>JAUCMU010000036.1:17362693-17374252 GCA_032275025.1 Enteromius treurensis
CGGCTATGTCAGCCCACCACGACCTGATAGCAGGACAAACCGTAGCTAAAGATGCTTTACTCATCCAATTTTTAAGAGGCACAAGGCTGATGAAGCCCCCCCCGTCCTCATACTGTCCCGACGTGGGACCTGCCCACGGTACTGAACGCCCTCAAAGGCCCACCTTTCGAGCCCCTTCAAACGGTGACACTGAACGCGCATACGCTATTCTTCAGCATGGCTAGAATGCCCCCTGGGAGTAAAATGCCATTCAACCAGATCCACTGCCTCCATCTGGGCTTGGGTCAGTGGCGTTTCTCTGTCAGAGATTTGTGAGGCGGCCGGCTGGACCTCACCGTCCACTTTTTATAGATTTTATAATCGGGACATCCCAGCGCTGCATGCTAGGGTTCTCTCTGCATAGAGTTGATAACTGCTGAGCTGGCCGTACCCCACCGCCATCTCGCTTACAGACTCCTTTTAGCGGAATTCCCGCAGGCTCTAGCCTTTATCTACAGCGGCACCCGTTGCCCAGGCTGCTCTGTCCCGGCCGCGAACCCTGCGGTACCTCAGCGCTTATGTTTAACTGACTCCCTTCTGATGAAGCGAGTTAGTCTGAAATGCAAGGGGCTTTCTAACTGCAGCTTCACCTCAAGTAAAGCCTGACAAAGACTACACTCTGCATGTCCGACATGGCCGGACCATGAACAAGAGCGTTCATCTCCCGCCTTTTTGGCTGCGTTGAGGCGCTCATTCTCTCACTTGCTGTGCCCGCAAGAGAGTTACTATGACTGTGAATGATGACTGCCGTGTCTTGCTCAGTCGCCATCCGGTTGCAAACACAGTAATGCGCTCTAAGTCAGCCCGATCCAGTCTGGCTTATGAGCGTATCAATCATATTTCGGGGTTTTTCACAGTATTGACTGCTTCACACTCAAACAGAGGGACTCGAGATATGATTACATCCATGTCACTTACATAAGTTATTACCCTGCCGCAAAACTGCTGCAAGCATTGACCCACCGCCCTTAAGTGATCGAACAAGGAGTGCTTGTGACGTATGAGACCACGGGTTTCCCCTAGGTCCGCTCTCAGGCTTCCAAGTTCAAGGACCTTATAGCACGGCGGACTTGTACTGTGTTCCCCATAGCATCTTAGCAGACGCAGTACGAGTGAAATGTCGAAAGGGAACTATAGGTTACTACCGTAACCACTGTTCCCTGAGACATGGAACGGGTACTGCGTTCCGTGCCGTGCTATGAGACGCCGTCGCTTCAGTCGAATTAACCTGAAGATGGCTGGTGCTTCCTCGCTTTTATAGGCGCGGGACACGCCCCATCACACCACTTTGGCGCCAACCGCAGCCATTGGCTCAGCGGTATCACGCCATGGGGTGTGGTCGACGGCATTTGCTCCGCTGTTTGCCTTGCCCTATTGGTTAAAAAAAGGCCCCCCACTGCGGCCAATGACCGTGCAGTTTTAGTAAATAATTAAACTGTGTTTTAAAATACGCTTCAGTTAAGGTTAAAAAGGAGTTTTCCCCATAGCGTCTTAGCAGACGCAGTACTCGTTCCATGTCTCAGGGAACAGTGGTTACGGTAGTAACCTATTGTTTTGCTGCGTTGTTTGCAGCGCTAATTTTTCTAGGATGAGTCACTTTTGGTGTAATGTTCCTAATTTGTAATTCACTTTGGATAGCATACATTTAGCATCTGCTAAATGAGTAGCTTACATGTGAATAGCAATGCTGGTAGCAATATTTTGGCATCTCATCAGATTAAACTAGCAGAGTTCTGTTGATCATGGTGTTGTTTTCTTTATAGTTGTTAAAGCCTCTATTATGGATTTTTGAAAATGATCTTTCATGCATTGTGTTACACAGCTCAAGTTAATGGAAACTTCAGAAAGTTAACTTTCACTTCAGAAAACAATAATTAATGGCCTGGAGGCCATGTGGGTTACTTGTGGATTGCAAATGTTTATTTTTGGTGAACTGTCAATCAATAATTTGTTATTTTTTCACCCTCATATTGTTTAAAGCTTGTTCCTTCAAGAAAGATGCAATTCAGTTGAGCTGGAAGTATCCAAAAAAGTGTAGCTTCACTGCATTAGCAACTATGTGGATGTAATAAAAGTTGTTTTTCACTATACAAAGTTTTTGGGGTTGCAGAAAGTGCTTGTCACTTCCATAAAAAAGAAAAATGTGTGTCTAAATAACAAACTGTGCATGTACAGAATGGGATTAATCGCTTAGAAAAGTGTGACAAGCGTATTTAGCTGCAGCTGTACAGTAAAAATGGAACAAGACATTGTTACCCCGAATTCAATTTAAAGTGAGGAGTTTCTAGAGTTTGTGGGTTGCAGGTTGCTGTGTGATGCAACAACAGTAGTGTGTGTGAGACAGAGTAAGAGAGAGACAGAGGAGTTGTAATGAAATATGGATCTGGCTGCAGCTTGCCACTTGAAAACAGGCGCTTAATGAAAAGGCTGCTTCTGGGCTCTGTGTGCTGAATTGAAAATGGCTGGACAAAGTGAGGGGAAGAGATCAGGCTGAGTGAGAAAGAGAAGGCTGGAGAAAGAGGGAGGAAATTGCTATATATCATTCCTCTTGGATGGAGCCCCCAATCCATCTTGGCTAGCTGATCTTTTACTTCGGGTGCTGCCCAGTTTTTTACTCCAATTTTCCTCTGACCAAAGGAGCTCACAGGATGCTCATGTCTAAACATGTCATGTATGTCATAGTGCTCGTTACTTCTTAAAGGAGGAGTTCAACCAAAGATGAAGATTTGCACTTACATGTATGACGTTCCAAACCTGAGGCCATTTTTCCTGTGCTCTTTTAATTTCAGTCACAATAAATATTAAGCTTTAAGCATAAAAAAAGTATGCCAAACAAACCATAAATTGTCCTTAAAGTGTTCTAGAAATATGAGAAACGCAAGTTGAAAATCTTGACATGAGCCAGACCTAGCTGATGAATGATGAATCTTTTCCATCTTTTCACATTGAGGACAACTTAGGGATTGGTATGCAACTCCAATTTGGAGATTGAGGTAAACTGGAAATATCAGTTTACATTTCCAAATATTATTTTTGTCATTAATTATAATAATTCAGTGAGATTATGGTCTGCACAAGGAGTCTGACAGTAGCCAGTGCTCCACACAGAGATCTGTTCTAGGCTGCGTTTCCCAAAAGCATTGTGTGCTTAAGTGCATCGTACATGATGGACGATATACAATCCAAACCTTTGTTCAAAAGTTTACACCCCCCAGCTCTTAATGCATTGTTCAGAAGATTTGGAATATAGTGCATAATCCGTATGGAGCACTTTTTGGATGCGTTTATGTTGCTTTTGTGTTCTTAAGCTTGAAAGCTTCAGTCCCTGTTTATTCTAACTGAAAGAAAAAGAACAACAACAAAAAAAGACAAACATACAGGTTTGCAATGAACAATCACGCTCCGTTTTTGTAATCAGGGTAATATTGCCTCAAAAACCATGCTTGGGCTCCCACATTTTTTTAATCTTCAGTGAATAACGTTTGATTTATTTGTTTTCACTTCTCAGAGGATTTTGAGGTTGTCTTGCATTAAAGAATCACTGTTCTGATAAAGAATTAGCTCTGTGAGATCTGTCAGCAGGATTCGCTTCAGGGAGCGTATGCCAATGAGAGTGTAGCTTTTTGTTATGTGTGTGAGTGTGCTTGGGTGTATTTGAGCGTGAATGCATCAGTTGGATACCCAAAGATCAAATTTGGAGTGTACAGATCAGTAGTTTGAGAGCATCTGTGGTACTGTAGTTTTAAATAAAAGGGCTTTGAGGACTTTGTGTTGGTTGAATTTATATATCTATAAAATGGTTGTGATTTTATAGTCAGTTGATCACCACCAGTATAAACAACTTAAATATAGCTATAAATATGGTAGCTATTAAGTTTATGAATGAGGAAAGTGGGAGGATCATGATCAATAAACTGTTTTATGACTTTAGCTATGCAAGGCAAATAAAATGTTGATTTGTAATCCTGGAGCACAAAATCAGTAGCACTGGTATATTTATTGCAATTGCCAATAATACATGGGTCAAAGTCAAAGATTTTTCTTTTATGGCAAAAATCTTTAGGATGTTAAGTAAAGATAATGTTCCATGAAGACATTTTGTACTTTTACTACCATAAATATATCAAAACCCAATTTGTATTAGTGACATTGCTAAGAACTTCATCTGGACAAATTGAAAGGTGTTTTTCTCAATATGTTGATCTTTTTTTTTTTTTTTTTCAGATTACAGATTTCAAATAGATGAATCTCAGTTTCCCAAAAAATGACACTTATGACTGTTTTTGTGGTCCAGGATCGCATTTTGCATTTTTCTTGATAAACAAAGCCAAACCCTTGTTTTGCAAGAGATATTTTGCATTCCTGTCAAGGTACAGTGAAGAACAAGACCTGGAAAAAAAATGTATTAGAATACAAGCTGCGTTTGGAATTTAATACTAGTGTGCTGCTTGCTGCATACAGCATAGTACATATGTATACACAATATATGCCTGTTATTTTTGTGTGTGTGTGTGAGTGTATGAATGCAGCATGGGGGCTCTCAACTGTCTGCTACGAACAAATGTTGCTCATTTTAACAAGGCTTTATAATATGATGCCACATACACTACCACTAAGGCTTTTATAACAATAGCATAAGGCTTTCATAAATCTTCATACATTTTTGAAAAGCAGAACGAAGGAAATGATGAGATTTTGTCATTTGATAACGCAGTCGGTTACACATAAAATCCTAAAAATTGGTTTGTGTTATGATTTTGAGTGTAAAATGCATAACCATGTACAAATGAAAAAAATTCAATGAGAGCAGTGTGTTGACTATGCAATTTAATCATCAATTTACAATCATATTCCAGTATTTTTTCTATCTATATTTTTAGCATACCAAAAATAAAATGTGATTACAACAGAATAAATTTCACAAATTGCATTGCATATTTAATCAAACCATTTTAATCAAAACATTATTAAAGCAAATATTTAACGTGTTAACTATGCTTCATAATCCAAAATTAATATTTTAAAGGCGGAATCAAAGCAGGTGATACAAATGCATGCTTTCTTCTTTAATAGATAATGCTACATTCAGCCTTTTGTCTTAACAAAAGAGCTGTAATCCTTATAGATGGTGCATATCCATGCAAATGTGACATTTATAGGAAGGTGAGACAAAGGAAATATGATGCATGATGATAAAACAGTCTTTGCTGGTCAGCTAAAGTGTCTCTAATTTCAGTCGTTGTCCGAATAAATATTTGATTAGTTGTTTATAAAGGCAAATATTGGATGAAGGTTATTGAAGCACATTAGGGCTCTGTGGTGGAAACAGCCATTGAATTGTTCAAGGATATTACCTGATTCATCATTTATATTGACTCATCTATGGGGCGGATTTTCATAGGAAATGATTGACTGGTGCAATTGACCTGCAGCATGACAAACAATTGGACGGTGAACATAAGATCACAGCTTTAAATTGGTCCCTTGAGGTTACTCTGGGTTTAAGAGGTGGATTTCATGCAGAAACGTGTCCTTTTCTCTGGCTGGAGATGAAGAATGGAATAAGATTCTCGGGTTTATGAATCAGGTCCCCTCCCCCTGCCCTCTGTACAGGGTTTACACCCTCTCTACAATAAGAGTCACACATATTGAAACGAAAAATTGCTTACATCAAATGGATGCGTTTGAAATCTATCTATCTGTTTATCCTATACAGCAGTGAGACTAAATGAAGTCTTGTGTTTCTGCATCTCAGAATTTTTTTAGAAAAGTAGATTTGTAACCATGCATGTACTTATTTATTATTTTTTCCCCCCAGCATATCAAGTCAGTAAATTTAATAGTTGTTTATTTTCACTGTAGTCTGAAAAACTTGATTATAGTTGATGAAGCACAGTGGTCGCCTATTTATTTTTGTATACAGTAATAATTTGTATCACTCCATGCTCTCTTTCTTTTTACATGAAAATAGTTTCAACTTAAAAACGAAATAAAATCAATATTTTCTTTTAATTTATTATTTAAGTAGAACTTGCCACGTTTGCGACCTGTTCTAAAATATAATCAAATTTAAAATTACAAAAAATTTGGGTCAGGATTATGCTGCATAGTTAGGGGTGTAAATATTTGCTCTAATAATAACAAAATTAAATTCCAATTATTTAATAAACAATTAAATGCATCGTGATTTTTTTAAATTTATGTTTCTTAAATAGCTATTTAATAAATTTAAATAAAATATTGATTTGCCATGTATTATTCAATTATTCTGCATGAACTAGTATTAAAAAATACATAAAATATTTATATTGAAATATTTTTGTAATTTCAATATAAATAAAAGGAAAAATAAATAAAATGTATGCTGAAATATTTTTATTTAAATGATAAATAAGGCTTATTATATTTAAATGTAATTATATTTAAATGATAATTATATATTTTATTTATACTGTATAAGCATTTTGTGTTCTGGTAATTCTGACTAAAGGGGATATTTCTTTTCCTTTAAATGCTGGTTAATGTTATTAAATTGGAATAAAACCCGAAAAACCTTCTAATACTTGTGGCTTTCTCAGTGGTCAAAGAAAAGAAAACAAGTTGACAAAAAAATGTATATGACATTTTCTGATAATATAGCATGAGATAAGAGATTTTCAAGCATTTTTACAGGGAACACCAAAATTGATAAGAATAAATCTAAATTGAAAAATTAAATTAAATTAAAAACTGGTTTCATTTAGAAAATATCCAAGTTCTAAGTGGGATAGTGTACAGTCAGCTGGTCATTGTTGACTCCAACAGACCCTTTTGGCATCATACAAGTGCCTTCTGCTCCAGACTGCAGTCCTGATAAATACTCTCTCTATTTATATTTCACCATTGGACTTTTTGAAGAAGCAACTGTAAATTGTAATACTTAACTTAAAGCACAATTGGAAATTCTTTTAATTCCCTTGAGCTGTGAACGGGCAACCCCCTAGCAATAAAAGGTTCCTCTGGGGAGAGCCGTGACATGACAGAACTAGAACGTTCTCCTTCTAATCAATGAAGCTGTCTAGAGCGTGAGTGTGTGCCGTCTACTGTGTGTAGGGGTCTGTGTATCATCAATGTGTCCTATTCCTCTATTTATATCCCGCTGTATGCAGAGAGCAGTGAGTCACGGGGGCCTCCGTGGCAATATTTCAGAGCGTTAATTAAATATTCAGTCAACGCTAGAGCGACTAATCGAAGCGTGACTCATCGGTTCATTCAGCAGACACTGCGATATCCAGCTCATTCAACAGAGCGCAGACACCTGATCCCATTACATCAATGACTGGCGCATGTGTCCTAATCAAGCGCACGTCTCTCTGTGTCCGGCCACAAATTCAAAGCCGGGAAGCCTTTTGAGTCGACATGAATGAAAAACAAGGATTGGACCTTGAAAAAATTGATGAAAAACTGCACTATGGTTAACACAGGAGGTTTGAAGGTGTGTTCTGCCACAGGAAGTGCATCGTGTGCTTTTTCACGTCCTCTATGAGAGCTGGGGATATAGTAATCATTTAAATTTTTGCATGAGCTTGCACATACCACCTCATTAGATGTAATTGATTTGCATCTGTTAATCATTCTGACTTTTCCCATTGTTGGGGTTATAGGAGGCGCCGTCCCTGGGTAAGGTACAAATTTGTGTCCAATTAAGCTTGAGAGGAAGCTTTATTTGTAGAAAGAACTGTTTGATGTATTAACCATTAAGCAACTTAAAATGGTCCTAGCATGAATTCGAACCAGTTTTAAATACAGAAATAAGTCATGGTTTTAATTGCTATTAATTGCTATTTGCTATTTTTACTCTCACCATTTTTTTCCACCATAAGTAGAAATAAAATTAAAAATTAAAAAAAAATCAACTACACAGATGCCTTTGGCTTTAAAAAATAAATAAATAAATGAACAAATACATTTTTTTTTATATTCAATTAATATACACAAAAATATTTTTTATAACTAATCTTTTTTTTAATTATATTTAAATTTAAATAATTTTTTAATACATTTATTCAAATGATTAAAATATGGTAACACTTTACAGTAAGCTGTCATTTGTTAACATTAATGTAATAACTAACATGAACAAACAATTAACAATGCATCATTCATCTTTCGTTATGTTAGTTAATGAAAATACAGTTGTTCATAGTTTATTTATGTTAGTTCACAGTGCATTAACTAATGTTAACAAACACAACTAGTGATTTTAATAATGCATTAGTAAATGCTAAAATTGTAAATGCTGTAGAATTATTGGTCATTCTTAGGTTGTTAACTAACTAATGTAGGTAACTACTGTTATCTAATGAACATTATTGTTAAGTGTTACTGAAATATATATAGTATAGATTTTAAGTGACTCCAATTAAGATTTTTATATATTTTTTTACCTTGTTTGTGGACTATTAGAGTGCAATATTCTGTTTTTTTCCCCCTTCTTTTTCCTTCTCCCTCTTTCTTTTCTCTTTCCTTCCTCTACCCAAGTCTATTTTCTTGTTCTCAATCTTTGAAGTAACCGGTTGACAGAGGTCAGCCGCAATAAGTGACAGAACACAGAGAGCCCTATCTGAACAGAAAATTAGAAACTTGTAAGGGTATCCAGCTTGTCAGCTCAAATTATTTTCAGCACTGTACCACAACACATGCGCTGCAGAGATTCTGACCTCAGTTTAGAGATCTTTCGAGTCACACAAACTTTTGCTGTGAATGAACAATGAGAACACCAATGATTTTTCACTTACTGTACTGTATGCCTCTCTCTCCTCTTTTTCAGTTTAACACAAAAGTGAACAACACAGCATGTTTCGACCACCTGGTTCAAGCTAACGTTCGCAATAAGAAGATCTTAAAAGATGCAGTGCAGAACATCACAGCCAAGGGCATCACCAACTACACCAAAGGCTTCGAATTTGCTTTCAATCAGCTGTCAAATGTATGAGTTTTTGCTGTTTTGGGAAGGTTTACATTCAAAATGTGTCTATAAAAGTATTCAGTCTTTCATCTCATTTCTCTTCATGTTGGCTGAAAACAGTGTCTGTAATAATGTATCAGCTTACTCTACTCTGCACCCCTTTTTACCTGATGTTAAAAAAGTCCAGTTTAAATATTATTTTTCCCTTCAGTCACTGATGGATTCAATCATAAGCTGACTTAAGGCAAGAAATATTCTACTAAGCCACAAGTCTGAGGCTGAAATCCTGGAATCACTTCTGCTTAGTAATATGTGTTTATTAAAAGGTTAAAGTAGTATTGCTGTGTTCTGCTGACTTCTCCTGGTCGTTCTGTGTAACTGCATCTGATTGTGCTTATTTCAGCCGAACGTCACCAGAGCTAATTGCAACAAGATCATAATGCTGTTTACCGATGGAGGAGAGGAGAGAGCAGAGGAGATCTTCAGCAGATACAACATTGACAAAAAGGTGTGTGTAAAAACTGGATTTGACGGTTTGTAGTGAAACATTTCTAACAAATAACACAAAAGAACAGACTGGGTAGACCTCATTTTACAGTCCTGTTCCTCATGTACATTGTATGTAGATACTATTGTAATTACAATAACTAGGTAATAATTAAGTACTAACCCTAACCCATTAAGTATACTGTATGTTAGTACATGTACTGAAATAAAGTGCAAACTGTTTAGAAACTAAACGAAAATTGTGAATATTGATGTATTGATATATATATATATATATATATATATATATATATATAATAACGGTGATCATATGCCATGCTGTTTGATTTGTAGGTGGATTGTATTTTTTTAATGCAATCAATTTTGTAGGAATGATTTTTAATGAAGATTTGAATCATTACATGTAGTGTTTTTTTATATTATATATATATTTACACAAATTATTTTGATTATTTGCTCTAATTTTGTAACACATTCTAACACAAATTCTAAGGGATTCTGATTCATTCATTCATGTATTTACAGTTAAATATGACCCATACATGATCATTTTGTCATAATACTATAATAACGGAGCACTGGATTAATATGCTATGCGGTTGGATTGTAGGTGCGTGTGTTTACATTCTCTGTGGGTCAACACAACTATGACACCGGGCCAATAAAGTGGATGGCCTGTGCTAATAAGGGTAAGTATTGCTCAGTCTGTGTTTGCCCCCTAGTGGCAGAAGCACAAAAATAATTCTAACATCTCACAACCTCCCTAGTAAGGTAAATAAAAATAAATGACTGATTTACAGTATATATATATATATAAACATACGTCATATGTTTTCTAGGATATTTCTACGAAATCCCATCCATTGGAGCCATTCGCATAAACACACAGGTCTGTATAGTGCCATAGCATTTCAAATCTGACTCATATATTTAGAAAGTTTGTTTAGAAGTATGTGAAGGTACAAGGAAGACCACCCAATGATTGCATTTGTTGCATAGGAGTATCTAGATGTTTTGGGCAGGCCGATGGTCCTTGCAGATGCCAAACAAGTGCAGTGGACCAACGTGTACCTGGACGCTCTGGTACAGCCCTAATGTTTAAATAAATATTATATGAATTGAGAAAGTGCATTGTGTTTGATTCTTTTTGTGTTCTCTTCATGACCTCAGGAGTTGGGCCTAGTCATCACAGGCACACTACCCGTGTTCAACAAGACCAAATCTAGAGGATCTCGAAATCAGGTCAGTTCATTGTTTATCTTGGCTTTCCAGTAGATTTCCCAAAATAAAAAGTTTGGATACCCTCACAAATTCTTTATTTTTATTACTTTTCATAAGTTTGTATGAAAGTAAAATAATTAAGAAATCAAAAAATATATATTTCAGCTACCTCAGAGAAATACAGTAATATTGTGAAATATTAATTAAAAAAATTTAGATGGAAGCCCTTTTCCGCTACAGAATAAAAAAGATAAATACAAGTTTTTATCTTACAATTCAGACCTTTTTGTCTGGTAATTCTGACATTTTTCTCACTCACAAGTCTGTTCTGAGGGTTATGACGCATGAACAAAAGTCAAAAATTAATTATAAGTTTGTCATGCAATTCTAAGAAAAAAGTCAGAGATGTGAAGTCAGAATTCTGAGAAAAAGTTGCAATTGTTATTTTTTTTAAATGTATGTATTAGTTCTGCACGATTATGCGATTACATTACAGCAAATGTTGCGATTATATTAACCAAACAATGCATTCGTTGACGTAACAAGACATTTATTCTTCCGTTCACTCCAGACGCGAATGAAGCGTTAAGCACGAGTGATTTACATGTTAAGTCAATACAAAGACGCAATTAGACATCCTGCAGCGCGACTCGCGCGAATTAAGCGGCACTTTAAACATGCCGGTTTTGCTGCACGCATAAGCAGCGCGTACGCGGAGCAGGAGAGCGCGCGGCAATTTGCTTTCATACTGGCAGCTTGTAATGCAGTAGGCTATAGACAAGCATCTTTCTGTCGTATTTTCCAGCGTTCTTCTCCGAACACTGTGTGCCATGTGCTTTGATTTA
>JAUCMU010000036.1:17394606-17405676 GCA_032275025.1 Enteromius treurensis
CTGCAGACCTCCCAAAGGGTTTAGTCTTGACAGGTTTATGTAGACTGTATCTAGACTCTATTGGTCTTTGAAGGCCTATAAATTCACACCTTCAGACCCAAACTTCACTCCCCTGAACAATGGATCCCCCAGACACGGCAGCACAAATGTTTCATGAAAACGTCACTACTTAGGCTTCACTTTGGTCATCAAACTGTGTGTTTTTTTTGTTATTAAACATTAATAATGTTTTTCAGGGAATACTGTAAGGACCTCAAAGTCTTATCCAACAACACCCAGTTTCTGACGGACTTCAATGAGTACATTGACAGGAAAACTCCAAATGATCCTCTGTGTGAGTGCAAACCTGAACACATTTATCCATCTTCAAATGTGAGCTATGTCCCACATTGCAATAAGCTGAACTTGACCTTCCTTTTCTTGTGTGATGACTATAAGCTGTGCTTGCTTATTTATGTATTTATTAGTGCAAATAAATGTGTCTGAATGAACTCCCTTCATGGATGCATTCTTCACACAACAATGTGCATATATGTGCACATTGTCAGTCCCAGCCATATAGCCTAGTTACGCAGCAAATGTATCGACCTATCGAAGCATAGAATCTTCAAATATTTGTGGTCACCCCTACTATTAACTTATATGTAGAGTTACTTCTATATATATGAATTTTAAATTCCAAAGAACATAGAAGCACCCTCATTGAACTCCCTTTTGTTTATTATTTTGTTTTTAGTTCAATGTTCAAGTGTTTTATGAGTCAGTGATATTAAACCTGCTGTAATCAAACCAACTGGACATCAAAGTTTCAAATACTTTTTCAGCCCCTTGTATAACACCACCTTTTGCGAAGACTGTGGTTATTTTTGAAAACATGATGTAGCGATATCAGAGGTGAGAGGGCTCAGATTACTCTCTTTTAGTGGCTGAGTCAGGTTGATTCCCGCTCAAATGATGTCAGCGTGTGTGGCGGTCCTGCCGTCTGTGAAGGTGACCCCTGCCAACGCTCTGTTTAATCGCGCTGTAATTGATTAGTCTGCTCAGTAATGACTCCAGCGCTGTCATCCTAATGTTCTTACCCATCGTGACTCACTCTTTTCAGTAAAGAGATGCTATCATTACAGCACTCATGCACTAACACACCCAAAGACCTTTGCTTGATGGGTATTATTTTTCTCCTGAGAAGTAAGGAAGGATTGTGTGTGTATATGTATAGGTGTTTATGCAGAATTATGAGTAGCAACAGACCAATGTAGTATATACACAACACAACTTTACATTTTATATGTAAATAAGTGTAACAACCATGAAGATTTCTACAGTTTTGTAGTTCGTTTCCACATCCCGGGTCGACAGGGAGTGGAGTTTGAACATGGGAATATCCTGTTTTCTATGACATAATCCAAAACTATGGACTATAAAGACTTTCCTTTCTCTTTGTCTGTATTGTTCAGGTAATCTCACTCTTGTAAACCGGTTGCTGCTGGACGCCGGTCTCACGGCAGACCTTGTCAATGTCTGGAAGGACCAGAATGTGTAAGTTTAGAGCAAAAAACACACATGGAACAATATAAAACACTCATCTGCATCTGTGTGAAATGAGTTTTCAAGTACAAAGATCCCTGCAGGCCAAAGAGACGCCTTCGTATAACTGATGAACACAAAGCTCTATTTAGAGTCCTGACATGAATAAGACTGCTGTCTTTTTGTCAAAAGCAAACTCGAGAGCCTAGCAATTATAACCAGGATTAAAGAACCCGACTGTGTGGGAGTCCAAAAACACACAGTACTCAATGTGACAAAATTGTGTTTTCAATTAAACAAATGGTGTTTCAATTAAATTGGTGCATTGAGGAACGACCCAAATAATCCATTGTGTTTTCTTTTAATTTGGAGGCTGAATGTGTTATTAGTTACATCGGACGTTCTTGAAGTAATTGAATTTAAAGTGCAAGGCTAGAATACCTACACAAAACACTCACAGGTGTAAAGCTAGTCAGAGTTGCTTTGGTTTCTGTTTGTGGTCTTTGAGAAAAAGTGCATGCTAAACATACTGTACTGACGTCTTTTTTTGTTTCATCAGAGATGGAGTTTTGGCCCGGTTTGTGGCTACAGATGGAGGCATTACACGTGTGTATCCTAAAAGGTAAGTTCCATTCACAGTTGTGTGAAATATGTGCACTTCTCCATCCCCATGTGTGCATGTGTGTGTGTGAGACATGCTAAATTCTTTGCGATCTTTCCTCTGTCGGCAAGCCCCGCAGGGGTCTGCGGTTGAGACTGAAAGAAAGAGTGAGAGGGGATGTTTCAGAGGATGTTTCTTGGTACAGAGTGACTCTTTTGAGATTTCTTATGGGAGCCATGTGCAGCTCTCGCTTTCTTTCTCCTGTCTTTATTAGCTTAAATCTATAACAGCGAGTGCTTGAGTTCATAAACTTACTCTGGTGGTGTTAAACAGCAGGACGGTGTTTAAGAAGCTACAGTGGTGCACTTATTCGCAGTTCATATTTACTTACATTGGTTTCCAAAATCAAAATACCTGTTTTCTATGGTTTTTTTGGAGCTTCACAGCACCAAGCACAATCCATTAGTGTTTTCTGGCATTGAGCGGCATATACGTACTGCTAATAATCATCTTTTTTGTTTCACTGGGGAAAGTATAAGATTTGATTGACATGGCTGAGATTGTTGCTTTTAAGATTCTCATCTTCATAAAATGTTCGGCATGTTGTGCTGTTATAACTTAGGTTATATAGGTATCATAGGTATTTGTGTCTCATTGCTTTCTAACTTTAGAAATAATATATCCCCCCCATTCTTAAATTATTTTATTACACTACAAAGATAAAACCACTCAGTCCAGTACTAGACATTTTATTCTCTGTGTGGATTCATGTAGGATTTTTGGGTTATGCATTCTTGAGTTCAGATTTTACAT
The DNA here is from genome assembly GCA_032275025.1 of Enteromius treurensis. Classification (NCBI taxonomy): domain Eukaryota; kingdom Metazoa; phylum Chordata; class Actinopteri; order Cypriniformes; family Cyprinidae; genus Enteromius; species Enteromius treurensis. The sequence continues at coordinate 17,397,545 of JAUCMU010000036.1, forward strand.
TATTCCTATTGCCATTGTTTTTTGTTTAAAACGCTTATTAAATAATTTATTTCTCAGTGCCGGGGAAGAATGGGGAGAAAACTCTGAAACCTATGACTCAAGCTTTTACAAAAGGAGTTTGGACAATGACATATACATCTTCACCGCCCCATACGTCAACAGTAAGAAGCACACTTGTATTCTTTCAGTACACATCCCCTCTCTAGCATTTGGATCGACGTGTGCTCTCTTTGGCACACTGTTTTACTAAGACAGCTGTTGATCTACTTGAAATGCGCACCTACAGATCTCCTGCCAAGGTCGAGTAAGCTTATATTACTGGGGGATTACCATTCAATGAGACTACCTCACATTCACACATGTGTGGTCCGCAAGACTAATACACACATGGTCGAGAAGCACCCATGTGCCAAAATTTAACCCCCAGGGGAACGCCTGGTTCTTGTGTTTATGGGAGGTTTTACCATTTAAGTTAATGGTGAAAGCAGACTGAAACCCTTCTAGATCTCTCAAACATTTCGATATCAGATGTAACATGTCTACCTTGGCAGGTGTTACCAGAAGAGTTGCATTAACAGCATTAGGATACTAAAACCATGCCTGTTTGGATTAGTGAAATGAAATGGAGCAAAGAGGGCCAGTCTGACCTTAAATACATTTTATTGTTCTGCATTTGTGTTGCCTTTTCCCCTGAAACAGAGAGCAGAGAGTCTGGTTATGAGTCCGGTATCCTTGTCAGTAAAGCAGTGGACCTGGACATTAATGGAGCAAAACTCAAACCAGCCGGTGAGCTCTTAAAAAGTTCAGCTGCATTACTGTTCAAAAGTTTGGGATCAGTATAATTCTTGTAGGATTTATTATTATTATTAATAATGCTTTTATGCACAAATGAGGAATTCAGTTGGTAAAAAGACATTTTATAATTTTACAAATATTTTATTTTTAAAATAAATGTTGCACTTTTGACTGTTCAATTATTTTTTTCATTAATTTATAAAATAAGGTAACCAGTGATATACAGTATAGCATCTTGAATAGGGTGTGACTTATTTATTTATTATTTTTATTTTTACAACATTTCTTTCCAGTAAAACGAATGCCTTAATATGCTGTATTATTAATACCTTACTCAAACAAACAAACAAAAATCGGTTTCCACATATTACAGTTTTCAACATTGATGAGGATTTCTGAAAGATCTTGTGACACTGAAGACTGAGTAATGGTTGCTGAAAAAAAAATTCAGTATTTTTAAAATTATATTATATCAAAATGTATATCTGATATAAATTCAAAATACATATTTCAAATTTTTATAAAATTCACAATATTAGTTTTTAAGGTGATTTTGACCAAATAAATTCAGCATAAGTAAATAAAAATAATAATAATTTAAAAAAAACAGACCCTAAGCTTTTCGATGGTAGTGAAAATGTTTTCTATTAAATATACGGTCGATGTAATGAATGTTATAACTGTTTTGTTTTTATATATATAGTAAATTATTGAGAATTTCCAACCAGTAGTAAAGTAATTTCTCTATGGTTAAATAAAAAGGGTCTTTAAATGAATCTTTAAACAAAAACAACCCAGTAATGTCACTGGTATTTGGTTTTAACGAAATTGGTCGGTTCTTGCGGAAATCATTTTGTTTGTGTTTTAATGATTCATTCCTGATGACTATTGAAGGTTATGACTAATCGTTGGTCATTCTCTACATTAATTTTAGAGCTCTGTCTGACCCTGACATTGCTTCATCTCATCATCTGAATCTTTTATCATTATACTTGTAAGATTTCAACAGCGATGAGAGTGTGTGTTTTATGTTATCATACAGTGGTGGGAGTCAAACTCAATGTGACGGCCTGGATGAACAGCTTCATAAACGCTACCACCAAGAAAAATGTAAGCAGAAATGACCCCCGTTTCCTTATCGGCACATGTGGAAGCTGTTTAGTCACAAACGCAGCCTCTCTAGATGGGCCGATATTGCTGTCTGAGAGCAGAGATGAATTGACTCGCTCTAATAAATGTTGTAGAAGGCATGTTTCATGAATTCTTAGCTCTCTCCTCACATAATTTCCTCTCTCCAGTGCAAGGATGAGATCTGCGGGTGTCTCAGAAATGATAAGGTAGGGCGCTCACTGCTTCATGCTGCTCTGACCTCTGTAGACACTTATCTAAAGCTGCTTTCACTCTCGGTTTCTGATGAATGGCTGGTTTTATTCTTCAGCAAGTGGACTGCGTGATTCTGGATGATGGCGGATTTCTGCTCATGTCCAATCAGGAAGAATACATCACACAGGTAGAGTGTATTTACAAGGTCCAGCAATACTGTGTGCTAACATAAATTAGCAGTTTTCATATTTTGACTGATGTTTCAGATTGGTCAGTTTTTTGGTGAAGTGGACCCTGTTCTGATGATTACTCTGGTCAATACCTCCCTGTTCTCTTTTAATAAAACCTATGACTACCAATCCGTCTGTGACCCGGAGAGAGAAACTAAAGCTGCTGCCGGACTCCGCTCTGTATATGTGGTACATTTCAATTTCTTAAAAAAATGTTAATATACTAGGGGTTTCTGGCAGACTTATGTAATGTGGAAATAAAGTGGGTGTAGATTGTGTCATCTTTGTTTGTGTGTTTCTTTCTGACAGCCAACGATTGCAGATATGCTGACTGTAGGCTGGTGGGCCTCCACTGCCGTCTGGTAAGAAAAGTTGGTGCCGCTCACTGAGAAATATACAGATGAAGGCTTCCACATTTCCAAAGGTTTGTGACGTGTTCTCATTTGTTTCTTACTTTTAGGTCAGTTTTGCAGCAGCTACTTCTCAGTCTGACTCTCCCGAATATAGTGGGAACAGGTAAGTGGCTATTCTGTTTGCATTTAAGATTTTTGGATTTAAAAACAACCCCAAAGAAACAAACAAAAAACTAATTTAATTTGATTTGATTTGATTTAATTTGATTTGATTTAATTTAATTTAATTTAATTTAATTTAATTTAATTTGATTTGATTTGATTTGATTTGATTTGATTTGATTTGATTTGATTTGATTTAATTTAATTTAATTTAATTTAATTTAATTATTTAATTTAAAAACATTTTATTTTATTTGTAATTTAATTTAAAACTATTTTATTTTATTTTTAATTTGATTTTTTTTTAACTTTATTTAAATCAAGACACTGTTAACTTTTTTACCTTGTCATTGTTACAGTGTAATTATACTAACTACATACTACGCACTTTTTAAATGGCAAGGGTTATGATTAGGGTTTTTAAAATAGATATGTGTATATATAATGGTTTCTTCAAAAAAAAACAAAAAGGAAATAATTAAAACTAAATATACTATTATTTATATTTTATTTATGATTTATATTATATTTTTGCCTTATACAGTATATAAACACAAATAATTTTTTTATTACATAGACAGAATTGTTCACATAATTTTTAAGTGTTTTTTCACTCCAAAATGAAATTTTGTCATTAATCACTTACCCCCATGTCCTTCCAAACCCATAAAAGATTTGTTCATCTTCGGAACACAATTTCAAATATTTTGGAAACCAGGAGGCTTGTGACTGTCCCGTTGACTACCAAACAATTTACACTGTCACGGTTCAGAAAAGTATGAAAGACATTGTCAGAATAGTCTATCTGCTATTCAATCTGAATATTATGTTATGAAGCGACGAGAATACTTTTTGTACGCAAAGAAAATAAAAATAACAACTTTATTTATTATAATTCCTCTGATCTGTGTCTCTCTTAGCGTCACTGTAGCATCAGTTACCATGCACTGCATGCAAACTGTGTACACCTTTGTATCAGCTGCAGCACAAGGATACGCTGTATTCATTTAAATCACAAAAACCTTGTGGTGCGGCTGACACAGAAAATCATACGCAATTTGCCGCTACGGTGACACAGAGAGACAAAGATAAGATGAGATGGCAGATGGACTATTCTGACGATGTCTTTCACACTTTTCTGGCCCTTGACAGTGTTTATTACCTCGCAGTCAATGGGAAAGGCACAAGTTTTCATTCAAAATATTTTAAATTGTGTTCTAAAGACGAACAAAGCCTTTACAGTTTTGAAACGACATTAGGGTAAGTGATTAATGGCAAAATGTTCATTTCTGGGTGGAGAAACCCTTAAAATGCATTGATTAAATGCAAAAGTCAACTTTAGATTCAAAATTAAGTGATTTCATTCAATGCTAAGTTGTCAAAATGTCCAAGAACTGCTGAAGTAATTTGCATCAATTGAGCAAGCAGCGTGCATTTTGTGAGTGTGCTTGATATATAGGCTGTTGATCTGTGTGTGTGTGTGTTTTGATATACACAGCATGTCACTGGTGTGTTTGTGTGTTTGCAGCATACTCGGAGGATGACCTCTCGGATGCGTTCTCCAAAGAGAGCTGTATCACCGAACAGACTCAGTATTTCTTTGAGAACGAGAACAAATCTTTCTCTGGAGCTATGGACTGTGGAAACTGCTCCAGGTGAGGACTGTTTTTCTGTTTGTGCGGGCATAAATCCATCCGCATTCCCTCCGTCCGCGTGTGTGGGAGTGCGTGTGAGCATGTGCAGATGATGTCAGCGCTGTCTTTCTGTCTCTTCCTGGATAATTGCTCATCCCGGTAAGTCATCTCTCCAAGGATGGAGCAGCTCAGCTTTCCTTCTCGTTTTCTTTCCGTCCCCTTTGCCCGCTCCCTCGTTCCCCGGATTCGTCCGGCGTCCAGCCGGCCGTAAATCCCGCCGGCCGTGTCGTTTAATGTAACACCGCTAAAGCGAAACGTGTTGGGGTGGGTGGGGGCGCTCGGCCTGACAGAAACTCTACGCCTTTTTTACGAGCCCCACGTGTGACTCTGCGTACGATAGTTTTTCTTCCATGTTAACTACTTTAGACATGTAAAGTTTAACAAGAGCCATAAAGAGAAATCCATTTGTGAGATCTCAGGAGCTGGAGACCTGAGTTTCGGCGTATGTAATTCAATCCCGCTCGCAGAGACATCAACACCAGCTCAAGCTAAAGGAACGCATGTTCTGATGAGAGGACTGCAGGAACTGCCAGTGAAAGGATGGCTTCAACAGAACATCAAGGAGGCTACGGCAAATAAGACTTGGTTATCTGAGGTCTGCTTGTCTTCTTTCAGCCCTACGGATATAGAGCTTTTTGGACAACACGCTCCCTTCAGAGGTTATATAATGCCTCTTTTTTGAAACCTAGTTGAAAACCGAGCTGCCTTGTTGTCTACTGCCTACATAGACACTAGGGTTGAATCAATACTGAAGTTTTGCTACAGTGGTATTGATACTGTATTAAAGGAATAGGCCACCCAAAAATTAAAATTCTGTCATCGTTTACTCACCCTCAAGTAGAAGATATTTTCAGTTTGTAACCAGGCTGTTTTGGGTCAACATTGACTTCCACAGTAGAAAAAAAAAAAAACTGTGGAATTTGATCAGCGCTTTAATAAATATTGGCATAATAAATATTCTTGATATTAAGCGAGTTCTTAGATTTTATCCCAGTAACATCAAGCGGCCGCTCTGACGCAACAATATTCAAATATCTGGTGGCCTTCTCTCAATCCGGGTCATTTACAAGTGCACTATCCTAAATACTATATTCCGATATATATGTATATATATATGTATGTATTTCGACTTTAATCTCGTAGTTTTGACATTTATTCTTGTAATATTTTGACTTTAATCTCGTGGTTTTAGATTTTTTTTTTTTTGGTGGCACTAAAACTCCGTCGTAATTTTGGATTTGATTTATCGATGTTGATTTATGTATTATGTAACCCATGTAAAGAATCCATGCAACAATTTTTTATTTTAAATTGCAATCACAAAGCTTAAAAACCGTTTCCAGTCGAAAAATGCTTCTACTTACTATAATTGTTATATTTATTATTATTATTATTATTTTGTGAAACACAAAAGAAGATATTTTAAACAAGGTGTTCTTCATCCGAACAATGAAAAGCAGTGAGATCCAGTGTTGTATTACACTTTTAGAGTGACATCGGTTTGAGCAAGTGATGACAGAATGTTAATCTTTGTGTGAACTAACCTTTTAAAAGTTGTTGTCTGCATATGCAACTCACTAGTTTTTGGAACATTACTATAGTTTCTCGCAGGATGTTTTTCACGGAGACCACATAAACCCACCTGAATCACTCTTCTGTGCTCTTATAACCTCTTTTGCTCTCATGAATAAAGCATTCCTCAGAGGGCAGACAGATGTGAGCCACTGAACTTTAGGACTCCATGCTTCTCTGTGATCATCAAGCCTTCCGTGTGTGTGCATATGTGTTTGTGTGAGTGTGACCTCGTTGGCCGCTATGATCTGAGGCTAGTCATGCACCGCCGAGCATACTGGGTAGTGGTGATTACTGAGAGAGCAGGTGATGTGTAACAAAGAACTTTTACGCACACATCCCCATATATATATATATATGTTTACACGCACACAGGCCGGTGCAAAAACCTGTGTCACTCGGTTTTAAAGAGAAGGAGGGGAGCTATAAAAGAGAACAAGAGAACGCTATAAAGGAAACTCATGGCTGAAACTCGTTTGGCGATGACAGTACGTAACAAGCTGCCAACCGACGCAGATTTCCAATATAATATACTCATCTCCTGTTACACTTACTAAAGACTTGCACACATGTTGGGACGGTTTTGGATATGTAAGATGTGTACAATTGATTCCTGACAAAGAGCTTATGCTGACTTACGTTTAATGTTTTGATGCCGTTTATGCTTGTTTATGTTTACTGCTCCTTCCGTAAAATGTCATACATGGGTGGTCTCGATGAGGCTTGTGTCTGCTTAGTTTAGAGATGCATAAACCATGATACCTGTCTTATTACAGTGTATAAGCTGTTGGGAACTGTGAGAACTGTGTGTTTGTTTTAATGACTTTGCTGTTTTCCTACCTTTTTTTCCAGAATGTACCGGGCTGAGAAGCTCCCAAACACGAATTTGGTTTTTTTGATCTCTGACGCAAAGAGTTCCTGTCTGTCCTGCGATCCCAAACCCCTGAGACAAGCCGAACAGCCCTGTATCCTTCAATGGTGCTTTCAATTGATTCTTAAAGGAATAGTGCACCCAAATATGAAAATTACCCCATTATTTACTCACCCTTAAGCCGTTCTAGTTGTGTATACGGCAGAAGCTAGAGATTATTGTTTATGAAGCTTTAAATATGGATATTTTTCTTGCACAAACAAATTGCTTTGCTTCAGAAGCCGATTTTAACCCCTTTGAATCATTGGTCTCAAACTCAGTTTCTGGAGGGTCACAGCTCTGCACAGTTTAGCTCCAACCCTAATCAAACACACCTGATCCAGGAATACTTTAAACTTGCAAGCAAGCTTGAATTGGAGCTGGTTGGAGCTAAACTGCATAGCTGTGATCCTCCAGGAATTGAGTTTTAGACCACTGCCCTGAATGTACTTTTTTGGACTTCAAAAAATGGGGTAGTAAAAGATTTTTGGTGAACTATTTAAGGAATGCATGAAGTATTTGTTTGTTGGTTTGTTTGTGTAGCTGGCTCAAATATGATGCATTAAATTGATAGATTTTGCTGTCCTTTTAACCTCTTGGTTTATAACAGAATCCTAAAAAAAATCATAGTTCCATAAACAAAATTAAATTAAGCAGCAGACATTTTTTAAAACATAATGTCAATAATAATAAGATAACATAATTATGATGATAAGAAATGTTTCCTAAGCAGCAAATCAGCATAATAGAATGATTTATGAAGGATCATGTGACTGGAGTAATTATACTGAAAATTCAGCTTTACTATATCAGGAATAAATTACATTTTGAAATGTTTTCAAATAGAAGACTATTTGACAGTTACTATATTTTTACTATAGTTTAAATCAACCAATAAATGAATCCAAACTTTTGAAATGTGGTGTAATATTTTAGGTCATTTTAAATCAACATTTTGTGTGAGCATCCTTTTCGTTTAAAGCAGCTTTTGCCCTATGTGCACTTGGACAGAGTTCTTTGAGTTACCCTTTCAGTCGAATCACTTCGACGTTACATATGGGAACTCGCCAGAGAGACCGATTTGCCTTTGAGC
>JAUCMU010000036.1:17422274-17451182 GCA_032275025.1 Enteromius treurensis
TTCATATATATATATATATATATATTCATATATATATATATGTATATATATATATATAATAACATTTGATGTAGGCTATGGTTCTGTAATTTAAATATTAATTTCGTCATGCATATATATATATATATATATAACATTTAAGTGATTCTGTAATTTAATTATTATATATATACACTAAATATAGTGTTCACAGTTATGTATAATACATTTTATTCAGGTTAATTTGTATATAAAGCACATTGGTTATAGGGTTTTAATACATACATATGCAGGATTTCCCCCAAAATCTGTGCCGTGAAAAAAATAAAATTCCACACATTCCGTTTAAGGCTAGTCAGTGGTGTGAGTTGGCATTCTCCATTTCTTTGGTCTGTCAGAGCCCAGCTGTGTGCACAGGTCCTGGTGCAGAAGTTCACCGGTGTTCCCCTCAGGCTGGCTCCTTGATTCAAGTCGACCAGGACCTTCTGACTTGTGTGCAGCTGCCTGTAATGGACCCTCCAAATCTGGTGACTATCAAAGGACTAATTAGGGGGATGCATATTGACAGGTGCTTAGAAAGAGAGACTGATGTGTGTGTTTACTGTGTGTTCGGGGTGCAAGCTGAAGTGGCCTGTGCTATGTTTCTTTGAAGATTTAAAAAGTAGCATTTTCTGTCATTTCAAATGTACGCCAGACTATCCCCAAATGGGATGAATTCAAACATTTTCAGTCACCATGTGAACAATACAAGCTTTACGACCTCCTCATTAGTGTTTGCATTTACCCAGGCTCCTCCGGATCGCCTTAAGTGATTGAAACACTTTACTCTAATAGGTCTATTATAGACACAGTAAAGAAAGAACTACATGTTTGTATACTGTGCATACATAGCTCACTTTATCCTTCTCACAGTTTCTCATTTAAAGCCAATGTCAATATTATTTTGTACTTTCACATGTATGTTATTCAGTGTGGCTGTATAATAAAGCAATCACAATAACATTTTGAAATGTTTTGTGATCTGAGAAACTTTGAAACTTTCTCACAACAGTTGGTCTGTGTTAGATCAGGTCTGCTAAATTGTATTATATTTTATTTTATCGCATTGTGTTTTGTTTTGTTTTGTTTTTTTATTTATTAATTCTGTGAGACTTCAGCCATTTTACCTACTTAAAAAAAAGAATAATAATTAAAAAAAATATATATATATATATATATTTATATCCATCCATCCATCCATCCATTTGTTAGGTCATGTGACGTGACGAGTCTATGGTAAAGGATGCCACTTCCAAACACTACTTGACACAAACACAATGGCTTTCTCATGAGCCCATTCTGTCGACCCTTCATACAATGTATTATGTCTTTCGTATGGTAACACCCATAAATATTTGACTTGACGTACACGTTTTTGCCATGTGAAGTAAATGAATGTGACTTTGAGAAACTTCTGGAGACTTCTTGTCCAAAAGAAAGCACAATACTGTTTATAAAGGAAAATAAAAAACATCCTAAACTTTGCTTTGGTGGAACCACTTCAAAAATGATCAAATTCATTGTAACTGAAACAAACTCACTATTCACGCTTCAGAATGTTTATAAATGTTGATTATTATTAAATTTCCTCTGATAGACTGATTCCTATATCCATTTCAAAAGGTTTTGGATTTTAAAAATGAAAGAAACAGAGGGATTACTTAATGGGGAGCATGTGGTTTTTCTGTGAAATAATTATTTTAGATATGGTTTTGTCGTTAATCATAAGTCAGTTTACAGATTTCTACTAATTTATCAAGTTATTTTCCGTCTTTTTTCAAAGGAAAGTGCATCACAAAGAAGAGTGTCAGCTCTCAGCTATCTCAAATTCAGAGTGAGAGTCACACACAGGAAGTGTGTGTTTATTTGAAGAGGACTCCTCTGTTTACTGTGCCTGGAAGCTTCACCGCAGGATGCTCAATTGCAGCTGTATGCTTTGTTTGTAAGTGACTGCATGTTATTTTATCATTTTTGTGTTCCACATACCTGCTCAACATTTTGAGTATGTGGGGGAGGCCAAATTTAAGTGTGTCTGTATGTATTTTAGAAGGGGTTACCAGGATATTGTGAGTTCTTGGAGGTCAGAAATGGGTTCAGGTAATTTGCTGCAGCTGAAGCTGAAACGTGCAGCAGATCTGAATGACAAATCTCTACAAAGCTGCAGGAAATCTATTAGCACCCTCAGGAACTCACCTCCTATGCTTTTTTATGCTTGAAAATTGCTCTGTCTGTCTCTCTCCATGTGTCATAATTTCCATCTCCCCATTCTATACTTTTATCAGATTCTCTTAGTTTTCCACATGGGGCACTTTTCTCTTAATACCATCATAATTCTGTCTGCATAGACTGTCTGCCTTGTTTTCCACTCCTCCTTGACTTCAGATGGTTCTCTTTCTGACCGTTCACAGACCATCTGATAAATGTTACACACGTAACATACATCCTCAAAATGGAAAGTTTGATCTGATTGGCTAACATTATGTAATTTCCAGAATCCGCAGTGCTGGTTCTTATCAGTCTTCTGTGTTTCTAATTACTAAACTGCTACACAGGACTTGAAAGTTTTCAAGGTTTTTGTCAACCAATTAAAATATATATTTAGCAGGTCTGTGCACAACCCAGACTTGAATTGAAAATACCTTTCAGTTTCCAAATCAGTTTCTCAGTCTGAATCCAGTTTCAACTTAAGTTGCAAACAAGGTGTAGGGTAACATTTTAAATTAGGGAACAATCTTTACTTTTATTAGTTGCTTATTAGCAAATTGCATATTGGCTATTTATTAGTTGTTATAAAGCACACAATGCCTTGTTTTGCATGGCCATATTCTAATCTAGATCTTTATTTCATACCAAAACATAATTAATGCAAACAACTTATCATCAATGAGCAGTTAGTTAATAGTGAATGTATAGAAGATAGACATATGGATGATAGTTACATGGATGGATAGAATGATAGATGGTAAACAGATAAATGGATGGTATGATAGATGGGTGAATGGGTGGATAGAGTGATAAACGGATGGATGGATGGATTGATTGAGTGACAGATGATAAATGGATGGATGGATTAATAGATGGGTGGGTGGATGAAGGACCGATGCATGACACAGATGTATGGATAGAATGATAGATGGTAAACAGATAAATGGATGGAATGATAGATGGGTGAATGGATAAAGTGATAAACGGATGGATGGATGGATTGATTGAGTGATAGATGATAAATGGATGGATTAATAGATGGGTGGGTGGATGAAAGACAGATACATGACACAGATGTATGGATAGAATGATAGATGATAAATGGATGGATAGATGATAGATGGATGGGTGGATGAAACGATGGATTGATTGATTGATTGATTGACAGGTGGATGGATGAATTGAGATGGATCATAGAACAATAGATGATAGATGAATGAATGGATGGATAGTTGGATGGATGATTGATGGATAGGTGGATGGATAGACTGAAAGATAATAAACAGATAAATGGATGGATTGATAGATGGGTGGATGGATAGAATTATAGATGATGGATGGATGGATTATGGATGTATCAGTGGATGGATAAATTGATAGAAGATAAACAGTTAAATATACGGATTGATAGATGATTGGATGGATGGACTGATACATGTTATGGATGGATGGATAGAATGTAGATGATGGATGGATGAATGGATGGATAGATAGATTATGAATGTATGGGTAGATGGATAAATTGATAGATGATAAACTGAGAAATGGATAGATGGAGTGATAGATGACACAAATGGATGGATGAAATTATAGATGATGAATGGAAAAATGGATGATAGATGGATGGGTGGATAGATGGACTGATACGTGATATGGATGGATAGATTCATGGATGATAAATGGATAGACAGATTGGCAGATAGATAGAAATGTGTAAATATGTGTATGTTTATTTGCACAGCAGCAATAACACCTCCCTGTGTTGACTGAAAGGTAAATTAGTCTGTTGTCTGTGGCTCTTTACCACATCAGCACCACACTGAATGACTCATTATATGTTTGTGTTCACTGCACATGGTCTTCATTAGACAACAGACACACTAGAGTGAATTAGTCTGTTGTTTTATTTATTTGTGGGAACAAGGGCTAAACACATACACCAAACCACATGTGGCAAAATCGCTGTTTGTGTTCCGATCCAGATATCAAGCCTGTTGCAACTTCAGCAGATTATGAATATGATTCATGCGATTCACTTTCACAAAGTAGCATGTCATGTGGGAATCACAGCTGTACCTTTGTGCATTCATAATGAAGTAACAGATTCCACATGGACAATTTATGCACGTTCCCTTTAATTAAGGATAGATTTCAAAACGTCTTCCTTGAAGACTGAAAGTGACCTTTAGATGTGTGGTTCTGACCACCCTGAGTGCATCATGAAATCCTCTGCTCTAATTCACTGATGTGGCTGTGAAGCAAATTCTTTGTTAAATTCCCAATCTGATCAATGTCTTTCCTCTTCCTATAAATGTCCTTTAATGAATGTTTCTTAATTTATTGCCAATCTCCGCAAATGTGTTGCGCGCAGTTATTGCAAACTCGTACGCAACTAAGTGGCCTGGTTGACCACAGATCTCGTAATTCTGACTTCAACAGTGGGATTCTTCTGATGTCAGCTTGTGCAATCTACATGCATCTGCTTTTAGTTTAGTTTGAAACCTCTTTACGCAGACCAAGGGCTCCTGACATGTTGATCCATGTTGTTACATTGTTTTTGTGTAGTAGAGAGTCACTCTGATGTTGGCAGAGAAGGAGATAGACAGCACCTCAGGAAGAGCAGAGGAGTGAAGGAACGTTCACACTGACAGTGTTTTGCAGCCGAGAAACATCTAGAAGTCGTTCATCTTGGCATGATGCAATAGTTGAGGATGTTAGTTAGGATGTTAGGATGTCAGAATATGTGTGGGACATTTTATCCCAAAATCAAATGTGTCTTATTAATGAAAATATATCATATTATTTATTTACTTATTTGCAAAGTACCATCTGAAATGTTATTCTACTGCAAGATGGACATTTTTATCAGGCTCCTATATTTATGCCAAGTTAATTCACTTTAATTGCATTGAAAAGGACATAAATATTGCCATTAAAGTAAAATTACTGAACTTAATCATGTGAGCATAATAAAAATGCTTAAAAAATTATTTCTTCCTTTTGACTTAAGCCTTTTTGAATGTGTATATATAATTATATTTCAGTATTTTAAATGACAATAAACAGTGAAAATATGAAAAGGATCACAATAAGTAGGGAGTAATTGAAAAGAATGACCTGATGACGGTAATGCAAATACTGTGGTGAAATGTGTTTAATTGTCTTGAAAATGTTTTCAAAATGTAAAAACATCTTCATTGTCAAAATATAATGTTGTGTTAATTGTTGTGTGTTTTTATGTTAATTCAATGGTTGAAATGTGATCTGGATGTGTTGTGAGATTCACACAAAGGTGTGGAGAGAAGAGAGGACAGAATGTGGACTGACACCGCTGGAAACAGTGTAAGATACACACACACAGTGACTGATTGCTCCCATGAGGCCGTCAGGCATGTCGTTTGGCATTTGTAGTTTGTTCTTCCATCATCAGAGGAAGGAGAAGCAATACGATCACAGAGTCACGGAGGACATTCACATAAACACTACTGCTATTAACTAAACTAATACAAACACAGCGCGCTTAAACAACCAGCCATACACAAACATGCCACACCGAGTGAAAAATTGATATCCAAACAAAAAAGCTCAACTCCATCCAAAAGCAAAACAGCCTGAAATACCTGTTTGAAAATGAACGTACCACAAATAAACAGATGGAGAGTATTTCCATCACGGAGCACAATAGAGAGCTCTTTCTGTTCCAAGAGGAGAGGAGAGCATCTTGAGTGTAGTGCTGTTTAATAAACAACTCGTGCTTCCAACCTGCTCTCATCTCTCTCTTCCATCTGAAATGCGTGCACGGGAAGATGAGTTATGTTCATCGTGACATCAGTATTGTAAGCTTCTGATTACAATGAGTAGATGAGCTCCATCTCTCAGTAGAAAGTAGTTGCTAATTTAAAACTTCATATGTTGTGTAGTTCAGAAAAATTTCACAGATGTAGGACTTTAATGCGCTGCCTGCTGGTATCAATTCATAAAACAAATTACAAGAATAACATCTGAAAGGATCACATAACTACATTATAGATTAGAATTACTTCAGACCTAGCATGATAACCAATTTCTGCTGCGGTACATTAGTATGTATTTAGTTAGTTTAAAGTTTCTTTCTTTCTTTCGCTTTATGTTCCATAAATAATGCAGCATGAAATACAGGTGTGTGTGTGTATATATATATTTTATGTTATGTTTGCTTGAGTGTTTATAGGTGTGTGCATGGGTCAAGTTTATATGTATACGCAAATTTTTCCACAAGTGTATATGCCAGGGGTCACCAAGTTCGGTCCTGGAGGGTCGGTGTCCCTGCAGAGTTTCGCTCCAACCCTAATCAAACACACCTGAAGCTGCTAAATAAGGTCTAACTAGGTATACTTGAAACTTCCAGGCAGGTGTATTGAGGCAAGTGAGAACTAAACTCTGCAGGACACCTGCTCTCCAGGATCAAGTTTGATGACCCCTGGTATATGCATTCAGTACTAACATAATATATATATTGGTATGTATTTCATATTAGTGTGCATGTGTATTTCATACGTGCATTTTTTAACACAATAGTATACATGTATATGTGAGTAATTTATATGTGTACATGCATGTGTTTTATGTATGTAGTAATAAGCGAAGTTTGATTTAAATCCTACAAGCCCCCTCATAATCTTTCTCAAAGTATTCCTCACTTATTAGATACTTTTCATATTTTTACTATTTACTGTCATTTGAAATACTACAATTTAGTTATGTATACACATTTAAAAGGTCGAACTCTGACAATAAAACTAGTTTAACATTTATTTTAATTTTTTTACAACAGTATTGATTTTACTGTTTATATATATTATGTGACTAATATCAGTAATCATTTTCATCTGTAAACTAAACTGTGGAAACTGTATTATCTACAATATTTTGACATGAACTAAGATTGTCATTTGTAACGCAGTAAAATGACAGCATGTTTGTGAATGATAACGTGAACGTGATTAATAATTTCTTGTCCGAGTTCACGACTAAAAGGGTTGCCGATAACCAAATGTAAAATAAGCCATCGCGTCTTCCAAACGAAAACAAATTGAGTGGCCCAGAGTTTATCAATTCACAACTTTCCTCGCAAACACTCTCAGAGAGGTTAGTCAGCATCACACAGCTGTGTTGACATCTCCTCAACACTTTCCATCCGCTCCAATAAATTAGACACGCAACAAAATATAAACAATTTGCATTTATTTTACTTCCCGGACCGGTTCAACAGCCTCGGTGTCTATCAGGAAATGCGATAATATGCGATAATATTGTGTGGAGAAATGGACAGTGGCGAGGCGACTTTAAATGGGCTGAGGCAAAGGGGAGGGAGCGCGTGAGGTAGAGTCTCTCAGCTCGCGCTCATCTTCAGTCAGTTCACTGCGCGCTCGCTCACTGTCCGCAAGAGTCAGCCACAGCCACTTAGAGACGAGCTCTGACAAATAGTCTTATTCAAAGCAGGAAAACGACCAGGCTTCTGATATTTCTTCTGTATTTTGGCAGGGTCACTTGAAACTATCCAAAGCGACATGTGGATTTACAAAATTTTGCTCTGTGTGGCCGTTTTGGTTTACTCAGGTAAGTTTTTTCCTTCAGTCAGAGAAAGCGTCTTACTGGGTCTCGTGTATCATGTTTTACGTTAATAACTGTATTATGTTTTACAGCAGTAGCAGTAAGTGTAATACATGGTTTTAGGGCGGAAAATGAGGTTACCATGGTTAATTTTTGTAGCAGTGTTCTGGAGATGCCCAACTGTCTCTTCTCGAGCTTTCATGATGCTATTTATGGGTCATTCCTTTTGGAGCCTTTTGGGATTTGAAGAAATTAACAATGTAGTCTATCTTAACATATTGAACAAGTCTTTTTTTAAGTCGTCGTGCGGAATATGCTTACTGACTTATATCTACATATTCATATACTTTTTTATTTTACTTAGTGCTGATACAAATGTCCACCCTGCAATGGACAAATAAACAACAACGTAACAGACTTCTAATGTAAACTTTGTTTCACAATCTGTTGTTTAATAAAACCTTTAAAATATATATTTAATATGTATTTGTTTCTTAAAAATCACTTTTTACTTAAAAGATAAAGATAAATTATTTACAATGTGCATATATCTAATAACTGTGGATAGCATTACTATGTACATATTTATGCAAATATGTATAGGAAATTTAAAGACTGCATGAAACCAAAATTAACTTGTTGGCACACATTACTAGTTTTGTGGTGAATGTGCAATTAAATCTACCAAAAAAAGTATTTTTAATCTTTAGCCAAAATCTCAAAATTGCTTAAATGACGGTCCTTCTCTGGTGATGTCAGTTTGGTGGCTTGGACTGAACATGCTTAACAACTTCCCTCCTCCAAACTTTAGTCTGTTGCAAGCTACAGATAGTGAGGAGGTGTGCCAAAAAACAGGCCCCGCCTTCTTTTTTATTATTCAGTTTTCTTTTTTTACTGTAAAAATACATCACACTAGTTATCCAAAAGTACCGTAGTTCCGAAACAAGCCAAATAACATACTCTGAGCTGGAACCCCGCAAACACAGATGAACAGAGTTGATACAAACATGCTTTTGGGTTGTATATCAGCAATACAGGAACATCCCATTTTCACATTTATTAATCTCTTCAATTTCAATTGTTTAATTTTTCACATTTTGCATGCCAACAAACTGCAGTTCATGACTCAAGTGACACATGTATCAAAAGCGTCACAGTTCCCAAACATTGTATGAAGTTTCACTACGGAAAACTTCACAGATGTTGACATTCATGGTGAGTGGGCTGTTTCTTTGCAAAACATCTGGATAAATGAGTCACCGACAGTGTGCATGGAGCCGAAGGGAGAGATGAAGTGCTGGAGTGTGGCACTATGAAGCCCTGCTTTTGATATCAAAACCGGTTTATTGCACAGAGCCTATTAATTATTCTGTGTTTAGTCGTTTAGATTCTAATCTGCAGTATTTCTGTGACATTGAAGGATCAATGTGGCTGGTTGGTTGCGCAAAGTTTAGAACAGCTTAGTTTTTATTGATTTTATAGTCATGCGTTCTGTATAATGTGGCATTAAAAAACGTTGTTTGGCAAGAAAACCTTCCTTACCTATCTAACCTCTGTGCTTGTTTTTCTACACAGACTTACATTCTAATAATATTCTGAATTAGTCAAGAGCTGGAGTCTTCTTTTAAAGAGCGTGACTGTTGGCTTTTGGTCAGTTGTAGATGGGATGTAATGTTACTCGGTTGGTCTCAGAATTCAGAATTTAGGGCATGTTTTACACTCACACAACATGCCTGATCTCACAATGTGGCTGTGAAATTGGTGCTTTCTAACCATGTGCTTGACAGATAACTCAATTCTTATGACTGCAACTGGCATGGATGGGCCCTGGTGGTGATTTGAGGAGGTTTGATGCTGCACCAGAGCCAGATTTTATTGGCCTATGCAATCCTCACCATATCAGACCCTGATTGATACCTTTGCATCCTGCTGTACACATACAGTAAAGCTAATTTATTGCTCCACTGCCTTTAATAGCAAATGATTTTTTCCCTTGCTGTTGTAACTCAATAAGTTTATGATCCAATAAGTATTCTACCAAACCCATAACTGACTAGTTGATTCTTGACCTTACTAGTAGTAAGTTGCTTTTGTTTTGCGAATGCATCATCGTTTATTCATCCTCACGTCTTACCAAATATCTATGACGTTCATTCTTCTGTGCAACTCAAAAGAGGATATAAGGAAAATATGTGTTTATTTTATTTTATTTATTTTTGTTTACACAAAGAAAGTCACAAAACGGTTTGTTTTTTTTCAAAATACTTTGTGTTTAGCAGAAGGATGCATGCTGCTTTAAACGACATGAGGGTGATAAAATTATAATGTATTAATGTAACACAGACTAGTGTCACAACTGTCTAGTCGATTATGAAAATGTGTAGTTTACACATCCTTATTGTGATCTGAGCGGGTTGTTGAAATACAATTTCATCATCTTAGTTCTTATTTTTTAAATTCTTAATTCTGTTTTATATCCTCTCCCAAGAGGCTTATAACCAGCCTTTACTGATTAAGAGAAAGAAAATCACATGCCGTCTGTCATGCAGCACGTTTGGGCGCTTCTCCCCATTCTAACACGTGTGTTCTGTGTGGCAGAAACGAAGAGGCATGCCCTGCAAGACTACCAGAAGACTGATGCCGTGCGCTTGGTCACGCCACCTGATGTGTCCTACATGACCAAAGGCCGCAAAATGAGTGTGGGAAAGTGTGCACGTCGCTGTAGCCGCAACAGGAAGCTTCAGTTCATCTGCAGGTATAGAGGTCTACATGGTTAAAGCACAAATACACTCCACCTTACATTAAATCGTAAACAGTAAAAGTCAAATGCAAATGTCTAAATAAAAGGAGCACACTCCCTGTTTGCTCTTGGTAACTGGCTGATTTGAAATAGAATTGGATTAGCTAATTGTGTACAACAGTGTTAGAGGAAGTAGCTGGAATCTGTTTCACCAGTAGAAATTGAAAATCAGCACTCCAAGTATTTCCTATTTTGATGTGTCAGGTCAATGACCTCTGGTTACTTCTGCATAGAAAGAAAATGCAGCTCTTAGTAAATAGAAATTGCACGAGGTTGCATGGCATTTGACCTTTAGCTCTTGCAATGCTTTAATTTTTTAAAAAAAAAATTCAGGCATCACCTGATTTTAAAATACAAAAATCTGACAACAATAGCTATTTTATGCTTTGCTTTACTTGATACCAGTATTAAGCGATGACAGTGAATTGCTTTTGTGACCATCCTCTTGTTTTTGTATGCTTATTAGGGGTTCGAGCACGAAGAGATTTGTTAGGATTTTTATTATTTTTTTATTCTTCTGCCCTAAAAATGATCGTGCAGACCAAACCGTAAGGCCTAGAGACTTGAAACTTGGTGAAAAGATAGACCTCAATTTGGGAAGAACCTATCAAAGTCTCAGCCCAACGGGGGTGCTACAGTGTAAAAAACAAAACTTTTTGACCATATCTCATAAACTGTTCATGAACATGTTTAACATAATAACACAATATGCATGTCATTTGATAGATCTCCTCATAATGAGCAACTTTTCCTCAAGAACCATTGCTGTTAAACAAATCGTTCCTCAGATATTTGCAGATATGTTAAAAACATACTTTTGCGAACTAGTCCCTGTTTTTTTGCTTAATCTCTAGAATCTGATTAATCTGGACCCTCTAGGTTAGTTATAACAAGGTCATTTAAAAAGGGGCATGTCCACATACACTCAAAAGCATATAAAACCTAAACCAAACCACAAAACTTGATGAAATCTGGTTAAAACATGTGACAGATGAGTCTTAGCAAGCATGCAAAGTTTCATAAAGCTCAGACTAAAGGTAGCAAAAGGCCTAAAAAACACAATATTTCCTGAGTAAAAGACCTTAAATCCCTCATACATTCACTTATAGACTATATATTCATATAATATAACAGATTTCCTCGTTCTGAACACCTTTGCCTCTGGGATTAAGGATGTCAATAAAGCAGTTTTGACAAAAAACACTATAATAGTTGTAACACTTAAAAACAGTGTTGTGTAAGAAGTTGCAATTAATAACCATTAGATGGCAGCGGAAGACCACTAATAAACACACAAACAGTGCTTTTCATTGCTGATGGAGACATTAGAAAATCTCTATTATAACATTTAAAATCACATTTATTGAAAGATTACAATTTTGCCAGAAAATCATTACAGTAAAGCATGACCATAGCATACAAACAAAAGTCACCTTTCATTTATTTCAAGCATCTAAAATTGCAACACAATTTGTGTGAATGTATGCCTGTGTCTGTGTGTTTGTATTAATTAACCATTTCATTTCTGTTTGTCCGTATGTGTGTCTATGAGGCTACTGTCCGCTTTCGATGCACTTTCGATGTGTCAGCCATACACCCAGGTTTAGGGTCAAAGGCCTTAAAAATGCTCAAACCCCGGTAATTGCTGCTCATAGCTATATTTATTATTTATATGATAACATGTGCATTATGTCTTTGCAGAGCTTTCAACTTTGATCAGAAAACTGCAAAGTGTCATTTACTCTCCTATGACAGCCTCACTGTCGGTGCCCGCATGGAAAATGACTTCAACTTTGACCTGTATGAAAAGAAAGGTAAAAAACATGCTTTATGTTCACAGGGTTTGATTTCCTTTAGGCCAGAGAGCATACTGTAGGAAATAGGGATTCATAAGATATCTTTGACCATATCAATATCTACTAATATTAGTGTCTTATATATTTATCAAATTTAGCCAGCACACACTTTTTCCCAATTTAACCACTATTATTTTTCTACACAGCTTTTAAAAGTATGAAACCATTAACAAGATCTTAATCATATATGTACATTTTTTTGTTGTTGTTGTTGATATCATCCATTGTATCGTATCATCCATTGATATCATCCATTGGATTTTTTTTATGCATATACCTGATATTGCACCTAAAGCCTTATATTGGTGCAGGATCTGTTTTTAATCCCTTTTAAATTTCAAATACATCTAGAGTTAAGCTTATGCCGGCATGATCTGCCACTGATGTGTTTCATAATGTGAAGAGCTGTTCTCAAACCATAGCCAAGTACTGGACTCTTAAGGATTAATTAAGTTTCAGTGTGAATAAATGTGAGATCAGTGTCCATGTGATGATGACACACTCATGCGAACAAACACATTTGTTCTATCTATCCACCACCAAGATAAGGATGACAGAGCAAAATGACTTTCACTGGAAGTCTCTGGAAGAAAATACCCCACTGTTTGTCCCGGCTATTTCTACAGATCTTCCGAAGTCTAAAACACTTGATGTTCTTAAGACTTGACATTTATCAAATGTTTATTGGATGTCAAATGTTTAGGAATTTCTGTTGACTTTGCTTGTCTGTATTTATTACTGCTGACAACAAAGTGCAACAGTGACATTTAGAGACTTTTAGCGACCTTGGTTGAAAAAATTAGTGCTCAGTGATTTTTATTTTTATTTGATTCAGCCTGTGCACATCAAGTTGATCAAAAGTGACAGTGAAGACATCAAATGTACAAAAGCACCCAATCAGCATACAGCAGTAGAACGGTTTTTCAAGGACCAGTTGACAATGAATAGTACAGTACAATACAAGAAAAGCTTTCCCACCACAGATGTATCAATGATGTAAATACATATGTTCAAACAGAAAACTGTTATTAATCAATTGTGAAAATATTTCACAGTATTGTTACTGCATTACTGTATTTGAGGTTAAAGCTTTAAACTCAGTTTGTATGGCCATTTTTTTCCCAGTGGTAATTGGGTGGTTAATTCCACACTGAAACTGGTTCATTGTACTGTACTGTACTGTATATGTAGGTCAATATGTTTGATGTTTAAAGAAATGTGTGGTTTAGAAGTTTTTGATGTCAATTTGATGTCTTTTCTTCATCAACATCAGTGGCCCACTTGGTTACCAACACCATACTTTAAAAAAAAAAAAGTTTTAAAATCACTTTAGAAACTACAGAAGGTGCATGATAGGTGTGTATGTTTGTTGTTCTTTAGACTTCATGAGAGAATGCATCATTGGCAATGGACTCAACTACAAAGGAAAGAGATCGGTGACCAAGAGTGGAGTCCAGTGCCAGCCCTGGAATTCCAAAACCCCACATGAACACAAGTAAGTGCTTACTCATCCTCTTTACCTCCCGTTCATGGCTGGCTTTGGTTTCTCTCTTTACAGGCAATTAAAAAAACTTAATTACCCACTATATGCATTTCTGTGGCTATAAAAAAGTCTTGTGGATTGTAGATAGCTGTTAACATCTCCTTAGTATGTTTCAGTTTATTTATTTATGCGCATATTACGCTATTAGATAGCTAATGGCAAAACAGACTCTGTGAGTCATAAAAATCCACATTAGCCTCTAATGATGATGAATGCGCAGTTTTATGCATGTTGTCTCACTGGCTTTGATTCTTAGGGGGTTCTCGCCGAGTCTAAGTGTGACAGTCAGTGCAACTCGACAATTCTCAGAAGTGGAGCGCCGACAGAGACAATTAGGTCAATGACAGGAACGCCATTGAGCGGCCGGCACATTTTCAAACAATTGCTTCCGTTCTTCCAAAAATAGACTTTTGTTTACAATTATGCCTATGCATAAATACTTCAGGCCACGTTTACCCTAAAATATAAATTTTTGTATACATTTACATCTAAAAATAAACACAAAGAAGCCAAATGCAGCATGGAACAGATGTTATGTTTAGAGGATTTGCGCATAAGTGGGAGTTTGACAGAAAGCAGCACAAAACTAAGATAAGATACGTAATGCAGAACACGTCTTTGAGTTCATTACGGCTACAGGAACTCATTAGGGACACCACATGGTGCTTCGATTTACTTCCTCTACTGCAAGTCGATATGATCTGCCCTATTTTTCGGCCTTTACAGAAGTTTTATGCACTTTTCTTAAATCCTGAAAATGTGATTACCTTTCAGAGACCTTGAACCCTTACCACCAACTTTCCCGCTCTAGATACTTCCCTTTCTCCCTAACTCTTTTTATCTCTCTAATAGACATCAGTACAGTCTTAAAGCCAACTTTTGATATGCTTGCCTCTGAAACATCACAGGCATGCTTTATCGGCTCAAAAAACCAATGGACCTGAACGTTCTGAAATACCACACAGGCATGTAGGTCAGCTAATTTGTCACAGATTGCATTTTTATCTGTATTCATCAATCATCATGAACTTGGTTGATTTGTGTTGTGAATGCCAAAGGCAATTACACAAAAGATAATTACCGTTTGGCTTAAGGCAATGCTTTATTAATGGTTTACAAATATTTGCATGGCAATGGTAAAAGACTTTTTGAATCTCTTTACTTTAGTGGTATCTTAGAGTTTTAAAGAAATAAAGAAATTAATAGTACCTTGGGAAACAATACCTTTTAAATGAGGTAGATAAATATTCCAGTTATTATTGTTGTCTGCATTGGTCTATATGTGATAGGTCATCCCATCATGGTGGTCACCAAGTCACAAAATTCTAACTTTATTGCAATAACCCATTTATTTTAAAAAAAGTTGGTTTCATAATAAATGGATTATTAGATGAAAGATAAATGTGTAGTGGTAGCCAAAATATTTGGTTTTGTGTGATGCTGCTTTCATACCATTCAAATAGCTAAAGTAAAATGCTATCAAAACAACAATGCTCATAATGAGAGTACTCTAACTCAAGCACTGGGCTGTTTTTGACCTTGTCAGACCAAAGGCTTTACACTACCCCATTTGCTTGCCAAAATCATTATTTAACTACATTCATTTGTTGTTTTAAGATTCAACCTTTGTACTTTTTCCATAAGTAATAAGAAAAAAATGAAGATGCAACAATTTCCCCAGAGCCACATGCACGTTAAGCTCTTGCATCACAATGAAATGTAGAGTAGCAGCTGTGTTCTGATGTTGAAGATATTGTTAGTCATGCCTTATTAATGTAAATATAAGTCATCGAGATCTCTTGTTGTACTTGGCTAGAAGGCACAACTGTGTCATGTGACATTCGGCTCACTTTGTGATTCTCAGTTCAGTTGTAGTATCAGATGTTATTTTAATAAAAAGCTTTAAAAAAGCTAATAATTGAAAAGGATTGCTAACATCAATAAAGTAGTATTAAAACTCACTCTGCAGCTAAAAATGTCAAGTCATGTCTCCAAAGAGCAATTTTACTTGTGCATAATTCACAAACATCACATCTCTTTCATGTTTTCTTCTCACTCCACTAGTTTCTTACCCCAGAGGCACAAGCACAGAGATCTACAGGAGAATTTATGTCGGAATCCAGACAACACCACAACAGGTCCTTGGTGCTTTACCACAGACCCCAAAATGCGCCACCAGGACTGCAGCATACCACAATGCTCAGAAGGTGAATCCAAGAGCAGCATACTTTTGTATTTGTATTGTTCAGAGTATGCTTTTTTATAGCTTTTAATTATGCTTTTTTAGATATTTGTACTAAAAGGATTTAGGATAAAAACTGCTACCCAAAGTGATTGTTGACATGATGTAAGAATACAGAGCTTCTGTATGAAATGAACCTCAGTATCATTAAGATCATTTAGTCACTTACATTTAAAACTAAGAATGTTCTTTCATTGGGAGATTTCAGAAGTCTTCTTTGTTCTGAGTTGAATGTATTGTTAGAATTTAGATTTTTGAACCACTTGTGATATCTCTTTTTTTTAAGCTTTTTAATACGAGCACTTAGTTTAATTTATCATTATTTCCAGCCCTTTAAAAACACCTTTTAAGTGTGAATTGTTCATTTATTAGAATGAAAGCCCTTGATTGTCGGGTTGACTGGAGTTTTTTGTTAATAGGAGATCACATTGAGTCGCATGCATAAAAAGGGGTTTTCTGCCGTGATAGCTATCAGGCCAACAAAGAGAGCCTCTTGTCTATTTGAAGAGTTGCATGGTGAAATAGGGCTGGGAGGGTTCGTTAATAAATTAGTTTCCCATAATCAAAAACACACACAAACACAAGGAAAGAAAATCATGCTTTCATGAGAGTGGCTGACATTAACATCTGTTTCTACTACAGCAATCTGCTTCTTATATTGTGTGTACTGTACAACTAATAACAGGATTCAGCGAGAGGATTCTAGCTGAGGTGACCCCCATCTTCTGTGATATTTGGTTTAGTCCTACAGTGACTAAGCTCTTTACTAAGTACTGTAATAATTACATGTTGCTTTAACCTTTGATCATACGAAATCTGTTAGAATCTACAATGTACATTTAGGGTTAAAAGCAAGGCCTAGCGCCTAGTAATTTGAAGAGTCGCATGATTTATTTTTAGACAATATGAGGGTCACATGTGGCTCTGTAATTGCTTGTCTTCTTGATAAATGCGATTACAATCCCTGCAGTCATTAATCGTTAGTGATTAGTCTATGCCTAACAAACATGTGTACTAATTTACTACCGGCATTCAACCACAGTTGCAATCTTCGCTAAAACCGTTTAGCATGACAACTAAGGTTGAGCCATCCTTTACAAGCATGCTAATGTCACTCAGCTGGACTCTTTTGGGCCTTGTCTTGGTTCTTACAATCTTGTTCCTTATCCATAGTGGAATGCATGACGTGTAATGGAGAAAGTTACCGTGGACCATTGGACCACACTGAGAGCGGCCGGGAATGCCAGCGGTGGGACCTAGATGAACCACATAAACATCTTTTTCACCCTAAAAGGTATGAGACCCACCAGAAAGTGCAAACAGTAGGGAACAACTTCAGTCAGACTGACTTCAAGTTAGGATTTTCAATCAATTTGAGAGGCTTGACTGATTTGGCATATTTAGAAAAATGCTAATCTCTTTTGTTTGCCTGTAGGGTACTACTGATGATATCTAAAATCATGCGGCTTGTTGCAAAAAGGTGTATAATTACTTTTCTAAGAGATGAAAGAGATGAAAGTTAGGATTTTGCAGCTAGACACAAATCAATAGACTTCCAATGATTAGCTAAAATTTTTTATTATGTCATAATTTACACTCCCCCAAACCTGAATGAGTTTCTTTCTTCTACTGAACACAAAAGAAAATATTTTAAAGAATGTTGGTCACCAAACACTTTCAACTGTTTGTTTGCCACAGGTTTGGAACAACATGAGGCCGAGTAAACAAAACAACTTTCATTTTTGGGTGAATTATCTAAAATATTATAGGATTTAGGTGTGGCCTGGTTTGAGTCAAAACCCAGAAACCTTCTAGAACTCCTTAGCAACTACATAGTAATAAACTAACAACCAATCAGAACATGTTAGCAACTCCATAACAATACTGGAAACCAGTGGCAGAGTGGCAATCGGGAGAGTCGGGACTTTTCCCGGTGGGCCGATTGAAGGACTTTACGCAACGGATCACAAATTTAGCAGCCGCGAGGCGAACGCGACTGGCCTGAGCGTATCAGAATTATTAACATAGAGTGGCCAAATGCTCCCACAAACCCCTCCCCAAAAATGTCCAACTAATATTTATATCAGTTGCTCACGCTCTGTTTCTTTGTCATGGTTAGTTTATCCTGCAGAACATTCATGGTCACAAATAAAAAAAACAAAATTTGATTTGTTTGTTTGTTCTTGAATTCCCCTTGGGGATCAATATAGTATCTGTAATCTATCTATCTATCTATATATCTAATGTAGAATAGAGCAAAGCATCTTGGAAATGAGGAATGCGTTTATCCAATGAACCGATTGCAGGTCAAGTCAATTATGGGTATTTCTTTAGAGTTTACTTATTTTTGTGTCATTTATTAATGATGTTATGTGTGTTTATGTTCAAGTTGGTTTGAATGGGTTTGGTTCATTTGCAGCCCTGTTATAAAAAAGTGTAACTGTTACCGTCATGGAGAGAGATGTGTATGGAAGCGACTTGTTAAAAGGGGATCGGTCGGAGTGCTTTGAATTTTCCCGGTGAATTTTAGTACCCCACTCCGCCCCTGCTGAAAACCCTGAAATCCACTCAAAACACTTAAGTGAGTTTTGCATGGCAAACATCACTCACATTTTCTTCAGATGTTAAGATGATTAAGTTTCAAAGAAAGTCAGATATAATTTCAAAAACTAGTCAGTGATTTGAGAATGTTTTGCTGAAGAGAGCTGGGGTCATGAGTGGATCACTGGCCTCATGTCATTTAACATTAATTGTGGAAAACAACTCAGATATGCTTTAATCTGTCTGAAATCACAATGTGTGCAGGCATCTTAAAGTGATGGCCAACAGCAGTCATGAAAAATTACACTTTGTTTTGGAAAACATCATCTGTTTTGTTCATGTTGGACAAAAATATGTTTTAAAGTCCCTTGCACATCTTTACTCAATTACACACCTACTCTGTGGAGAATAGCAACTGAAAGAGCTGAGACCACATTGCTACCTGATGCACATGCACTTTCCATTCAATGGCATTTTCGTTTTGCATGACCTTTCCAGTGGACCAGTTACATCTTTAGTTCTGGGAAACAACAATATCGTTTGTTTTGAATACTCTCCCTTAAGAGTCTCTGAACACACAAAGTCTATTTTTTTAATACGTCAGAGTGCTTGCATGGTAAATGTTTTTGAATTTAGCCTAATCCGGTATGGCATTTGTGAGCAACCTTTAAAAATATTCGAAAAATCAATCAATTTTTTTCCCCACTTGACCTCATGGGAACTGGGTCATGCCCTCGTTTGATATAAATCACTAAATCGAATGACTGCTTTGTGTGAACCTACCAAAGAGGCAAATTGTATACAATGTCTTCACACAACCGTAAAAACCCATTGAATATTACAAGACAGAAGCTATTTACCCTTTACATGACAAATCGGTCACAAAAAGTCAACTTTGGTGTAAATAAGTTATCTAAAACATTATCTATAATCTATTTAATAGTAAACATAGGAAATGAGCATGCAGAATATTGGCATGAGCCAATATACATCACTGTTCAAATTAATCTTATTAAATATTTTTTACTTTTTCTGTTTGATTTTAACATACGTGACCAAGTTATCTGAACACATCACCAGTGTACTGATGATATACTGCTGTTCAAAATTTAGTAATAGTGGAAAACAAAAAATTGTGAGCTCTGTATCTGAGTCTTTACAGTTATGTAGAACGACGGGCTTCTGTCTTGTGTGCTTTACCTAAGGGGTCCTGTTGTACCAGTAGTTGCGAGCATGTTCTGTATTTTCTGGAGGTTATTAGAATTTTATCCCGCCTATAAATCAAAGTTTCCATAGAACCAGGATAGTTGATATGTAGCATGTTAAGTGTGCTCCTTTTGCCCCTTCCTATGACAGATACCCAGATAAAGGTCTAAAGGACAACTACTGCAGGAACCCAGACGGGCGCCAGAGACCCTGGTGTTTCACCACAGATCCGAGCACTCCATGGGAGTACTGTAACATCAAACAGTGCGGTGAGTGTGCGCGTCTGCGTCTTATGTGTAAGATGAAGAGACAGAGAGAAGGACAAAAAGAAGACAGAGAGAAAGAGAATGAAAAGAGGCAGAGTTTGCCAAATTTACAACTTCCTCTTCCTGCAGCCCTGGCTCCCCTCTCGTTTGGGACCCTCACAGGAATGTTGTTTGTAACCGGGAGAAGAGAGAAAAGAGGGTCCACCTATAAAACTCTCTCTCCTCTCCTTCTCTTTCCTCAGCTCTTGCCCCGTCTTTTCAGTGCTGTGCCTCTGTGTTTATTTTCCCTCATCAGTGCAGTAGAGCGTTGCCTTATCTGCATAAGAGAAATGTGCTTGAGTTTCAAGTGCTATGTAAACCTTCTACGCTAAAGACAAAACACACGTGTGGGTTTCAAACCCCCAGTTCACTCAAAAACACAAGTGTCCAAAAACCTATTATTATAATGACACCCCTCAGCCCCTCCTCCTCCTCATGCTGCCTTCGTTTATTTTCATTAGCAAGGCGACGGCATGTTGGTTCAAATGGGAAGCGAAGCATAAACTCAGACGCTCGCGCTCTTCAACATTCTAGACCGAGCCACGGGGGTCGCATTTATATTTCAGAGCTATTTGGCAAGTCCATGTCGTAACCTTGAGCAAAATCCTGTGACGGATTCTCAAAGATCACCGTCCTGGGAGGAACTTTTCACCAAGTTTGGCAGAACGCAGCTTCTTTTCAAACACCTCAGCATCTGAGTAAGCAGCTAAACAGAGTTTACGTCACCTGTGGAAACCATCATTGGTGCATCTGCTTTTACAAGAAGGGGTTTTTGCCCACTTGCAGAAGGAACATCATTCTTAACAAGACTATTTGATACTCTATTAAGCTAAGCATGCTCTTAAAAGATACAATGCTGCTCTGCAGTAAACATAGTAAGAAAATGCCTCATTGTTTCCACTTGCTTGACCTTTGCGTGTGTCTTCATGATGTTATGCACCACTGCATTAGTTAGCATTCTCTAACGGCGCAATAAAAAACTACTTTACTACAGTAGCTTCAAAACATTTTCAAAACTCTAAAAGTCACGTTCCCATCATTTTTGTAAAACCATAAAACGGAACGTCTTCTTATTGCTCTTGCAGACTTTGCATAAACATGAAAAGGCAGTTTTAAAAAATAGATCTTCTGAGAATGTTCAGAAATAATATGAATGTAAGCTGGGATTTTTATTGCATACACTGGGATCCACTGTAGATCACTTCAAATTCTGGATGCATTTCAGGGTTTGATATTGGGTTTTATTAGCATTACTTGGCCTATATCCCCATACTGCTAGCCTCATTACCAAACTGAAGCACTAGCGGTTTACTGGAGGTAAACATAATAACTGTCTCCAATGAGCTTAATTTATTGCAATGAGATTCATGAGCAAAAACAATATATCTGTTGTGCATTCATAAAACGCTTACGTTTCACCCTAAAAAAAGCTCTGTAGGCTACTGTTTTAGCATTTGTCACAGACTTAGTGACTGCTTTGACTCATTCAGGAAGCATCTCTCTCTGTTAAGCAGGATAAAGCTGTTGTTATTCCTCCCTCAGGCAGCGCGGTCTTACAGTTAATAGTGAATCTATGATTCAGCGCTTATCATGCCTAAGGAGTGATATTATGCTTCATTCTCTTACTCTCTTTGTCTTTCTGTTAAACTTTGTCACTGTTTACTCAGACGCAGACAATGGCGCTGACATTGACAACACAACAACTTGTTTCCGTGGACGTGGAGAGGGTTATCGTGGAACAGTTGGCATCACCCCTGAGGGAGTGACCTGTCAGAGATGGGATGCCCAGTTTCCCCATCGACACTCTTATACCCCACAGAATTACCATTGCAAGTAAGAACATGCTAAAACATATGCATTAACTGTTTTAGTTTCTTGTTTCATGCATGTGTAAAAGCTTTTTTTTTTTTGATAATAGGGAGTTTGGCGTTACAGAAATTATTTTTGGAGATATGTAAGTTAGGGTTGGGTCGATAGACAATGCCATCGTCCATCGCCGATGGCCGATAGACATCACGATGTTGAGCCGGCATCGCGATGCTCCGCCCCACCGCAGCAGTAGTAACCAGCTTGTGAAAAACACACTTATTCCATGGCGGCAAAACTATGCCATTAATAAGCGAGCGCACCACTGATGCTGGCGAGCACGGTAAATAATTTCTGCAAAAGGAAAAAAGATGTACATGAGAAGAAACGTGGCCCGCGAGCTCATTTCTCACATCTCTTGATGTGTCATCCGCGCGCAAGTCAAGAGGTGCGTTCGACTTCAGGCGGCGCAGCGCAGACCGATCGGCGGCTGACTTGAAGTAGTGCATGCCGGTTAGAAATTTTGCCCGACACCACGTGACGTTCAAGTGTGGCATTACAGTAACGCGAGAGCGTTTCGAGAACAGCCGGCTTGCTCAGCCAGCGCAGCATTTCAGGAGCGACTAAACCAGGCTGTAATGACGTCTCAGCTTCTCATGATTACTTTTTCATACAGACCACTTATAGTTTTTTAGCTGCATATTTAAGTAATATTTTTTATGGAATAACTAAAATGTCACAGACATTTAATGTAATGTGGTCAACATTGATTGATGCTGAAACCTGTAGTTGCTGCTTCACTTGCATGTGCTAGTGTGCATTGTCAATTGAAAAATACAACATTCATATCACTTTTATACACTGGTATAAATTAAAATAAAGACAAATACATGTGCATCTATGATTTTTCTCTGTGCAGCGCAGCATGAGCTCGAACACACCTAAGCACTCGTGCGCGCTCAATCCTCTCTCACCTGCTCGCGCGAACACTGTTTTGTCAGTGGTGAGGCGGGGCTTGGTGTTTTAGTTAGAAACAGCGACGACGATATCCTCGTCCATCGCAATGTTTCACATTAGACATCATACGATCCAAATTGGTCGACATCGCCCAACCCTAATGTAAGTAACCAGTTCTGATGTCCAGTTTAACCATTAGATCTTTTATACTTCAAATAATTTAAGTTGCAAGTAAGAAAATTCTCCTAAAACATTTGTGTGAAGTATTGTTTTTTAGTTCAAATATGTTGACTGGACTTCCTTACTTCATGCACATGTACAGCCAAACTTTGATAACAAAGCATTTAGGTATCACAACAGATAATAAATGATAAAAATGGCTGAAAAAATACCATGAATGTACATTTAAATGGAACCTGACTCAAATCAAACTGAAAATAAAATCAGAAATTGAACTGTATTTGTAACCAGTTCTGATATATTGTGCAGAAATACATATGCTCACCAGGTATGCTGGTTCTATTCTGTCATCACTAGGAAAATCTAACCTAAATGTTTATTCTCCTAGACTGTTATCTGTCATCATACAAAAAAAAAAAAAAAACTGCTGATAATTCTTCAAAAACTATAGCTTTTTGATCAGTCTCTGTCTGTTCAGCATATGTTCTGTAACACTAACATGTTTTTATGGAGTATCAAATCTGCTTTGCAGAGATCTCCGAGAGAACTACTGTAGGAATCCTGATGGTCGTCATCTCCCATGGTGTTTCACGACTGACCCCAATGTACCTGTGGCATTTTGCACCAACATCCCTCGCTGCGGTGTTACACTATCTGAACCTGAAGGTAAGGTATTCGCATTAGATTTCTTCTGATATTTATTCAAAAGTTTATTTTGATGGTCCCTTTTGAACAATCTGTTGACAATAAGTAGCTTTGCAAGTACTTATCAACTTATTCTAACCCCAACCCTACCAGTCTACTAATAACCTGCTAGCACTCTATTGAGAGTTAGTAGATATGTAGGTGCAATGTTTCTTATAATTAACAGAAAACGTTAAAGGGACTATTACAATAAAGTGAAACCTTTATTTTTCATGCACACAGACGTGCATAAACACAGACCATGAGAAATGTTTTAACCATTAAACCTCATTGCTCTTCATAACAGCTCAAATTTATTACAGCATATGTTCTTAAATAAGGGTTAAACACTAAATATAGACCACTTTTTTCATGTCATCAGTGTCTGTTTGTTGCACACAGTCAGGCATTGGGAAATACACTGTCTTACACAGGGCTACTGTGTTTTGAATTCAGTAAAGGTATGGTGGAAAGGCATTGCCTTGTTGTACTTTTATTCTGCCCATTAATTCTTGAAGACTAATTTGATCTTAGGGGCATTAATATACCTATAATTCCATCCTTGATATTTAAATGCATTTGAACATTTCAGTGCAAACAGAATTGAATTGTTTCAAATATTATCCATCTGGTAAAAGCACTGTGGCAGCTGTAGCTTACTGGTATGAGTATTTCAAGCCATGCCCTTGACTGGAGACATGAAGTGAACTGCCTCGTGACGTTTTGTGACATGTCTGACCCTGGATTTGCCTCCTCTCTGTCTAGATGTGTATTTCTGTACTGTGAGCGAAAATTGCAGTACACCAGGCGAGTTTACAGACAGCGACCATAAGACCTACAGTATTACACTTATTTGCTTTTCAGAAACATGTTTATAATCTACTGGCTTGATCTTGTTTTCCATGATGTTATGGCTGGCATTCTTCCAACTGTGTTTCTCTGGCTGGGTAAAAAAAAAGAATAGACTTTTGAAGTTGTGCCTCGTTTGCATATCAAAACGACTCTCAAAAAACTTTCTTGCCTTTGTTCTTATTAATCCTCCCCAGCAAGACATAATATCTATGTAATTTCTTTTCATGATGCTCAAGAATTTTGTAGCTCTTTCTCCCTTTTCACTTTCTTTCATTTGCTCTTTCTTGGCTGTTTTGGCTTCGGTATACGGTGGTCCCTCTAGTCCGATCTCCAAGGCCACTAATGGGGTCTGTTTGAAACATGTGCAGGGAGCAGGAGCTGCAGTGTGGGAATGAGACAGCATGAGTCAAGCATTAATCACTGCTGACAGCTTCGTGTGACTGGCAGGGCCCAGGAGACGCTTCATAGAAGGACTCGCACAAGTGCTGATGTTAAGATCGATTTAGCCGGTGTTCCAATTGAGGCCATTGGGATGATCGTTCGACTATTGTGGTGCACTGGGAGTCCTGCTGTGTTTCCATAAGCAGTGTGTTTCCACAAACCTGCTGTGTTTCTTTAAGCACTTCGACTTGCAGAGTTTGATCATAATTTGGAGGCATTTAGGTTAACAGCATTGATTAAAAGCAAAGTTCTCACTGGGATCATTAAAACATCTATATTTAATCATGTTGCATTGCAGTCACCTTCCCCTTTGTGCATATTGTGGGTATGTTTAGAGGTTGCAAAGCAAATTACTGCTTAAACGTAGGGTTAGGGTTAGGTTATGGGACTTAATCCATGGCACAATTTTTTTTAAAAAATTACCTAAAATGTTTTTTCTGTAATTAATTTATCCTGTTTATGACATTTTGTGTATTTAGCTATGATGCATTGGTAGCTAACTGAAATAAATAAGTTACAAAAACTAAACTGTAAATTCATCAAAAAATATTTTAAAGCTAAATAGAAATTAAAAACTAATAAACATGACATTATTATTATTATTATTAATTATTAAAACAAATTAAAACTTAAATTTAAATTTACAAATTTAAAAATGAAAGCTAATTCAAAATATTAATAAATACAATAATATCAGATTTAAAAAAATACTAAACACAGACAGCTGGTTAAGGAAAAGTGCTATTACTTTCTAAGCAATTATATGTACTGTATGGTTTGTGCCTGAATCATGATAAAATAACATTTTAATTAGGGACCACAGCCATATCTAAGTAAGTAAGTACAAACATTTCATAGCGAGTTTTGCATCAGCAAGCACACCCTCTTTATAATATCTGCTTTATTTTAAAAATGTAATGTTTTTTGCTTGGCTATGTTGTTTCAGAGTGTTATAGAGGCGTTGGTGACGCATACAATGGAAAACAGGCAAAAACACGATCTGGCTTACCATGTGCTCCATGGAAAGACCACAGTGAAAGGTAAGAACTGACCATCCATGTGTAGACTGCAAAACTGTCTGTCCCTATTAATCTGAGAATAAGTGTTTTTTAAGAGTAAGTAAGATTTTTTTAAACTGAATAAATAAAATGCAGAGACCAGAAATTGATTGTTTTGCAGTCCTTCAGTATGGGCACACATTTAGTTTTCTTCTACAAATTTTCCATATTAAGCAGAACCATCATTTATATCGGTACAGTGCACAGATTCAGTCATGGACATTCATTCGGTTTCCATGGAAACCAAACTAGGTCCACATCTTGCTGTGCAGGATCTCAAGGACAATCCCATGATGCCTTTGTCCTGCTTTGTAAGGTGAACAAACTGCATTTAGTCATTAGGTTCAAGGGTCAATCACAGCAAGTTGTCGTTAAATTTGTGAGAGTGAATAAATGGGACAGATGCTTTGTGAAATGTTTATATATATATATATATATATATATATATATATATTTTTTTTTTTATATATATATATATATATATAAGCATATGGGGCTATCAAATATACATTCACACTAGAGCCATACTAGACTGTTAAATAGCAAGGTTTTATATTTGTTCCTGCCAGGTGTGGTCTGTTTCCTCTAATGTAGTTATGGTTAATGTGCATTGGCACATTATCAGTGAGCGTGCATGTGTAAGTCTCAAAGGAGTCAAGCAATCGTTTCCGCAAAAGGTCTGTGTTGTTTCTGCCATCCACACTCACCCTGAGATGTGTGGCGTTAAATAACTTCCCTGTTTTATGAACAAGTTCCAGGTCAAAGGTCGACCTTTCCAGAACCCCGCCAGCTCATTGATGCAATACTGAGGGATTGTCAGGTTGTGTTTGTCTTCGTTGAGAAAATAAGACCCTCGCGGTTTTCTGAGGAAGAAAAACACGTTTTAGTGGAGGACCCCCATTCCGAAGAGCTCTAATTGATGGTAAACGCGGAGCAGTCGGAGTGACTCAATTCCCTAAAAATTGCAGGCAGGCCAACCCAGCTGGAACGGGATTCTTTAGAGCCACCCTCTGACCCCTTTCCTCACCCTAACCCTTCTCCATGAACACATCAAAGCCAATCAGCTCCTTTATTTGGCCCACAGCCTGTGAGCCACCACGGCCGGGCTGCAAAGGTCATTGTCGGATGGGCATTAGGCGTAGATTGTTTACATTGTATGAACCCTAGAGTAGCACGGCTAGAAAATCATTGGTGTCATGCATGTGCTCCTTGTTGTAGCACTTTTGGTCTCTGGTGAATGTTTGGAGAATTGTAGCATCTGCGGATCTGCCTGAATCTGAGTGATAATGTGGAAAAGCTTGGGGAAACATGTCATGAGTAATGCACAAGCTAAATACTTCACCTTGCCTCTTGAGATGAGCTCCACACAGCTGGGGCTTAAGATGAACTTATGAGAAGAAGATGTTTCCTTGGACTCTTTTCTTAAATGGATTTAGATGTATTGTTGTGTTACAAACGCTGGATAGACCGTTTGATGCATGATAAACAACCCTGGATTTGTCTGAATGATGCACTTGTTTTGAATGTTTATATTAATATGTTAATTTTCACTGCTGCACATCTTCTGTAATGACGAGATTTGTGTTTGTTCTCAGTAACGAAAGAGATGTGGACTTGCTGATGGCTGAACAGGCGGGGAACTTCTGCAGAAACCCGGATAAGGACAAACATGGCCCGTGGTGTTATACCAACAGCTCATCTATCCCCTGGGATTACTGCTCTCTCAAACCCTGTGAGTGAGCAGTATGTTGTCTGTGCTAATATTACAACCTGATGAGACCTTTGGGTTCCCTAAAATACTACTTGAAACATGAAGAGTCTAACACAAGCTGGGGAATATGAAGCTAATGTAAACCACAGAAAACTAAACTAAGATTGTATAATTTAGTAATTTAGAATCCACACTATAACCTGAGGTGCATGGTTAAAAAAAGTATAAAAGTATAAAAAAGGAGAAAATGATAAACTGAAAAAAAAGGATGCATTTTGATATTTTTTATATATATATATAATCTTCTTGCATTTCTGATGTTATATATCAATTTTGATATTATATAACACAATTCTGAGTATATATATAAAAATATCAGAAATGCAAGACATAACCTTGCGATTTAAATTTTTAACTCACAATTGCGCATGATAAAGTCCAGTTCTAAGGAGAAAAAAGGAGCATATTACTGTTATGCTTTTACATTTGCAAATTTATAGTTGTGAAAAAAAGTCTAGTTTATATCTCTCTATTACTTATTGAGACTTATTGACTTAACTCAAAATAGCAAGTTTATGTCATGCAATTCTGTTGTAAACTTTTTATTCAGTGTCAGAAATTGACTTCCAGAGAAAACAGGATGTGCTGCTTAAAATTTTCTGAATTCTTTAATTAATAGAAATTTCTAAAACACTATTTAAAAATTCAAATATTTTATTTTACATTATAAATGTCTTCATTGCCATTTTTTAACACTTTGATGCATTCTTGCTGATACATCTATTAAAACCTTTGAGCCCTAACTTTTAAACCGTATTCACTCACTAAACCATTTAGGCCCGGTTTCACAAACGGGGCTTATCTTAAGCCAGGACTAGGCATTAGTTAAATTAAGATATTTAAGCAACTTT
>JAUCMU010000036.1:17456521-17478695 GCA_032275025.1 Enteromius treurensis
TATTTTACCGCTGTCAGTAGTACACACATTTTGTCCAGCTCCGCGAAACGCGAGAGTGTGGTATGGCTAATTCCAGCGTCGGTGACTCGGTGACAGTCGGGGGGAGAGGAGTGAGAGCTTCACATCAGACACCTCCTCCGTACACAGCAAACGAGCGACGCGACGCGGCCATCCTGAACGCGCTCACGAGCTTGCGTACACCGCGAGCTATCGGAGTTGTGCATGGAATTCTGACGTCAACGCCCAGTGTGCCAATCAAAGTGTTTGTTTACGCGAGCAGCGCGACGCGACAAACTAACCACTCGCATTCAAATGAACCCATCTATGTGCGTTCATTTTGCACTGTAAACAACTTAAGTGTAGATACAGATGTGAGGTGTCAGTTGCGTATTTGAAACTAGTTTTTTTTAATAATGGGTCATTTATTAGCTACTGTCAAGAAATATCAATGAACTATCATTGACCCTCATCCAGGCAATGACCTTCAATATAAAATAGATTGTAAAATGATCAATAGTATTGTTATATTACTTAATGCTATCAGAATCATTGTCTTAAAGGAATAGGTCACATTAATATGAAAATGTGCTGAAAATGTAGGCTACTCACCCTTAAACTGTACAACATGTAGATAAGATTTATTTTTTTTATCTAAACAGATTTGGAGGATTTTAGCAATACATTACTTAGTAATGGAACCTCTGCAGTAAATGGGTGCAGTAAGAATTAGCGTTCAAACAGCTGCTACAAATATCCAAAATAATCTACACTAGTTGATCGGGTAATGTCTTTTGAAGTGCAAAGCTGCATGTTTATAATTAATAAATTTAAGATTAAGTTTGAACTTTTAACGTTTTAAACTTGCCCAAAATACCAGTCCATAACAATGCTTCTTACAGTGAAAAATGTCTAACCTTTTTGTCCTCTAATACACCAAAATATTTGTTAGGAATTGTTTTGGATTGTTTTTGCTTGTAAACAGTGCTTGATCTGTGAATATTTCTCTCATGATTCAGATGAGACTTTTTCACTGGAGAAATTAGTACAAATAGTTTGAATAGAGGACTCATTTTAGCGAGAAAGGGTTAAAGTTAAAAACAAATTAAGGACATGCAGCTTTTTTTTTTTCTCTTCGTAAGATATTAACTGATGGGCTAGAGTCGTGTGGATTGCTTACGGATTGTTGTGATGTTTTCATCAGCTGTTTAAACTTTCCTTCCTTCACCCATTCCCTCCAAATTTGTTCCTAAAAAGAAACAAACTAAATTTTCAGCAAATTTTCATTTTTGGGTGAACTATTACTTTATCTTGCATGTCATACCGACCCCTTGCTGTCTCTTTACAGACCCCTAGAAAACCCTGGCCTTAAAAACATTACGCTCTTTATTGCATTATATTGACATTATTGTAATCCATTTAGAGTAAAAGCAATAAATCAATGACTCTGTGAAAATAGAGTCGTTTTTTTTCACCCACATTCAATCACAGACTTGTTGACGTGATTTTGTCTTAAAGCACAGCCGGCGCCAGGCCTGATACAGGGCTCTGTTCAGTCACTCTGTTGTTTGCTTTGCTATTGTTCTGTCTATTAAGCAACGTCTGAGCTATAGTCAATACGTACAGTGCTGACACCTCAGCTCATCTGCTTGGTTTTGAAACAGCCCACATCTGAGTGTGAAATCAACCATTAGCACACCACAAATACAAAAAGCTGTCATTTAAATGCACATGGATTTATAAACAGGTTTTTATTAATACTCAGTGACAAAGGCAAGCACATCAATATAAATATTCCACAAATCTATGATAATTGTCAGCTGCCCTGTCTTGAAAAGAATATAATGGCACTAAGTAGTGACAAAATAACCTTCTTACTACTTCATTTCAACAGAATCAGCACTTTACATAGTTTATATAGCCTACAAATTCATGCAACATTCGTTTTGCAATATAGTCATTCATATTATTAGGATATTGTCAGTGGTTTAAGTCTTACATGCTATTATCTGTTATCTAATTCTTGGATTTTGACACAGTTCATCCTGAGAAGTAATATAATTACATTTGTACAAGAAATACAGCAACTTTCCCAATTTAAAGTATATGAAATAATAGGAGGAAAAGTAAGCTATCTGAAAAGCATCTGTTCAGTGCTTACATTTTTAATTGTCAATGCCAAACTAGAGTGCTTTTATTAAGGATTATCATTGCATTCATTACTGACACCAGCTCTGCACCAGATGTTGTTATGACTGATGCTGATGTAATGGAGTACAGGTTGAGGCCCTGAAATACAATACTTTACTAATAGCTGCTCACAGAAAGGGCTTCTTCAAAATAATTTTGGCTTGCATTTGTTTAGAGCAAGGATTGCCACTTCTAAAGGGACCATTTTGTTGATATCTGTCTTTATCTTTTTAAAATGTAATTGTATATATATATATATATATATATATATATATATAGGGTGGTTGATAGGGCCAACATCTTATATCATGATATCAGTAATTTTATTGCACAATATATCACAATATAGTCATTTTTGCCTTAAATATGGTGTTTAGGATATAAAATATTTTATATAGGCCTATAGAAATATCAAATGTTTTGTCAATTTCACACAAAAAAAAACTAATACTACCTTAAATAATAATAATAAAAAATAAAAAAAAAGCTCAGAAGACAAGCAAACAGTGTTTAAATAAGAAACCAATTACAAGAAGTAGGACAAAAATCTACAGCAGGACAAAAAAGACCTGCATTGTATAATCAAATAAATAAATACAGCATATTCTTCACTACGTAAATTAATTATATATTTCTTCCTATTACAATTACAAAAGTGATTTAGTCAAGAGCTGTAAAAGTTTTTCTCTCTTTTGTTGTTTGATAAACATGAATAGCAGGAATATTTAGACCGCTGTCACTTTAAAAGCTGCCGGAATCCAATATAGTGTAAAGGCCCCGAACGAAATACAAGAACGAACTGAAATGACGTCATTTCGAACATTTCGTCCTTTTGCTTTTCTTCTTTTAAACCTAATTTAAAAGGAATGCCTTTGTTTTTAAATCAAATTTATAGGCTACGTGCGAGCGTTGCGTCATGTTTACAATAAGCTCGCCCCGCCTCCAGCAGCGCTTCTTTTTGCGCTCAAACGAAGAACGAAAAAGTAGTTCGTTTTAAGTATATCGGGGCCTTTACA
Organism: Enteromius treurensis; assembly: GCA_032275025.1. NCBI lineage: Eukaryota > Metazoa > Chordata > Actinopteri > Cypriniformes > Cyprinidae > Enteromius > Enteromius treurensis. The sequence continues at coordinate 17,459,725 of JAUCMU010000036.1, forward strand.
CGTGTGCTTTCTTTCTCAGATGTTTGCTTTCATTGAGGACCTAAACTACTGTGTTTGAGGATACTTGCAAAAAGAGCGTTTTATGCATAAATGTGTGTTTCATATTAACCGTTCAATATAAGGTGCCTGTAAAATGCACCACCTTTACTTGCGCAGTGCTTGTTTTCAAACAAACGTTTTCCACCACGGTTACATTACACGAGTACATATGGTGATACAAAATAAGGAGTGCTGCTTTATTAGGCAAATAAAAATAAGATAACTATAATGTACGGCGGAAGAGCACTTCGACCCGTTAAGGAACATATATTGGAATGAGGTATATCGCCCACCCCTAATTCTTATGTACACTGAGAGTGTAAATAAACGGTTTAAAGTTAAGTTCGATGTTTAACAGCCACCCAAATACAGATACACAGATGCAAATGTCTGCTCAAACATAGATGTGCAGACATATGTAGATTAATTGTCATACCAGGTGTTGTATTTATGGGAATTCTGTTAAATAACAACCCTAGCTGGACTATTGGTAGTCTAGGTTGAGTTGAAGTATTTACCAAGTGAAAAAGGAACAGAATTGGCAGAATTACATTCCAAAATGGACAAAGAAGACAAGTAAAACTGCCACCTGCCTGCTTTGTGAAGAGGCCTACTATATGTATGAATGGACCCTTTTTAGGGGGCTCTCATCAATTCTGGTCACATCACCCAGATCAGAGGCGTTCTTTCAAAGGGCTACTTTACCTCATTTATTCACTGATACACAATTATCCGTCTCTGTTTTGAACTTTAATTGGACAAATGAAAATGCAAAGTTGATTCCATTGCTGTTCCAATCCTTTCACGAAACTGTCTGTTTCTCCTCCAAACTCTAGAATAGGAGCTTTTCAAAGAACTTGTGAGATTGTTTAAAGATACAAAAACAAGCTAAAGTATAACTTCCCACAATGTCAAATTTCATAACTTCTCGATTAAGACAACAGTTTAAAATGTGTCCCTTGGATATTAATAAAGTGTTATTGTAGTTATTGCACTAATATGTACTGTCATTAATCCTTGGTTTGAAAACTCCAGCAATAAACTTGCGATAAAAAATAGCAGTGATTGCAGAAACACGATGGAGAGAGAAAAATACTGATACGACAGGTTCCAGACAAATGACACTTTTTCGAACGAACAGATCAACAGACCTGTTGTTGCTCCAGGCTGACACTGTTGCTGAGTTGACAGTAAAATGAGCAAACATGTCAGGTTTCTTGTGGAAGAAAGGTAGAGACTTTGACAGCTGGTAGAGAGGTCAGCTGACCGGAGGTCTGAGGTACTGGACAGAAGAAGTTTAAGACAGTCAGGATCTGTAAAGAAATGAGAAAAAGATCCAATGTTTCAATGTGCAAGTAGCTCTAAGGCTCTAAGGAATATCACCAAAACAATATATAATTTCCCTTACACAAAAATAAATAAATAAATAAACCTGACATAACTTACAAATTAAACAACAAATACTAAGATGCTCACTTAAAATCGTACTTTTAAAATTGAAATAACATATAATTCTTTTCATATTACATTGAATAGATGTTTTATTTTATTAAATAAAATTTTTATATTTATTTTATTATTTGTTTTAATTAATTATTTATTCCATAGCCAACAACAATAATTTAGTTGCTTAATGTGATTAAATGTAATAATAACAATAATAATTAATAAATATAATGGTCCTAAAAATGTCCATAATTTTTGTTCATGCTAAATATTTTTTTCGCAGATCTTATGACATTCACATACTTTGATCTTATAATTATTCACACTGTTTTAGCATCTGAAGTGAGTAAATTTCACACCTGTCATTGTCAATGCCAATTATTTAAAGCAGCTGCACAACATAAACTACTTTACTTTGTTTCCTTTAAGTGTCAACCAACTCTTTAAACAAGGTTTTAGTGATCTAGCAGTGCTGTCTGTTCTCTTTACATCTTAGTGTCCTGCACAAATAACTAATTCCATCCCTCAGTATTGACACAGTCCCCCCATTGTGTCCCACGTCACTGGACTAAATCGTCCGAAGAGTCATGCAACCAAACTAACAGCATGAGGTTTATTCCCTAAGTCAGAAAACAGAACAGAGTCCTGTTCAGCATTACCTCTCTCAATGGGCAGCAGTCAGCCAGCTCTATACATCTGCTCTGTAGTTGCTCCCGGGTTGCTAAGAACACTCTCAGGAGCACACTGATGGATTATAGACTAGTCAAAGCCAACATGAACCCCTTCCCCTCTGGCTGCAAGCCGAACTGCTAAAGAGCAGCATCAGATGAGACAAGCATGCATAGAAAATGGCCCGCTCTGATGAAAGATAATGCATGAGGAAATGCTGACAGGCTTAGTTTGATTCTGGTGAAGAAATGCAGGTGGTTTAAACGTTCTGTTCAATCTTACACTGGGTTTTCTGCACTCATGCTGCATGCATAGGTTGTGCTATGTCTATACTGCCACATAGTGGCCAAACTGTACTTTTACAGTTTTAAAAAATAAATAAATAACACAGTTTGATCTGTAAGCTTCTCCACTTAATTAAAAACAAACAAGTCAGCATCTATCACTATGTAATAAAACATATTTGGCGGAACTGTGCCCCTCATCATGCTGCAAGTCACTGGTGGCTCAGACTGAATACATGCTTTAATTTTTCCAGATGTGCATGCAAACAGCTGTCTGTTGTGTGACGATCCACTGAGAGCTGAGCAGGAAATAAAAGTATGTCAATAGACCATTCACTGCTCATGTCGAACCCTTTGACCATTATATGTCTATCCAAAACAAGCCAAGCAATATAACTCAGGCCACATTCAATTACATATTTTCTGCAAAGGAAAACACGCTTCATATTGTACTGTACACTGATTTTGCAATAAGTACAAATACTAAAAAGAGAGAAATCTCTATTGATGTTGTCCTGGATTTATTTGCTCATTTATCTTCTAAAGTAGCTCTGTTAAGAATAGACACAGCACTGTCATAATTCCCTAGCTAATATTGAGGGGGAAGGGGGGTATTGTGTTGGACAATGGGAGGCCTTCAAGTCAAAAAGGTTGAAAACCGTTGGGTTCACAAGATAAATGTTCCCTAAGAGTAAGTAAGTATGTTGCAACCTGCAATCGGACACAGTCAGTGCTCTTGTGGCAACCATATTTTGGGGAGCCTTTTAGCAGAAGAAATGGGGTAAGCGGATTTAAAAAAAAACTTTGAATCAAATTCTTTGTCAACAGGGCAAGAGAGCCTTATTAAATTATTAATAAGCTATTCTCCTCAAATTCCTTTTACTTTCAGTTCCAGAGTTATCGTTTTGAATTATTAATTACCACAGTTTTCTTTTTAGTCAAAATGTCCTTATCACCAAAAAGGAAGCAATATAAAAATAATAAAACCTTTATCAAGATACATATAGGGAATATAAAACAATTACATGAAAGAGTTACCTGCAGCATCATATCCTAAATCAGAAGCTTACGACACTACCATCATTTCCACTCTTCTTCTGGTGCACTGCCAATATACTGAGAGCCTTCCCATCTAAGTGCTGTTGCTATGGTTTCAAGATATCAGCTGAAATATATAACAAGACAGATATGTATCTGACCTTGAAGCCCTATCAAAAACAGCTCTGCTATCCTTAGTGCTCATTAATTTACTCCAAACACTCTCGCCAGGAGAAATATAATTATAAAGCTGCCAAGCCATTTATTTAAGCTTATTGTAGATTTCAATGTATCCATATTCATGTATTTCAGTAGACAGTGTGTAGCCATTTCAGAGCTTTTTTGTAGAATAGTTTGCATGAAAGTACTAAAAATAGACCAAAAGATTAAAACCCTCCCTCCAGCTGAAATCCTAATTACACATTCAGTCCATCAGCGCTCAGCGACGCAGACACCAAACAGCCTATAGATCAGAGTCTTCGAGCACCTCTGCTGACCCAGCTACAGCAGAATCATTCCCAGAAAGCCTTGAAACGCTGAGACACAAACACTTCCCCTGACACAAGCACAAACCAGTGGCCCTTATGATGTAATTAAAGAAGAACTTTTAAAGGCCCTGATCGGCAAAATGTGCTTTGGCACTATAATGACTAGCAGTGTAAAAATAACTACTTTGAAAATGCCTTAAAGAAGACTTTGGAATATATTAAGTATTATGCTGTTCAACCTTTCCAGTTTTCCTATTGTATATCTAACTGCATAATGCTCTCCTCCTGAAACTGACAGCCTGTTACAGTACAGCATGCCAATTTGTTCACCTCTTGCCATTGTTTGTAAGTGAACTAAAGGAGAAAGTGCTTGCTGTGAATATACCTGCAAGGCATGTGAGAATTTGACAGCAGGATGAAGGACTAAGTGACATGTTTCCTCTGAGGCCTCACTTGCACAGGTGCTCCTCAAGCACCCCTACAGTAATTAATAATGTCATTTTTTTAGCTCCGTTGTTTGTGATTACAGTGATTAAGCTACAAACCAAGCAAATACATAATTTAAACATATATGTGTATGCAGGTCAAGACAAATGGTCCTAAATCATAAGTGTCAACACTTGAAATGTAGTGCTTTGGAAATTTAAAAAAAAATCATGAACTGGATAGTTGACATGAAGTGTGTCAGTGGCAATATCCTGCAGTGTGGCAAGTGTCTAAATATATATTTAGACTGCATATTGCAATTATTGTATTACATTTAGGCCCGGTTTCACAAACAGGGCTTAGTGTAAGCCAGGACTAGGCATTAGTTAAATTAAGCAATTTTAAGCAACATTTACTTAAACGCCTTGTAAGAGAAGATTACAGGTGTGCATCTTAACATAGAACAATGACACTGACATGTTTTAAGATATGTCAGAGCAAGATATTTTCATCTGAGACCGCTCAAACATGCAATTTAGTCTGGGACTAGCTTAAGCCTTGTCTGTGAAACTGGGGGTCAAAGTGCTTCTGGAGTTAGGAACTCAGTCACTCAATTGTTCGTAGCATTTAACAGCTCTCACACACTTGTATCAGAAGTTTTGTACCTAAGCACAAGCAATGTCACTAACTTTCATTTGCGCCTATCTATCCTTACTTATGTTAAAGTATGACTGTTGATTTCTTTATACATTACAGACAATAACCATATTGACTAATATGTACCCACATATGCTTTCCTGTTGACTTACACTCTCATAATTGACACCGCAGACTTGAGCATGTAGGCCATGTGTTAAGAATCTACATACGGCACATCAATCACTCACACACACACACATGCGCACACTTTCCACAGAGGTTTCAGTTTAATTAAAGAGTGTAAAGTCCAGGTGGCTCGGACTGTCAGCACTCCCTCTGTCTTTGTCACACACACACTCGCATGTATAAGTTAAGCTTCATAGCTGCGCTGGTCTAACTGGTCCCACATGCTGGACTAATACTAGTCCTATGCTAAAGACCTCACACACACTTTCACTCAAATTGTACTCTAAACAGCCATCACTGTTGACCACATCTTTTTTTAATTTCTCATGTCGGTTCATTGCTTAGAACAAAAATAAGCATTCTTTCCTTTTCCTTCCTTTTTAGGTGAGCCCTCACATAACAATCTGCCACAAAAGGGTAATCATGTCTTTCAAGTGTTGTTAAGCTGCATAGAGTTCGAGCTGATATTCTTTTGCTTCAGATTACATCACAAAGATTATTTCAAATACACATCTGATTCTGCATCACACCTCATTTTGCCTTTTCGTTTCTCTTTACAGATGAGGGAACAAAGACCTCATGTTTTGTTCATAAGCAGGTGAGAATCGTCGGTGGTGGGCCTGTCCAGATTAAAGAAGGCAGCTGGATGGTCAGCATACAGAGAGGGTAAGCAATTTGCAAAAAATGTGGATAATATTGTTAAAAAATATAATCAACAAACCTTATTTTTGTTGCACTAAGAATAGGTAACTCAAGACTTACCCATGTGTATTTATGAAAGGTGAAGAAATTACCTGTATGCTATTTTAGTAAGACTTATTTGACAATAAAGTATATTTATTTGTGATTTACTGCTTTTAAATTATTTTAATCCACAGTGTTAGTTAGAAATTTCATTTTAAAATGAATTTTTATTATTATTTTATTACTTTTATTTATAATGTATTTATTTATTAAACATTTCATTTTTGTTGTAAATATATCAAGCCAAACAGGCTTGTATAATTGCTTATTTTTTAATTGTTTAATGAATTTTTTATTTTTTTTATTTTATGTAATATTTTATATATAATCTACTTAAAATCTACTACTCTTGAGACTGCCATGTAAATAGCATTTGCTGCTAATGTGACTAAAATAAAAAAGGCAATATATTTATAGTTATAAATAATTTTACAGGGTGTTTGCATTTCCCAAATCCAAAAGAGGTATACGCACTGTCTGTTTTCCTAAAAAGCCCACAGCAGGCAGATCGACTGTAAAATTTCCCTCCAAATAAAGTGCAGTTGTCCATGAAGTCAGTGTTCATACAGCTCCTCAGAAGTAAAACCCTGCGCTGTCATGTTTTATAATGTGAGAGAGTCATGTTGGAGATGCGTCACTGTCTCATGTCTCTCGGTCTCTTCAGGAGCACTCACTGGTGCGGAGGATCTCTGGTCAGGGAGGAGTGGGTGCTGACAGACAGACATTGCTTCTCGTCATGGTAATTATCTCCAGCCTTGCTGCACAGTCACCATCATGCCCTGGCCATGACCTCTGGATTCTCAGGGTCAAAGGGTCAATGATCAGCGGCCTTCCATATTTTGTCTTGAGCATGCAACCCAACAAATCAAAGCTGCTGATGTTTTAGCATGAAGCATCCATATATCTACATATCCACAACTTGAAATTATATTTTTATGATATGCCCCCCCCCCAGTGTGCCTGACCTATCAGAGTACAGAGTTTGGCTTGGTATATCCCATTTGAATGAGTCGAGTGAGAATGACTTCCATAGACAGGAGAGGAGAATCTCGCACGTCATCTGTGGCCCGGAAGGCTCTAGTCTCGCCCTGCTCCGACTGACTCAGTAAGAACTACAGATTAATCAATATGTATATTATTAATATATTCCATCTCTGATCTGATTTCTTTGTTGTTGATGAAATGACCTCTCTGTTCCTCTTTCACACAGACCTGCACTCCCAAGAGAGCGTGTCAGAATTATTCAGCTGCCTGTGGCGGACTGCAACATTCAGGAGGACACCATATGCTCTGTGTACGGCTGGGGTGAGACCAAAGGTGGGTTCAACTTAAGAGCCAGTCATCAGACAGCTTTACAGGCACACAACATGGCTTCAATTGATCACAAAATCTGGTTTGGTTTGATTACTTAGACTTGTGTGTACACCAAGAACCAGCATTGGAATACATTTAAAAAATGAGAGCAGGGTAGGAAATTAACCAGGGCTTGGGGGAAAAAAGTCACTAAAATGCTCCAAATATTTAAAACGTGAGAGAAAAAAAAGCTCTAGTTTTGTTGTGAGGCAACGATAACAAACAGCTTCCAAAATAATTCATGTTGATGATGAAAGCATTTTGGAAGTGTTTTGCGGTTTGGAACTACATAGCGTAACAGTGTGCAAGCAGGAGGGAAGGCACACAAATCTGAGTTCATATTCAAGTAAATGTGCCAAATATAGTCTCTAATAGAGTTTTCTGGCTTTCTCAGGCACTGGACATGAAGGAACGTTGAAAAGAGTTCATCTGCCCATAGTGAGCAATGAACGATGCCAGCAGCTTCACAAGGGGACAATTCCGATCACCAGTTCAAAACTCTGTGCTGGTGGCCAGAGAGATGAAGGAGTGTGCGAGGTGAGTTTATTCACTAGATTTACTCTCTGCAGGATGAGCTAGCATTTAAAATTTCCTTTTTATTTTTCATTTTTGGTCAGAAATTAATCAATGTAAAGTAGAAATGTATTGTATTGCCAGTTTAAAGTAAAAGGTTCTCTTTTGAATGTTCCATTAATCCTAAATAATAATCTTGGTTTCATTAAAATCATATTAGGCAGAAAAGCTATTATAAACATGTACAATAAAAGGAAATGTTTCTATTATGGGATACTGGAGACGGTGTAATATTTGTTTTATATTAAATTTTTAAATATATTCAAATTGAAAAAATAATAAAAAATGCAGCTTGTTGAGACATATTTAAATACATTTTCATTTAATATATTATGTTAATTAAATATATAAAAAAATATTTATTTAAATCTTACTAACCTCAAACTTTTGAATTATATTTGCTTATCTTATATTTGCCATCTTATTAACTGAACCGAATTATAATAGTTTTAGTTGCACTTTTACCTGTTATTCTTTAGATGTATTTCTAAATAATTTGTCCCTTTGTTTTTGTTTTGTGTATTTGTCATGCTCACAGAAAGACTATGGCGGCCCTCTAGTATGCCAAGAGAGTAACAGTAAAGTCATTGTCGGGGTGAGCATAAACGGCAGAGGATGTGCCCGACACAACCGACCAGCCATTTTTGTGAACGTTGCCTTCTATACTGGATGGATTCACAAAGTGTTCAGAAATTATCCAAACTCAGAACTAAACAACTGATGGATAACGAGCAGGATTGAACAAACGATCTGAGAACAAATATTCAAAATCTCCATAAATCTGACAGCTTATTTCTTGATTTAAGGGTCACCTGAACAACCTTTGTTGAAAAAGTTCTTGGGAACTTTTCCCAGCTTGGCCGAGAAACATATACTCAGAAACTACTCAAAGAGCTATAACTACAGCTGAAACTGTTTCTCTGAATTTCAGCAATTTGTACACCTAATAATGCCAGAACCGCAGAGCAAGGCGCTGGGAGACAGACTCTCTAAAGGCTACATTCGCAGCTAGCCATACGGAAAGATAAAGACTACTGGACCGAAGTGCGGACGAGCAGCCAGAATCCGTTTCAAGAATCAATAGCAATTCCTGGCCACCAACCAAAAACCTCAAGTCCTCGAAGAGAAATCTTGCTGCAGTGCGCTACAAAGCATTCGTATGTACATTCAACCCACACATTACCCATCAAACTGACAATCTGGACTTCAGTTGGGATATTGGATTCAGAGACCTAACCCAAGTTTGAGTCTGGATTCATACCAGGACTTGATATATGGATACAAACTCTCAGATCCCAACAGGAATCGGCCGTTCCCTCCTTTAAAAGCGTTCAAAGCTGACCGACGTACACATTTCGGCCGCTCCTCATCGAGAAAGAGGGCTGTTATGATTATAAGCGCTTGTTGATGTAAAACGCTCATTAACAGTGTCATTCAAAGAGCCCCTCGATAAAGTGTTAGCTGTTAGCTAAATGTAGAACATCTTATGGGCAAAAAGTATTCACAGAAGGCTTTTTTGTTTGCGTTTGTGCTCCTGATAATACTTGAAAACACACATGAGAGAGGTCACTGTGTCCCTCAATAACACCTCCTCGTGTCGCCATTACAGATTGTAATTTGGTCAGCCTAGGTGTTTATATAGTCAGAGGTGTTCCATCCATTTCCAGTGTTGATATTTTGTCCGCTAGCCTGAACAGAGATGACATGACCTGCTTGTAGTGACATGCAGCAAAAAATCGTAGTTGTCATAACATATCAGCATCTGAGGTTCCCATACACTCTGTTTGGTTTAGAGTGGAATTCAGAGGAGGATTTGGAAATGTGTGTTGTAAATACTGTGGTCATGGGAGTGGGGTAATCACTCCCAGTTCTTTTGTAGGTCTCATAGACCTTTATAAGAGGTTGGCCTCCTCCACTCCAGTGTCCTCATTGGGTGGGTTTATATATATTTGTAAATGTACCTGTATTAATTCCAAATGCACATTTTGTCAGTTGTGAAACTCGAGAGTGAGTGTGATGTTTTACAGTATGTCGGTGCATGTGTGTGTGTGTTTGTGTAATGCTGCAAAGATGCATCGAGGCCGAAATGGACATCTCTGCAGGACAGAGAGCAAAGCGAGCGCACATCGGAAATTTTGCCGATTAATTTGGCTGTTTTTCAAATCAGAGCCGGTGTGAGATAAATCCGAGTGATTTTCTCTCTTGTGTGGTCTTGGATCGCTCATTCCACGAGCGCTTCGTTCCCTCGCGCTGGCCTGCCTCCAAAAACAATCAGCTTGGGAAATTACCTCCAAAAATCATGTCGGCTTAAACAAATAGCTCTCTGAGTGATGGCTCGTAAGTGTTTGTATTCCAACCACTCCCGATGCTAATTATGTTGGTTAAAATGAAGGATGAGTTTAATTTGTAAGAGTCCTGAGGCACAAGTCCTTATGTAAGGACGTTGTTGAACACATTGAGATTAGTGTTACTAAAGCACAAGACAAGGCAAAAGAGCCCTTCAGTGTTACCTCATTTGGCTTTAACATTTATCAAAACAAATGTTTTTGTGTAATTTTTTTTTTACTTTGGAACAATACGAAAGCTGTGTTTGAGGAAACCTAGAAGCTGCTGGGTGATTAAGTGGCTTGTTCTGAGCTTTTTGGTAAGACACACTGAGGGGCGATTTCATGCGCATTTTCTTTTTTTTTTTTTTGTGCAAAACCTGCGTGGCATAATTATATTTAACCAGGCGATAAAGTCATTGTCAGTATTTTCAGTGCACACATCAGGCTACTAATGCAGTGTGTATTATTCACAAAACCCACCAATATTTGCCTGCCGCAGTTAAATGGAATTTCAATTCAATTTCATACAGATTTAGTTCGCACTGTTACTTCATTTACTTAATGCCTTTTTGAATCAGGAGCTAAAGCTTGTGAAAAAATGCTTTGTTAAATCATAATTATGACAAAAAAAACTTATATTTATGAAATGAAAAAAAAAAAAACTACACTATGACAAAAAACATGATGATTATGAGATCAAATGTAGGAACTGTAATTCAAATTGTAATTGTAGTTTAAATTACATAATGTATAATTATGAGATAAAATAAGTGATTAAGTCATTAATGAAATAAAGTCAGAATTTTGAGTCATACTTTTGAGTTAAAATTCATTGAAATTCATTTCATACCTGAAATAATTGATAAAAAAAGATGTGATAAAAAGATTAAAAGACAACAATGAGTTAAATTATGACAGGAAATGTAAGTTCTGAGTCAGAAAAAAAAGATAAATCATGATAGAAAGTCATAATTATGAGATTGAGCATGTTTGAGTAACATTTGAGATACTCTAAATTATAACAGCAAATGTAATTCGTGAAAAATGTGAATTTTTGCTAAATCATTATAACATAGAAAGTATATGTGATAGTCATAATCATGACAGAAATATATATTTGAGATAGAATAGAGATATATTTGAAAAAGTAGAATATGTTTCAGATCAAGTTGAAATGGACATAAAACATTTAATTATGAAAAAGTTATGACATTAAAAAGTAATACGTATTGCCTTTTTATGTTATAATGTTGAATTTGGACTTTATTTTTTTATCTCATAAATATTCGTTTTTCCTTTTTAAGTCCTGAGTATGATTTACTAAAGCATATACCTTATGTGGCAGAAATTGGCTTTACATTAGGCAAGCAAAAGACATGTGCACTTCAACTCTGAATTCTCCTGTAGTGTCTGAAAAGCCCTGTTCAATCTATTGCTCCTCTCTCTGATGTTTATATGTGAGAAAGACGGCAGGTGAATGTATAGTGAGCTGCTACGGACAATGTAAAGTTGTAAAATGTTGTCTTTGTACAGTGTGTTTAATGTCTCACCTATTCATGTACAGTAGTAATCATACTCAATGTATTATTCGCCTCTTATACCGACATCAGTATTTATCAACTTTTGCCTGTGTTTGTGTTTATTAAAATATATATATATGTGCCTTTACTTCAGTATATCTTGCAAGTATTTCTCAAATAGCAATAATAAAGACAAAGCAAGCCAGAAAATAATAATAATAATAATAAAGAAAATTTGCCCACACATCACTGAAAGTGGAAGGATCTTGCTGACTTGATTGACGGAAATGTTTGTGTATGTCTCCCAAGTGCTTTAGATATGAAATTTTGTTCACCATTTAGTAGATGCCCTGTCATCAAAACCATTTTACAGTATACTGAACAGCCTGGGGTAAAGCACACTGGATTGAGATTGGTTTTATCCTTGGATCCCCGTTAAAAAATCACACAATGCGAAAGTTCAAATCCTTTGTGACACAGAAAATATTTTAAGACTCTGTGCTGACCCCTCTCTCTTTGTCCATTTACTATCTCTTCAATGTGAAATTCTGCTGCCCTCTTCTGGAAGGTTATCTTCAACAAGATAGGAGAAATTATTTTCTTTAACCCTGCATGATCTGTTTACATTTTCAGTGGTGCTTCATACTGCGAAATTAGAATTAATCCTCTCTGTGTGACTTGTTAATCAACTAAATTATCCAAGGTCTAGAACATCACAGACACTCTTTTTTTTTTTTTGACTTGGACTAGTAGACAACTACCCAGAAAACCACACACACGCACAAGCCCTAGTAGCTTTTTAAAATACTTAAGCAACCATAGCAATGCCCTGAATACTGCTTCATGGTTCTGAGAGCATTATTAACTTTAAGAAAATGTCGAAATCAAGTTTATTTACAAAGATTACAGCTAAAATCAGTCGAGTAGGTTGGCTGCTTTTAGCTGGTCAGCAGGCTGGTTTTAGATGGGTTTTGACTAGCCTACTTGGAGATCAGCCAACCAGTTTTAGTTTTTTCTCCCATTTGGGTCATAGACATAAAAACTTACTCAATAAATACATATTCAGTCAGTAGAGAGCAGTGTTCTTTGACACCCCGTGTTTCTGCTGAATGGGAAAGCGTTATTAGTAGGCCATATAATTTGGATTTGTAATTATCATTGAACTTTAAGAATCCAAAGACCCTTTTTTAAATTGTATTTTATTTTACCCTATTTTATACTAAAGCAGAGTAGCTTGTATAAAGATAAATGCCTCCTTTCACTTGAGCTTCCTCTGTAGCCAAAATGTGACTGTTTCAGTAAAACACATTAAACTGAATCCATTCATATTCCTTTTACTACAACTACACAAGTAGCTATGTGCAAACACAAAATGTGATACGGTGCTTTTTGCTAATGTTGTTTATCGGTCCATTTTTATAACTTCAGACGTTTAACGTTAGCTTGAAGTCGAGGAAGAAAACAGAACCACAATTACAAGGAAGGGGTTATTTTTAGGGTTTATTTTGAGGTGCTGAATGTACCATTTCCTGAGAGTTAAAGCCAACAGCACCCGGGGGTCGAATAAAAACACTTTTAAAAGCGCTGACCTGTTTCCTTAGCCTGTTTGCTCATAAAGCGAAGGTGTTAAGCACCGTTTTTATGGAGAGGGACGGGCCGGTTAAGGCGGAAAGTGGCTTTCGGGAAGACACTCTCCACAGGGAAGCGGCAATAGATTAGAGAGGTGTGCAGTCACCTTTTGTTCAGCACATCCAGGCCCGTTTTACCGAGTTAACCTGGAGCTTTACAGGCCTTCGAGGCCGGACACTGCAGGGAAAGCGGCAAAGCTAATTAGCAGAACGGCGGGACACACTGGTGTCGTGTCCGTCAGAGGGTGTAGTATCAGTCTACGGCCGCTGGGTGGCGTTGAAGCTACACCAAACAATGATGATGAGGCGGTTCTAACTTATCCCCTAATGTAATAAAGGTATCTGAATGATTCGTTTTGAACAGCTTGGTTCCCCTCTCTCTCTATCTATCTCTCTCTCTCTCTCTCTCTTTGTTAAACCCAAGCAATTTATGTTTCCAGCCAGCCAGCAGTGGAAAGGAGTGATGTACTTTGATCTCTCTCTCCTCCGATCAGCGCGAAGGTTGACGTTGTGTTTGTTATGCTGAGGCTCTGTGGTGTGAGTCGTGTTGGCCTTGGCTGGGTTTTAATCAGCGGTCTGAGCTCAGGGACAGCAGCCAGTACCCCGGCTGAAGGTGGACAGATGAGTTAAATACAAGTCGCACAGCTCAGCTGGATCACATAGGACAGGAGATCTTCACACAAGGACGAGGAGATCAGCTTACAGCAGCGGCAGTGCTTTTGCTCTCAGGATTACAGCAGACTATTAGTCAAATATGTTATTTGTGTGAAATATGATTTCAGTGTTTTCTATTTGCACATTTAAATGTAATTAATTCCTGCAATGGCAAAGACGAATTGTCAGCCACCATTAGGCTATGTCCCAGATAGCACACGTACGTCTGCAAGAAGTCTGTTAAAGATCTCTTGATCCGGAAAGCATTTGCCGTCTGCCGACGTCTGGCAGATGTCTTACAGATGTCAGATTTACATACATTCGAAATCATATACATTTTAAAGACGTCTATTTGACATCTAAAAAGAGACGTCCAATAGACGTATTGCAGATGAGCAACCAACCTAAATGCAAGACATCAAATAGACGTCTCCGAGATGTACGTGTTCTATCAGGGGTCAGTCTTCAATGTCACGATTCTTCAGAAATCATTAGAACATGGCGATTTAATGTATGTATATACATCATATAATAAAACAGAATACAGAATCTCTACCATTATGTGGCATATCTTGAGTGAAACGGTATTAATAAGAAATGAAAGTAGAATGGGAATTGGTTTAATCCACTGGAGGACTGGATTATGATTCGCAGGTGGTTTAATGAAAAGGTTTGAAAAATAATAGAGCATGGTGATCCAAACAGGAAAATATTCACAATACTAGTATCCTTTGCATACCACAGAAAGTCATACAGGTTTGAAACAGCATGGAGTAAGTTAAATTACTCATCAACAATTATTTTGTTCATTGTTTAGTTGAACAATCCCTTTCATAAAGAATATACGGTCCATTCTGATGCTACGTTGACCATGAATGCATTCTAATTACGAATTTTAGACAAAACCAATGATATCATAGTCGTCATCATCATGCCCATTAACATTGTTCACATAATACCATTGTGTATCATTATTGTCATTGTAATTAAAGTAATAATCATCATCACCGTTGTCACTGCCACCATATTGTGCTCTTCCGCTGTATATAATGTCCTTGCAGTCCTAATGGAAAGTAGAGGACGGAGATTCCACTTCCTGATTGGCTGGCAGCTGGCAGTAAGATGCAGTTCAGATAATGAATCAGTCTCGTTGTCCATATTTTTTTTTGTGCTTCAATAATCTCCTGACACTTGTTGTAGACCGTGTCATATATTAGCTGATTAGTCCGAGACAATGCGTCATTGTTGTCTCAAGAAGATCGTAAATTGCGGCCCACTGCTTGTGTCGCAGTGTGTGACCCTGTGATCGTGCAGCAAATCAACTAAAGTCATTAGTCCAGCATGGCTCCAAGCAAACTCTGGAAGCTATGTGGAGTCCATGAGGAACTTCTGAAACTTTCTGCTGCACAGAGGTCAGTTGAAATATTCTTCTAAGAAAATAATGGTTCTTTTTAGAGCTGTTCACTGAAGATTCTCTTTGGGGGACCCATAAATGGCTCTTCTATGGCTGCAAATCCTCTTATTGTAAACTTTATTAAGTGTCAGATTATACAAAAAAAACCTATACATTTTTGTTCTTTTCTTTCTTTTCTGTACAGTAGCTCTCTTTACAACATATCACACTGATGTTTTGAAGAAGTATTGGATTTTATTCAGTGTATATGCCAGCTCAGCTGCAGGTGGTATTGGTGGGAGGAGCTTTCTCAGTATAGAAAGAATTTGATTGGACATCATCAGTGCAGTACAGGATGAGTCATCAGTGATTTTGTCTTGTTTTCACTGAAATTTGCATTTTGTCAAGATTGAGGAGCACACAATCACAGGGCTTTTCATACCCTATGATCACCACGACCCGATATTATAACTTTTTTTCAAAGGACCCATTTTAAATGAAGATTAATTCTATTCTTTCAAATATCAATGTCAGTATTATGTTATATTATTTTGGAAGCCCAGTTCCAACATGGAATTAAAGGAGAAGT
Source organism: Enteromius treurensis (assembly GCA_032275025.1). Taxonomy (NCBI): domain Eukaryota; kingdom Metazoa; phylum Chordata; class Actinopteri; order Cypriniformes; family Cyprinidae; genus Enteromius; species Enteromius treurensis. The sequence continues at coordinate 17,475,721 of JAUCMU010000036.1, forward strand.
AAAGTATTTGAGACTTTTTATCTCACAAAGCTGACTTTTTTTACAATAACCTTGAAAAACAAAAAATTGCGATTAACCTTTTTTGTTATTATTTTTTAACCTGTGGTTGAACCAAATATCCATATATTTCCAAAATGTTTAATATTATTATTATTTTTACAAATTATATTGTTTTACAAATAATTAAAACATTATCTAAAATTTCTTTATTTGGTAGGCATGTTTTTTTATATCCCTTATTTAAATTAGATATTTAATTTTTTATATAAGTTATTTATTTATTGAATTGTTTATTATGTAATGCAGTTGTTTAATTGTTAATAATTGCATTAATAATATTTCTACACAAGTTCAGATCCTCTGGTATCCCTTTGCATTGTAATCTTATTATGTCTACAACCCATGCTGTTTGGTTAGTTATTTTATGTATGCTTTCAAACCAAGCTGAAAGTATATAATTTGCCCCTGTAGAGTATATTATTATACAGTACATGCACACTTTTCAGAATGTTTTTGCTGCCTGGGGCTGAATGATCGGCTCGCAAGTCGACTACACAATTGCTCGACATATTGAACGATTGTACTTTCATCTCTCACAGTCTCATGTTCATTCACGTCAAATTGAATATGCCGTCTGCTGTGTGTATACAGTCTGGCTTGACATAAATATAACACGCTTTGCTCCTCGGTTCCACGTGTGATGCTTTCCCACATCCTCCTTTAAGACATTAGTGCCCTTTCTTCCAATTTCCCATCATCCCGCACTGGGAGTAGACATGCAGGCTCTGCCTTCCAGCTGAAGTCGGTGAGAATTCACTCCTCGGTCTCTGTTTGCTTCTTCCTGTCCGATGCTCTGAGGTGTAAAATAATAACAGATATGTGCCGTCTAAGGTTGAAAACATCCACGTTGATATTGAGCGGAGGAAAATCAATATATGTCGAGCACAACTATCTCAACCCGAGACCCCGGGCTGACTTTTGAAGGTGTTGTGGGCGCCAGGCGGAGGATGAATGTCAGTCAGCAATCGGTCGTCATGGAGACTCAAGGGCCAGGTGGCAGGTGTCCTGAGGTCATCACGCAGCCAATCAGGGCTTAATGATGTGTGAATGAGACTGACCGAGTCATCGCTCTATTAGCAGAGAGAAAGGTCTGGATCCGCTGCATCAACATGTGGAAAATAGCAGTGAACTGTGGAAATGAATGTTTATACCAAATGTAGACATCTGTAGTCCGGCTTTCTCAATACACCATGGTACCAATATAGCAGGGAATTCATCTGTCAGACATGTTGAAATGCCAGCTGTTATGAATGTCCTGTGGCCTGAATCATAATTTATGACCTGTCAGTCTGTGCGCTGAGTAGAATGTATTGCTGTGAAGACATACAACGCAAAATGGCAGCCTGGGTAGAAATGGTTTTAAAATGAGCGCAAGATTGTGTGAATGAACGTTTATCTTTAACGTTTGTCAAGATTCGGAATCCTGGGTGAATACAGTCTGGAATTATTAAGTATTAGACGTACGGCAAGTACTACAGTAAGTGGCATATTACCACAACCTTAAACTGATCATGAGAAAAAAGACATATGTACTCTAATCTGGCATGCTATAGGTCATAGTACACACACACACACACACACACACACAAAAATGTGTGTACTGTGGATATTTATTATGTATATTTAAACACATGTATGCATATATTTAAGAAAAATTGTAGATTTGTATATGAAATATATTTCTATATAATATAAACTATATAGATATCTACATGTAATTTTTTTTCTAAATGTATACTGTATGATGTGTATTTATATATACATTATAAATCTACTCAGTGCACACATATATTGTGTAAACTATTTTTTTTGGATGCGATTAATTGCAATGAATTGTTGCACATTAAACAGTATATCCACTGTATACTTAAAATGTTTAATGCAAAAACATATTGAAATTATGTCATTTTCTAACCTTCGTTAGCGCAATGTCCAGCTCTATTTAGTGCTAATTAATTCTGTTTTTCCTGATTCATTCATTTTTTAATTTATTTTAGAAATGCTGCTTTATTATCACATCCGTGAAAAGTCAAAGAACAAAGAGAGAGTCAAATACCTCCCATAATTCCTCTGGTTGAGAGTAGAATTTATTATTGTGAGCTAATATATTTGACCTATGTCGAAGTTGTAATATCCTCAAATTCTTGACCTTTCTTGAAACTTTCTAATTCACTGTTAACATCAATGCAGACGAATCAAAGAACTCAAGAGCCCTAAATGATGTAACATTTTGCCAGTGTTCTAAAGGCCTTCTTGTGCTCTTATTCAGAAGCTTTAAAATGAGATTCAGAATGAAGAGGGCAATAACGGCGATACCAGCAAGGACAGGTAGGACAGGTAAATGAATGTAATGTTAAATGTAAAGGACAATGGCAGACAGCTTGCGATCCAATCTTTTTATGTTGTCTTTAAACACCTGTACAGCTATCAGACTGACACAAATGAAGGTCTTCTCCACAAGAAACACTAAATGACACTGTAAATAAAATGAACAGTCCTTGTGCCTCAGCTGTCAGCAGCAGAAAGTAGCTTTTGACAATACGGAAGGTGAAAATGACAGATGAGCAATAATGAATGCAAAAACATTAAAAGATTACACATAATGCTCTCCGGCCTTTTTAATGTTCTGCGCACACACACACACACACACACACACACACACTATAAGTCCTTACACAATCTAAAATGTGTTTAAAATTGAACTGGAAATGGAGAACTGGACCCAACTAAGCCTGTTTTTTTCCCCATTCTCTCATGGAAGGGGTTTTGGTTCCTTGCCGCTGTCACCTCTGGCTTGCTTAGTTGGGGACACCTGATTTCCAGAGATTACCGTTGTTATGACTACAGAGACCGTCTCTGCATTTGATAAATAAAGTTTAATTCTCGTCATTATACATTACCATCACTCTGTTCTT
>JAUCMU010000036.1:17495668-17518250 GCA_032275025.1 Enteromius treurensis
AAAAAGAAAAAAAAAAAAAAAATAAAAAAAAAAAAAAAAAATATATATATATATATATATATAAATATTTTTTTTTTTATGCATTGCCTTTCCAATAAAATAAAAATAAAATAACTCAGAAATTCTGACGTTAATATCACATATATATATATATATATCCTCTCCTGTTCAATTTTAAATAAAATGTAATAAAAAATATATATATTTAAAAGGCAATGTTCCTCTCCTGTTAGATTTTAAATTAAATTTGGATTTTTGCTTTGCTTGTTGTTTTTTAAAAAAAAAAAAAAACTGCTGTAAAGCTGATGGACGAGCAACCAAAATATGTTTACAAGCACTTACAAATTTAAATGCTGTTGATAGATCTTAAAAAATTCTTTAGTGTGTAAATGTTTCTCTATGCATTACAGAAAATCTTGTCTCTTTATTGGCTTATTCTGTTAGATTTGGAGTTTGCTGTCCTCCTTTCCAATTGTGCATGTGATTAAGGCAGGCTTTACACAGATGCTGACCTTTCAGTAGTAAATGTAAATGGATTCCATTGAGCAAAGTCGGAAAGGAGAGGGGGAGAGGGAGCTTTTTAATTAGTGTCTGTACACCTTTAGTTCATTCATACCTATATGAAATATATTTTCTATCCTCAAACCCTGTTTATATCTACATTTTTGTGTGTGTGTGAGCAAGGTTAAAGGGGAGGTCACACTAGATTTTGTGTTCCATTTACCTTTATTCATATACATATGAAAGCAGGAAACAGCAAGCATATGCAGCACAAATAGAAAATGAACTATTTAACCCAACAAAGCCTACTGAAACAGATTTGATGCACAACATAATCTGAAATTTGCTGAAAACCATGTACACACATTCTCATGTCTGATTAATAGCTACTTAGTATACTTCTTAGGGGTGGGAGGGAAAAAAATCGATTCTCCCATAAATCCCGATTCTCTCTTCAATGATGCAGAGTTTTTTCCCTGCATTAAGCCCGGCAGGCTACATAACAGACTTTGCACCCTGACACAGTGTGTGCTTACCTCCACCGCGTTTTACCTTAGATTTTCTTCAGATATGCTTTCATTCATAACGTTTGTAATGCAATTCCAGATGAATGCAACTAGCGCACTGACAGACTTTTACGTGCGCTTTGTGTTTATTTTAAATAAGCAATTGTTTTAAAAAGTTAATTTTGTGTAAAATAAATGTGATATTTTTCCGGTTAAGCTAGTCACAGACTAAAATGAAGGTTTGGGCTGTCTGGTGAAAACAAGATTCACACCCTTTCAAGATGGCAGTACTGACACCGATATTTAAACTATAAACAAAAGCAAAGAAACTCAAATTTTGGTTAAGATATAAAGTTGTAAAGGAGATACATTTGCACAGCAGAAGAATTAATTGGGGAAAAAATGTAGATCAAGAATTATTTTGAAATCAGATCATGCATTAGCAATAGTGAATCACTATACTCGTAGCACCAAAATAATAAAAAAAAATAATAAGATCACAGTCCATAACGTCTTATCGGCTTACAATATTTTTTAAGATGTATTATTATTGGACCGAATCAATGTGTTAAGGATTACATAATTATCCATATATTTTTTATTTTTTTTATATTGTTGTAAAATGTGATACATCAGGCTTTTTATCACTGCATTACATTATATGTTTTGTGTGATATTATTGTGTAGTGAACACTATGCATTTCATGAAGCCTGGTACTATTATAAAGGTGGCAGTGACATGGCCATTTAAATATCAGCAACTGATTCCAATGGGACATTTTTGCTCAGTCTGGGCCTCTGAATAAAATAGCATGAGCTCTATATTCTCATATCAAGCTATATGACCCGTATCAAATATGATACTCTAGAGAAATCACTTAAGCACTTTCCCCCTCATTTCAATTTTGCTATTTTATACGTTTGTTCAGACTAGTATTTCATGTCAGACTTCACAGGGATAAAATTCCACATAAATTGCACTTTACTGCAGTATACTATTTCATTTGAAAATTCAGATTTTATTAGTAATGCTAGTAAAATTCAACCACAATCAATTCTGCATTGCATTACATTAACAACCATTCTGAACACCTTGGAAATTACATAGCAATAAAAATGCAAATATTCAGGAAATATAAAAGTGCACTTATAATTGATCATATCATCATGTTACCTGATTTCATTATGGTGTCTAAATAATAATAGACATGCTTAAAATATAGTGTGACCACCCCAAGTTTTAATTCCCAGTGAATCAGTCCTGAAGACCCGAGATCTATTTTTTGTCTCTCTCCTTCTTTCTCTTCTCTTCTTTTCCCCCCTCTCTCTGTTCTCCTATGGGCCTCTGCAAACACAGGCACAGGATGCTGTATGCTAATTTCAGATTTAATGATTAATTAGTTGCTGGCCTGCTTTTCTGCAAGGACGGCCACAGATAAAAACCCTTACTTTGTTTTCAGTGCAAATGGTGTTTGCATGGAATCATACATGCAAAATGAGATTCTCTCACACACAGAAAATGAGCGAAACGCTGAAATTTGGATGTCCCATGAGCATACAGAAAACTCTGATGAAGGCGCTGTGACTGTGTTGTGCTGCAGTTATTATGTAAGCAGCTCAAATGGCCCTGGCATCTCTGAGAGAATGAGCGTGAAGTGCAGTTGTCCTCTTCAAGCCTGTGACATAGTCAAGCACTCTTCTGAGAGCATTTGGAGTATATGCTATCGCCCGCCTCCCATCCCCATCACATCTGCCCTGCTAACTAGCACACATCAAAACGGAAAACATAGTCAACCACAGCCAAACCGCTACCAGAATGTCCCAAATGATGGCTTTTGACAAGGATGAGGGTTAAATTGGTTAGTAGATGCAGAGGAAAGCTCTTCTAGGAATGGTTCACAATACTGTTTATGCTATAGGATAGAATAGAGAGATTTGTGCATTTTTATCTTAGATCTTTTTCCCCTGGTAATTCTAAGTTTATATTGCACAATTTGTACTCCTTCCTTTACATTCTGAGGAAAAAATTGTGAAATATAAACTTTATTTATTTACATACATACATAGGTATATATTTTTTTTTTATTCCATGGCAGTAACAAAGAACAGAATTGTGAGAAGTAAGCTACGATATATATTTTAACAGTTGTGTTTATACCTAAATTGTTATATATAACTCAACATTGCGGTAAAAATTCACAACTGTGGAAAAAATGTAAACCCAGATAGAATAGAATTAGAATTAGAATAGAAATCCAAAACCTCTGAAAAAGAAAAAAAGTGCGAGGTGTATTCTCAGAATTCTTGACAAAATAAAAATAAAAATAAATAAAAGTATTAAAAAGTTTGGATCCTGAGTTCATATTATATTATTTATATATATTTATTTTAAAATTTGTATATATTTTGGTATATATATATTTTATTTAAAAATGTAAGAAACAGGATTACACACAATACTACAAGTATATTTTAAAAGTCTAGAAATATACCTTGTTCATAAAAATACATTACCTTGTGCACATGTTTACCAGTACCCAGCTCTTAACTCTTATTCAAGCTTAAGTGCAGTTACAAAATATAATGGAGAAATACTTTTGGTCCATATGACAAACATTTAAAATGCAGTATATTAGAAAGTACATACTGCAGTGGTGCATACCACAATATTTTAGAAATTCTATCCCAAAATGTTTTATTACATTATATAACCATGCAGTAATGTCTATTTTCAATTATCTAATGATTTAAAAGCTTTAGAAAGTATTTTAAAAATGTTTGATTATTTATAACAGATAAATGATAAGTCTGGCATCAGTGCATGAGCAGATGCTTCATATTATATAACACTTGGGTTTAAAACAAAACTCAAAACAGTAATAGATTTTAAATTTGAAAGGATGAGCCATTTGAGGCCGTTGTAAAATAGCCAATCTGACATGGCAATAATGCCTACAGCAGATGTGAGCGGTACATCACGATACATCAACACAAAGAGATTGTCACCCACAATGTTATTAATGAAGCATAGCTGCTGTGCTATGATTAGAAACTTCAGAAAGGTCATCTAATGCACGCATCATCCTAAATATCCTTTGCACCAGAGATATGCTCTGTAAGATGTTTTTTTAAAACATAATGCTGTGCTGAATATTTGATCAATAATACAGTTTAACATTGTAAAATATTCTAACAATTTAAATAACCGTTTCTATCATAATATATTTTTAAATGATTCCAGTCTTCATTGTCTCATGATTCTTAAGAAATCTTTCTAGTTCTAAACATTTCTTATGATCAGTGCTGAAAACCTTTGTGCTGCTTAATGTTTATTATTTGATCAATATACAAAGCTTAAAATATTATACATTGATATAATGATCTTTGTTACTTTTGATACATTTAATGTATCTTGTGTAAAAATAGACATTTCTTTAAAAACACACACTAACTTTAGAACAGCAGTGTATGTAACAATTGTGCTCAAAGGCCAGATTTCTTTTCTGGCAGAGAGACAGTTTGAGGCAGTAAAACTAGATAACTGAACCGGACCATATTTTTGGACTGATCGTTTTACTTTGGAATGTTTTACTGGTTTTATTGGTATGAAGAAAATAACATTGTAGCTGAGTGCAGTGATCCGGCAGCATCCAATCAGCAATATTTTAACAAGTCTGAAATCATTCCCTCCCTCCATGTGCTCTTTAAACTTCTTTTAAACATTAAGACCGAGGAGATCTATATAAAACCTGGAGAAAACAATTGGTTAGCAATTTTCTTCCATTCAGTTTTTGTTTGTTTGTTTTTGTTTTTTTACTCACAACCTTTGAGTAAGTTACTGTACGTTTTCTTATTAAAAGAACCTGCTACTTACAGTACTATTCAAATGTGAGTTTTTAGCAGTGAAGGGCAGTGCTTGTTGTTTGTTGTTACTCAGATTAGGCATACATGGTGTTACGTTTACGAGGCGTGATGCAAGGCGACACGGAAAAAGTATGAAAATCCCTAATTATGTCTCCACTGGATGCAACAAATGTCTAGTTTGTAATACTTTAATATTTTGGTGCCATAAGCGCCGGCACACAGCATCACGTTATAGTAAAGGGCGTAACATTTCCACTGAGTATTCGGCCAATCACAGTGGACTAGAAAGCTGTCCAATCAGAGCACACCTCACTTTTTTACAACGATGAGCTTTGTACAAATTGACCCGTTTAATAAGGAGGCGGGGCTTAGAGGAGAAACAAAAATGTACAGTATGTGGAAAAGGTTTTTTGCACCTTAAACCGCGTCAGCATTACACCACTTCCACAAAATCAAATCAACAAAAGCAAAGCAACATTAAATGACCCCTTCAACCAGTGTTTTAGCCAATTTAGCAATTTAATAGCAAGATTTAGTGACTTATTTAGCATTTGATTTTTTTCAAAAGTTTAGGGACAAATATAGCAACTTATTGGACAAACCTTATCTAAGCGATTACATTATATAACCATGCAGTAATGTCACATCTTGGCCACTGATCTATATTCATATTTGTGTATATTCAATTAGTGAATTTGCCATGATGATGTCATCTGGTGAAATTTACAGTAGTTAACAGTTTTAGCTGCTTTCAGTTGAAAGTTTTTGGCCACACTAACCTTAACCCCTTAAAACAGACCTGCACTACCACATGTCCATTAAGCAGCCAATGAGAGTCTTCCAAAGATGACATGTAACCTTGTACTGGTACAAACGTCCTTTTTACCTGTGAAAATACATTTGTGTGCACGTGTGTGTGTGTGTTTTAATTTGGGCAGAAATGCAATTATTTGACGTATACATGTAATGCTTGTTTGTGTTCCATAGTTCTCCACATCATCATTATTGTTTATTTTCTTTATTCAGGGTCAAAAGGTCATTTTTCTGTCTCCCTAAGCAGGCTATTCATATAATTTTTAACATTTTAATCATGTATGGTTGTTATATAAAGCTGTCTAATGCAATATCAGTTACTTTATGCATTATTAATATATTTTCCTAGATTTTTTTTCTTGATTTGATCATCACTCATCCGTATTGCAAGTAGAGTTTAATTATATGAGAATTTATGTGTAATTATTAGAAATGCAGGCGAAAAAGGTGCCGTGAAGTAGACGAAAATAATGTGTTTAATTCACCCACAGTTTCCTCCCAGGTGTCTCTTTTCTTGATTTAGTAGCTTTAGCAGTATATATATTTGCTATTATGCCTCCTGATGTTTTTGTTAGGTTTATAAAGCACTGTAAGTTCTTGTTTAGCTAGCGTGAACTCTATGATATTTGAAGAACTGAAATGAACAAACCAGATATTGAGAAATAGCATGGTAAGAAGATGTTCATTTGCATTAGTTAAGTAGCATCCAAAAACAACAGCACCCATGTTGAATTGCAACTTAAGACAGAGGTAATCTTGCAAAAACAGATCTTGCATAAAGAAGTCAACCAATCTCAATTAGACCAGACGCATGGCAGATAGTGAAGGTGTTTTTCGGTTTTGTGTGCAGTATGCATCTGATGGTTGTGACGGGTGGAGAGTTTGAGCAGGTTGCAGAAACACATTCTGTCTCTGCTGTGTTAGATGGCAGTAATTGTGAAATTGCATACATGCACAGCAAAGCAGCAGATGGAAATGACATGATTACATGGCAGCGCAGAGTTAAAAAAAAAAAAAAAAAAAAATTATATATATATATATACATATATATATATATAAAATTTACATCTTTAAGCTCTTCCAAACCTTTCAAGGTCTCACTATGAAACAAACAGAACATCTCTCTCATACCTCAGCTGTAAAGTGGCACATTGGCAAACGTGTTTTGACGGTGTTGTACGTGCTGAGCATGTTCAGGAAACAGAACAGCGTGAAAGTAAGGAGTGTGGTGTTTAGAAATTCTTAAGGCTGAAATACACCCATCTGTCTCTGAAAAACCTCCTCCACGCTCCTCTGTACTTTGTCACTCTGTAAGCACCTTTTGTTTGGCCTGATATTTTGACAGTTGTACAATGTGCTCTGTCTCTGGAGGTCTGGAAATGCCTTTTCCTGCTCAAAAAATGTCATGATAACCTCTTTGGCCACTGACCCCCCGTTATGGAGGAGAGTGGTGTGTGTGTGTGTGTGTGTGTGTCACTATAACTAACTATTGCAGTGGTAGCTATCATTAAAATGCATTGGAAAGTTGATTTAAATTTCATTCAAAAATAAACAAATAAATGGAAGGAATGAACTTCTAGAGAATGCTAATAAAACAAGTCTATGTTTGTTAATGCCATAAAAGCATACCTTGCTTATTTTTCCCAGTATGTGTAATGTGCACAGTATGCTACATTTACTAAAATGATCGTCTATATTTGCCAAAATATGCAGTATACAATAATATGCACTCAATTTGACCTTCCATTTCAATTTGACAAATGAACCAGAAGTAATACTAGCCATTTTAACTTGGCTCGTTATTTGATTTATTGCCAAGAATCAGGAGCACTTCAAATTAACAAATTAAAAATGCTTAGTAACGGCTTTTATATAAAAAATATGGTTATTTCTGTTTCTTTCTGTTAATTTCTGTAGTTCTGTAGTTCTTCTTTATTTGTAATTGTTTGTTAAAGTTAATCATAGACAATCTTTTCCCAATGTATGCAGTAAATATGAATATTTTTAACATTGAAATAACAAACCATTTATTAACTTTTGCAGAGAACAGTGTATACAGTACGGTGCGAAATTTATCAGTAAGAGAGCATTCCATTCTAAACATAGTTGAAGTGTCCTTGAATGTCCAGTAGATGCAGTAAGTTCAAAGGTGAAAGGTCAGGTGGTAATCAGGTTGAGGTTTCTACATGTTGTCCCGTGTTGCAGCACGGCTCTTAGGCTCTTAGTCACACCCCTTAATTCAAATACACAGCCACCCACTGTTCCTCTGTGTGCATGAATATGAATTACTATTCCACGCTTCAGCAGACTGTGCGTCCTTGAGGAGATTTTCTTTTACCTGAACCTCCTTATTTTTCAATTACATAACCCTGCATAGAAGCCATTATTGTAATATTCTCATTCATTGAATCAACATTCAAAGCTTCCCTTTGGCTGAGAAACCGAGCTTTCAGATACCCAGTAAGTGAGAGAGGCAATTTACAGTCTAACGGTAAAAAATAAGCATTATGACTGCTTTCACTCCACAGCTTCAAAGCTCTGAACATTAAAGGTAATTTGCAATGTAAAGAGAGTTTAAGAAATGTAAAATAAGACCCTGGTAGAAATGTCATGCATTAAACATGATATTTCAAAAGAATAGTTCACTCAAAAGCATGATTCTGTATAACCTTATTTCATAACAGACATGCGCACACACACACATATGTCCATATAACCTTCTTGCTTAATAATAACAACAACAACAATATTATTATTATTAAAAATAATAACAAGAATGATAACAATAAATAACTTAATAAAATATTAAAATATATTTTCAATTAGATTATCTTATAAACGTCTCATTTTGTGTTTGATTACAAATTAGAATAGAAATATATACAGTTTATAAACAATATAAACATCAAGCAAATGACAGTATTAGCATTTTTAGGTGAACTTTTTCTTTAATAGCATTAACAAGGTCTTAGCATTTACCAAATTCATTCTCATAAATCGCAACGCTTACATAAACGTTAGTATTGCAAGGCGAGTTAGCGAGAGAGAGATTGTGTGTCTTTATGTGATGTGGTGAGGGGCTGATGGGTAATTACGGCTGTGCTGAGTGAGAGGCCTCCCATACTCTGAAATACAGAAGTGCTCTCACTCTTCTGTAATCCAGACGCCACACGCCTGATTTCATAAGTTGCGGTTTTGGTAATGTGCTTCAACCCCACATAGTGAAATGGAGAAATATCGTAATAATCCACTTATCAGTAAAGAGCACATTCTGATAATCCTGCCTGCTAAAATGGGCCGCTGCTCTTACTACGACAGTGTTAGCTGTTGCCCCAAGTCCTTCCTGCGATGCTTCATGATGGAGCTGCCACGTGCAAAAAAGTAGAGGTGTCTTTTTGAGAGTGATCTGCTCCACTGCTGATATGTGCAATGCAGTAATAGTTCGGAAGATTACGTCCACAGATACTTCAAAATGCAAGTGTATTTTCCTGTCTCTGGGTAGATTTGTGTTACTCACTCCCGCTCTGAGACAACTGTGTGTTTATGTGTAAAGTTGGATCGTAGGAGGTTTGTTTTATTGCTGTGACTCGTGGGTTTGCGGTTCTTGTAAGTGATTACTCATGGAACTCTCTCCAGCGTTTCCTCTGCAGACCACCTCTGATGCAATACAGAATAATCTTTGCACACTGAATTAAGGTCATTATTGTTCACGGCTTAGCTGGTTTTGTTGCTGGATTACTGACTTGGTGTGCTGTGGATTTTTCAATTGGGAGACCAGGAGAACCTGTTATTGCGGGCTGATGTGGGGTTGAAGTGCATTCATGGTTTATCGGGATCCTGATGCCTTTGAAACCAAGAAAAGTATTGGTTCTTCTTGATCAATAGAGCTGTTTACACTGGATGTGGCTCTGTCTTTAGACAGTCTAAAGACAGAACATGCTACTTTGCTAAAAAATTAATGCACGTCGTTTTAATGCTCATTGGGGCAAACGCCTTATTGGCAAAAACCTTTTAACTAGTGGTTGGGTTTTTCACAGCCAATGGCCGTATCTTAAGAGTAGCGCGACTGATTTAATGCTGATATGTGTAATGCAGGAAAGATACTACATGAGGAATTTTTAGGATACTTTTTCCAGTTATTTTTTCACAGTAGATTAAGGCAACTGTTTTGTACTGTACTACACATTTTCTAAAATGTAATGTTTAAATATGCAAATAAATATATACATTGTATAAAGCCAGGTTAAAAATTAATTTGAAATTGTTTACATTTTAATGGATAAAATTTGGATATGTCTTTTTATCACTCCATAAATCAAAAAATACTGTCAACAGCTTTTTAAATAAATAAATAAAATTAATGTGTTTGTGTACATTTTTGGCTCGGTGCATGAGAAAAGTATTAAAATATTGATTAAAATATTGATTGAAATAATTTATTCTTTTGTTATTTTTGTGTTATAAAATAACACTTTACTGTAATTTTTGGATGTTTTCTTTCTGTAAGTCTAATGGTATGCAAAATTAGACACTGTTTTAAGGATTGATAGATTGATAGATATCTATATCTTAAATAGATATAAAGATAGATGAAATGTAGCTAGATAGAATATGTGTGTTTGAAATCAAGGTTGACAAAAACAAATGTAGTTGATTTCTGTCTTTCTCTATTCAAGTATCTGAATCTGTACATATTACTGGAAAGAGCCACCCAGGGGCATTACTAAGATGTGAGTGACTTGCTAAAAAAAAGAGACTGTCTGTATTTGTGTGTGTGTGTGTGTGTGTGTGTGTGCATGGAGCTACGTGGAATGATTTGATTCACACTGACAGGTTATGACCTTGTAAACTGGCCTGTAGTCAAAAATCTCATAGAAAACAGGCAGACTTCCACTAACTGATGCTAACTCATCTTGCGACTGCAGTAAGCTCTATTTTCTTTATAATTTATATTTACATGCTCTGTAATCAAAAAGGCTCTGTGTCTGTCTGTTTATCTGTATATATCTATATATATGTGTACTGTAATCGAGCAGCCAGCGCTGAGAAGCAGTGAGAGAATATAGCAGCTAATTGGAAGTGGTTACATATTGAGAGTTCAATTGAACGAGTGTTTTCTGGAAACAGCCTGGGGCCAGACAGAGGCAAAAGGAACAAAGCGTGGGAGGTCGAGCTCCACAACAGTCAGCACACACACAATCAAGCCTCTGAGTGAAATGGCAGAGTTTTTTTTTTTTTTGTAGGAGTTTTATTTGTAGTTTTGAAAGAGTCTCGGGGCTGTTTGCACTGATGATGGACTGGATGAGAGTAAAGTTTGTTCTTTGAAGTTGTGAGTAGACTCTGTGAGTGCTGGGTAACAATAACGATTAGTGCTTCTCACCATGTTGATGGTATCATATGTGGTTTGATACTACTGTACAATTAGTTGGCGTGCATTTATTAGCGTTTGAAAGTATGCATATATATGTCATTCATGCCATGACCACTTTTTAGTCAGTTACTCTCTATTATTAGTATTTATTTATTAAGTCAGTTGTCATTCCATTTCTGCATTCTTTTATTTTATTTTATTTTGTAATATATTATCATGCAGGCTAATGGCTATGAAGCTATAACCACTGTTTTTATGTGATTACAATTTGAAATTGAGGATGTAATTTAGTTGAGAGAAGACAATATTTTTTAATTGTAATATATTTAAAGCAGACAAACCTGTCAAAAATACAGTTATTTCTATTATGTTAATAACAGTTTTGGACTGTGTTGCTATTATTTTTATTACATTTTTAAATTTTATTTAAGTTTTGATTTAATTTAATTTTAAATTTTAAATTTTAAATTTTAAATTTTAAATTTTAAATTTTAAATTTTAAATTTTATTTAATTTTGAACTGTTTTTGCTATTGTTTTTTTTTTGTGACAAATAAGTTATTATTATTATAAAATTATGTGTTTAGTATACTGCTTCAGAACACGTTTACAAAGCTATGAGCTTTAACAACAATTTCCATGCTAGCAGCACTTTCACACACCCACAGCTGCTGTCATGGCAGTATCAGATATCAGATGCCATGCTTTCAGCATGACGTGTACATATAAATGATACATTATGCAGTGCGACATGTCTCCATTGTGGATTTGCATGTGTCAGACCTGCTTTAACAGACAGTTCCCATCCTCTCACCCCCCTCAGCGCTGTCCTGCTGACCCAATGGCTCTCTCGTCTCTCCTCGAGGGCAAACATGGACTTTTAAATGTGCCATATCCTTCCCAGCAGCCAAAGTTAGTCTCATTGACGTGTTGTCTTTGTGGGCACATGACCTGAGATGACCTTTCCCATCTTTCTCTATCAGTCTCTGTCCACTTCCCGTTTGTCCCGGTCTCCGCATGAAATCTGTCACATGTTTGTCTTAGAGGTCACTGGGTTTGTATCTTCCCAGCAGTTTGGTGTTACAGAGTCACCAAGGCAAATCAGGGACACGTCTGCAGTCCCTCATCCTCCAGCGCAGACTTTTATTTCTTGTCATTGGAGCGCTCTATTTCAGGGCAGAGACTTGAACAGCCCTGATTGACTGTATTGATCGCTCAGAACCAAAGGCTGTTCTATAAACTCTCTTTTGTCCCACTGACCAGGTTGCCAGCAGTCTGAAACTCTTCTCTGACGGACTCTCTGACTTATGCAGCACGGCTGAACATTTATGCTAATGTAGTCAGGCCCCCGTGAAAACCGCAGGCTGTCCTGCTAAAACGTCCTCCATGTACTTACAAGGTGAAACTGGGGATGTCATTCAGCTGAGAGGGAAGAAAAGATTTAAAATTTAAAGTATGAAATTTGGAAATGTGAAATATTTAAAGCAAACAAAACAGTCAAATGTACAGCGCTTTGCAGACTGAGATAAACGTGTTGGAGGGACTCAACACTGCAAAAAAGGATTTTCGTACTTAGACTTTTTGTCTTTTCTAGCCAAAATATCTCAAAATTCTTAAATCAAGAAGGATTTTCCTGATAAGTAAAAATGATTGTGTAGTTTTCAGATAAAACAAGTCAAAATTAAGTTAGAGCAAGCAAAATAATCTTATTTGAAAAGAAAAACAAGATAATTTTGCTTAGCCCATCGCCAAATTATTTTGCTTTAATTAAAAAAGTAAAATAATTTTTACTTGTCTAGAAAATCCTGTTGGAATATGGGCATGTTTGCTTTAGTGATTTTAAATATCAACATTGTTTGGCAAAAATAGCTTGGTGCACCTTTAATTTTATTTTTTTTAAGTGAGCTTGATTGATTGAGCGTGAAAATAATTATTGCATTTGGGGTTGGGTCAATAGACGATGCCATCGTCCATTGCCGATAGACATCACGATGATGAGCCGGCATCGCGATTCTCCGCCCCACCGCAACAGCAGCAACCAGCTCGCGAAAAAAACACTAACTATATGGTGGCAAATTATATGTCATCCGATCTGCGCGCAATTCAAGCACTCGCATGCCATCTTCTCTCACCTGTTCGCGCGGTTATTTTTGTCAGTAGTGGGCGGGGTTTGGTGTTTTAGTTACAACTAAACAACAACCCTCCACCCAACAACCGCCGCCTACGCCGGCGATGCCATCGTCCATCGCAATGTTTTACATTAGACATCGTATGATGCCTAATTGGTCGACATCTCCCAACCCTAATTGCAGTCAGCACTCTCTTATTTGGAATGTTTAATCATTTGTATTATTTTTGGTTATTTTGCCCTTTTAAAATCTCTAATGCTTTAAAAAAGGGTAGTAAGACACCAAAATATTTCTTATTTATGGAAAGCGACAGTTTTCTTTTGAATATTAACATTCATAATGCGCAAGCATTTACTGCAATAAGGTTATTTTGAAGTGTTTTTGTGGTCGTTGTTGTTTTGTGTTGTTTGTTTTATGAATATGATTAATTTCAAACCAAAACTGAATGTGGGGTGTGCGGTGTTCAGATGGGTTAGACTTTGTGCACAGTCAGGTTGTGAGCTATGTTCTGGGTCGTGGCATTGAAGTATCGTTCTGCTCCAGGCTGTGAGCCAACACTAACTCTTTCCTAAGTTTGTCATGTCTCTCTTTCGCTCTCTCTGAATGATAAATGAATCAGACATACTATACCAACTTAAATCCATTATGTTAGTTCTTTGCTGTGGTTTTATTCTCCGTTTTCTTGTAGTCTGCAGGTTCCTTGCATAACTCAACCATCGAAGTTTTGAAACATTTAGGCTACCTTTTCCTTCAACCAAATGGCAAACAACAAAAGTAACTAACACTATAACATGGAGCACATTTAACTTAAAACAACTTCTGAAATATGTATGTGCTGTTTCTTATTTGCAAGTATAGCTTTGAATAATAACAATATATTAGTCATTTGTTTAACACAGACATTGGGCTTTGTGTTGGCTTTTCTGCTTTCCATCTGTCTCTTTTTGGGCCATGATACAGCTTCTTTTTTTTTTTTGCCTGGCAGAGTCTCTTCTGTCTGATTGCAGGCTGTATGTCATACTCATGTTTGAATAGTTATTAACATCAACGCTTCATCTCCTCCTTGGGAATGGTTGTTTGTCTTTGTGTCATTTTGGCATCCGAATTATAGTAATTTCTAATTTATAGATTTGATTTAGCAGTCTCCACAACTATACAACCGCCAAATTAAACTTGATTAAACTCTACAGCATTTCACCAACTTCTCTTTTGAGGACTGAAGGACAGTCTGTCTCATAAATAAAGAAAGGGACATCAAACTGTTAGAGCACGGCATTACAGTTGTGCTGCTTATCTTTATGCGTGTGTACCGTGGTAAAATTATTTGTAGTGTTTCTCTGTTCCTGATTGGTCTATCAGAATAATTTCCGAGCTGCTGTACTGTTGCCACTTCTTTGTATTGGTACTTTAACACAATAGAATATCAAACATGTTTTGTTTCTTCAGTCATATAAAAACATTTTTAGCACCGGACTCCCACACACAGATGTTTCTAACAGTTGGAGCTGACCAAAGAGGGAGTAGACCGATGAATAATCATGAAGTCACAGAATAATGGACACATATTGATATTTGTGAACAATTGGTTATGCTTGCAAAGTCAAGATATGGAAAATCAAGCTGTTTCGTCCAGTTTTTTAAGATCTGTGTGCAGTAGTATGAATAGAGGACTTGAAGCCACATTTTAATGATAGATTTGTTTATTACAAACATGCAGCTTTTCACAAGACATTAATTGATGGGCTGGAGTCGATTACTTGTGGATTATTTTCATTTTTCAGTGAACTATTCCTTTAATATCAAAGATGGAAATTTTAATATATGTTCTTCTTAGCTTCATAGATTTATGACGTTCATCAAAGAATGTGCTTGAAGACAACATGGAATCAAAATTCATTTTACTAGAACAGAAGTTAACGTAAATTGAGTCTGTGTCATTCTAAAGAGGAAAACAAAAGTTTCTGCATAATCCTTCATAAAAACCGAACAACTTTGTTGCCTTTGAAATTACTTTTCGGCTGATGTAACCAAAGCCAATAATATCTTAGCCTACTTTTGACAAACCAATCTAAACCTGATGGGGGGGAAACATGCTCCCTCTTTTATTATTTCTCACTGAATGTTTTGTGTCACTTGGAAAATTAAATGTGTTGAAAGTCAACACGAAATCTTAGTCTGTTTACTTTCTAAATACCCCATTAGTCCAAATAATTAAGGTTTTATTTGTCACAAATCTTATTTTTCATTCTTTCTCATGCATTCACCTGTTACCTATTTCATGTGTTCAAGCGCAGACGTGTTTAGAAAAAGTGAAGGAATGTATTTAATCTTCTCATAAACTGTGAGTACAAAAATCGTACTCTCATGCACACAGACTAACACGGTCACGCTCGTTGTAATTAGCACCCTTTGAGTAATGGGCTGATTCAGCCTGGAGGTGTTGTGCCAAATCAGCACTCAGATAAGTTTCAGCTCCTTCAGGAACGTCTGTTTGTAATGGCTTGCCAACAAACACACACACACACACACAAGCCCTGTTCCTGCCCTTTAGTAGTGCTGAAGGAGTAATGATTTTGTTGTGAAGCACATGCACTGTGTGTGTGTGTGGACTGTATCCTCCAATACCCTTAGGGACTGCAAAATATAAATTAGCAGTAAAACAAGAAAAGATCAGAGCATCCAAATCCTAACCTAATGTGCACTGTCAGTAAAACCACAAGCTCTTGATCCCAAGCTGCTTGTATGTGTTGAAGAAACGGAAAGCGCATATGAGGGCTTTGCATAACTGAGTTTAAGGCTGTCATTTAATTGAGTGTGATTAATTATTTTTTTTAAAAAGTGTGGTTAAAAAAATGAATGTAATTAATCATGCCAGCTGACCCATGCAAGCAATTCAAGCTTGAAGTACAACCAACATTTTAAAAATAATACATACTACTTATTCTGAAAAGTGTTTAACCCTTTAAAGCCAGCTAAATTAATTCTAAAGCCCTTTTTAATTATTATATAGATTTTATTTGTCTTATTTTTTCTCTTAAGTTTAAGCAATAAATAAATAAAAACTACTAGTGCATATTGAAGTTTTTTTTTATGTTTCCATTTGATACAATATTTAAATGACCTTATTTTGGGGACTTTTCTCAGCAATTGCTGATATTCAACTGATTTAATTATTTCAATTGGTTAATTTGCATATTGATTTGATTAAGACTTCAGTCCCACTTTATATTGTGTCCCTAATACCCGTGTTCTTACATAGTAACATAGTATGTACAATATGTATACGAGTAATTGGAACAAGGGTGAAGATGGATAAGTTAGGCGATATGTAAAGTGGGAAGAGTTGTATATTGAGTTGGTGGGCTGGACACATCACTCAAAACACAGACAAATGCGATTTGTGTCTTGGCGCTCACGGTGTGTACAGGTGTGCATTGCTCTCTGTAATTGCGTTTGTGTTCCAGTGCTTTGTTGACTGAGTAAACGTCTTTCAGATGCAGGATTGGCAGCTCCGTCCTTGTGACAGTAAGGACACAACGTTAATCCTTTGTGCGACGACAGAAATCGAGATTCCTCTCTTTGCTGTTTGTTTGTCTTTGATATTCTCTCATAGTCCAGCTCATTTGCAAGCTTTGAAAAATCATCATCTTTATTGACGTCAGACTGACTGCAGTCAGAGACCACGTACTTTTCTAGAAATAATCAGATCATTATTTGAATAACTGTATGAATGTTGCTGTAGAGTTTGGTAATTACATTCTCTCCTCAATCTTTTTTTCAGTTGTTCTTCATTCAGGTATTCATAATATTGAGTCATTACAAATGCTAAACAAGGAAAGTTTTTGTGTGTTTCTTAAAAGAAATAGGCACATATGATCATTGCAATTTGCAAACATGTTGGCAATAGCACACCTAAGACTGCAAATATGTGCATTATAAGTGATCGATTTAATATGTAAACAAGAAGTAAGAAATATGGCCACATTTAACAATATTGCTGTTAGTTTAAATGCTGCCCTGCACATCAGTGAAAGTCAACGGTAGAAGTCTTGTCTTCTTGTAGAATACTTCAACTTTTTTTATCCACTTCAAATGTTGAATACTGTGTGTGTGTGTGTGTGTGTGTATATATATATATATATATATTACCAGTCAAAAGTTTGGAAATGGTAAGATTTTTTCATATTTTTAAGATGTTTCTTATGTTCATAAAAAAAAATTGCAAATAACAAAAAGTACATTAAAATCTAATGTATTCGTGTGATGCAAAGCTTTCAGCATCATGACTCTAGTTTGAAGTGTCACAAGAAATTATTCTAAAATGTTGATTTATTATCAGTGCTGAAAACTGTTGTGCAGCTTAATATTTTTTTGGAACCTGTGAAATTCTTTTAGAATTTTTGTATGAATAAAATGATGAAAAGAAGAACATTTATTTTAAATTGAAATCATTTGTAACAATATACACCACCATTCAAAAGTTTGGGGTCAGTAAATGTTTTATTCTTCTTTTATTTGAAGAAAATGAAAACTTTTATTCAGCTAGGAATAGGATGTGTTAAATTGATTAGAAGTGATGGCAAAGATTTGTCCTGTTAGAAAATATTTATATTTTTAGTGAATGCTGTTCTTTATCACTTTTTTTATTTGTCAAAGAATCCTGAAAAAAAAAAGGTATTGCAGATATTGCAATAAAAAAAATTGACCTATACAATGTTTTTATACCCCAGCGACTTAAGACTGGTTTTGTGGTCCAGGGTCACACACACACACACACATTTATATATATATATATATATACAGACAGAAATTATCAATTTTTAAAAACATGAATTATTTTAGGCTGAATTAACAGAAAATCATAAAAAAAAAAAAAAAAAACTCTCACCAGAACATTTGAGTAGTATCGGTACACTGCTGTTTTGCAAGCCCTCGATGCTTTGGATGTCTCTCATTCATGTTAAATTAATTCTGGAGCACATTGTGCATAAATAAGTTCAGCTTTCCAGCGTTATGCTGCAGGGTACACGGCTGGCTGATTAACCCTGAAGGCCGCGGGTGGTTTCCATGCCAACGGGGGCTTCGCATAGGCAAAGCCAAGGTCACAGCGCCTGGAGAAATGGTAGATTAAATTGTGCAGTGGTCAGCGCTTTAATTCAGTTAATCTGTGTGGAATGGATGGGCGTATGTGAGTGTGACGAGGGATAAGATTTAAGGTTATGAGGGCACACAGCGGGGCTCGCAAACATTGGACGGATACATATTTTGCCCATCGACTCTTTGGCCCCAAATCCCGTGCCGACATCATGTCCTGCCCACAGCCCGTAATTAATAAAGCCTGAATACATACAGCCTGAAAAATGCATTACACATGGCTATTGTATAACAAAATAAATAACTATTAGTGCTAATGTGGTTAAAGTGACAGAATAAGATGGCACACAAAAGAAATATCGACGTTTGGGGTTTATTATGGCTCGGGAGAAACATTACAGCTACCGTATTTAATGAGATTTGTGCGTTTCCTAAGCTGTTTTTCTATTCCAACTGTTTCAGAGCACTTGCAAGCACTTTGGGGGCTAATCGTAAACCACAATGTCATAGCTGCTAGTTTTATTACTCATTTTGTTAAATAAAAGCTGAGATATTTACCTTGTTAAATCCAACAAGAGGCGTTGCTTTGATAAGTAAAGCTTTCGTTTGCCATCGGGCCTTTTGAGGGACTTCAATGAGAATCCGAATGTACTCCGCTCGTCTTTTCGACTCCCCGTTCGCGCTGATGCAATCGCGGGCCAAATTGCTTCATTTGAAACGGGTTTAATCTTTCCTCTTGCATTACCGTCAGATTCGGCTGATAACGTTTGGTCATTGTCGATTTGGACACAGCCCCTGTAAATTAGGTCATACCTTGTTTGCTGCACGTCTCCCTGTCTGGCTGACAAATTGATTTATTTCCTTTTGTAGCTGATGTGGGCTGCCAGATGGCTCGTAACGGACAGTTCACCTGAACTGGGGCTTCTCATAACCGATCCGAAATGGTTGAGGCATGAGTGGGGGCCGGACCCTGGGCGAGGCCCTTGAACGGATGCATTAGGACTGAATGAAGCGTTGATGGAGATGGAGGTTGAGCTGACTGACAGCCTTGGCCCAGTCGTGCCGCCTCTCTGGTGAAGTACCAGCACTGTCAAGTGGAAAATAGAACACACACTTGAGAGCGTCTGCTTTTAAGCAGCAACGCCGGGAGTTTCAGCAGAGCAGGGGCTGTGCAGAAATGTGTGCTTGAGTGCTACCTTTTTTTTTTTTACAGACTATATCGCACCTCTCATCTGAAAACATTGCATATAATAGGGCTTCGGCTCGGAGGTGCATGTCATCCCGGAGAACAGGTTCAAAATACAACTCCTTCTCAGTCTTTTTGCCGCTTATATTTGGGTTACAGATTGCTTACGTGAGCGATTTTCTGAGATAACATTCTGTGTGGCAGTCTTCAAAGTTGTAGTGGTGTTCACACACTCCAGTAGCTGATATGGATTGTTTAAATGACTTTCTGGAAAACTTCTGATTTGTCAGTCATAGCATTCTGTGGTCAAATCATTCTGTATGACCTCTAAACCATATACCTGACCAACCGGTTTATCTGTGCTAGTCTCTGCAGCCCTTTTGAGTCAATGTGAGTTCAAAATATCTATTTAATGCAAAAAGTAATATTGTGATTTTTTTTTTCCTTTTCTTATTATTTTAAATAACTGCTTTCTAGTCACATGATCCTTCAGAAATCATTCTAATAATTAGATTTTCTGCTGAAAAAATTATATATATACATACAGTAAGGTCAATATGTATTTGATCTGTGATTTGATCTGTGACCCTGTTATTTTGCAAGTTATCTTACTTAGAAAGGGGTGGGGTCTACAATTTTTATCATAGGTGCATTTCCAGACAGAATCTAAAAGGAAAAATCAGTAAAAACACATTATATGTTTTTTTAAACAATTTATCTGGGAATTACTGTGTCAAATAAGTATTTGATCACTTGAGTCAAAAAAAAATAATATTTGGTACAGAAGCCTTTATTAACAATTACAGAGGTCAAACGGTTCCTGTAGTTCTTCACCAGCTTTGCACACACTGCAGGAAGGATTTTGGCCCACTCCTTCATACAGATCTTCTCTAGATCTGTCAGGGTTTGGGGCTGTCGCTGAGCAACACAGAGTTTCAGCTTCCTTTCAAAGACTGGCTAGACCACTCCAGAACCTTCATATGCTTCTTACGGAGCCTCTACTTGGTTTTCCTGGCTGTGTGCTTTGGGTCATTGTCATGTTGGAAGACCCAGCCACGACCCATCTTTAATGCTCTGACTGAGGGAAGGTTTTTGCCTAATATGTCACAATACATGGCCCCGTTCATCCTCTCCTTAATACAGTGCAGTCGTCCTGTCCCCTGTGCAGAAAACACCCCCAGAGTAGAGCCCTGCAAGGGCCTCAAATTTAGGCCCGAGCCCGGCCCTGGCCCGAGATGCTCAGGCCCGAGCCCGACCCGTGTCCGACAGCTTATCAGTATTACCAGCCCGAGACCGTCTTTTTCCCCTTCTAACAAAACGTCTTATACTGCTGTTTCAGCTGTAGTATAGTTCTGTTTTGAATGTAATGGCAGAATGATTCAATTTTGTTCAGTTTTTTATTAAGCTAATTTAGACAGTTTTTGTTAGTTAAATATAAGTTTGTGTTTTTTAAAGTACCGTGCGGCAGACAGATGATCAGAAAGTATGACTGATCAATTAAGCCTTCTCAAATCATCACGACTTGCCTTAAAAAAATCGATAGGCATGCTAAAAACATTTCAAACATATAAAAATGTTTAAACGTTAAACGCAAAGAAAAAATATAATAAATGTATGAAATTGAAATTCAAACTGAAATTCATCTGTGCGACACGGACTCAGTACTTGCAACAATTCAAATGTCTTCCTATTGTTTTCCCCCGACACATTAATGATAATTACCTTTGCTGGGGCATTGCGGCAAGAATATTGCATTTATCTGAACGCAAAACTCTTCAGCTGAGCTGCGCTGACAGCTGCTCTCTATCTGCGGCGGGACAATACTTGTGAATAAAACGTTTAACTGCGGAGCGCGGTCTCGTGTTGTATTCACTGGCGCCGCATGGCAATCTTTTAATCATTAATTGACGGATGTCTAGAATATAAAAATAAGGAGAAGCCTAAAACAGGCCCGAGGCCCGGCCCGCGTCTGAACTATGACATAAAAATTGGCCCGAAGCCCGGCCCGAGCGGCGTAAAAAAGTCGGGCCTAAATGCAGTGCTGTACCTCAGAGCATGATGCTTCCAGCCACATGCTTCACTGTATGTATGGTACTCATTCTTCTTCCTCCAAACAAGTCGAATGGAGTTAAAGTGCCCCTATTATGCCTTTTCAAATATAATCTTTCATGCAGTGTGTCATGCAGCTGTATGTGAACATAAACTATCTGCAAGGTTTTGACACCGACAGTGCATGATAAATAAAGTTATTGTCTATCAAAAAAAGATTCGGCTCACATTCGTCTACACGAGTCGTCAGCAATTTGAATCTTTCTGTTACGGCCACACGTCACGAAGTAACGTATTTGCATAATTTCCGCCCACGTTCTTTGTCGCAAACAGCTTGCCCCGCCCCCAAACAGTACAATCTCCAAGTGGAATACATCATGTCAAGAAGTGCTTACAAAAGCACTGTCCACGTTAGTTTTGGTTCAAGCTCTGTGGAGCGCTGTAGCGGTGACCAATAATTAAGGACTGTGCCATCTGACCAATCACAGTGAGGGATCATGGGAGGGAGAGGTTTAGAGAAACCTCTCTCTTCGAGTCCTCGAAATGCTTCACATGAGTCGTTTACGAATCATTTAGAAATGGGGTAAAATTAAAACTATTTAGGTTTTTTGACCTTGCGTACATGTAAACATATTTTAAGAGACTTATAAAGCAATATTAGCCACCTTTAAAATGGCATAATAGGGGCACTTTAAGACCAAAAAGTTATACTTTGGTCTCATCTGACAACAGGACTTTCTCCCATAACTACTCTGGATCATCCAGATGGTCCCTGGAAAACTTCAGACGGTCCTGGACATGGGCTGGCTTAAGCAGGGGAACCTTCCGTGCAATGCAAGATTTTAAACCATGTCTTCATAGTGTATTACTGATTAACCTTGGAAACAATGGTCCCAGCTCTCTTCATGGCATTGACCAGCTCCTCCCGTGTAGTTCTGCGCTGATTCTTCACCATTCTTAGCCTCATTGATACCCCACAAGGAGAGATCTTCCGTGGGGCCCCAGTCCGAGGGACACTGACAGTCATCATTAGCCTCTTCCATTTTCTGACAATTGCTCCAACAGTTGTT
>JAUCMU010000036.1:17532733-17543109 GCA_032275025.1 Enteromius treurensis
TAGGGTACATGTCAATTGGAACACAGCTCATGCACGGAGCTCTCTTCTAATGAGCTGATTATCAGAATCAGGTGCGTCAACAAAGAGAGACGTGCAAAATATGCAGAGGAGTGGGGCGCGGGGACCAGGATTGACAACCACTGGTCTAGAAATTAAACTTAAATTGCATTAAATCTAGTTGTTTTAACACAGATTATGCTGCAAGAGTTTTTTAGCAGCTACATTTAAATTCCTAGTTCCTGCAATTTGGCTAATTTACAGTTTATTCTCGTTAATTCCCATAAATTCCTGTTAATTCCCATGGAAAGTTTCCAGTATTGACAATTCCCTACAGCTGCACTACAGTTAATTTTCAGTTATTTAACAGACTGTAATGAAAGAAAACTTTTGTAGATATGCTTTTTTGAGAGAAGTGTCTCGTTTTCAGACTACAATTATTTGATTAAAAAAAAAAAAAAAACCTTTGTTCATTTTTGGAATATAAATTAAGATGTTGTTGGTGAATCCGAGTGATTGAACCACTGATGTCACATGGACTATTTTGAAGATGTCCTTACTGCCTTTCTGGGTCTTGAATGCATCAGTGGCATTGCTGAGGGTCAGAAAACTTTCAGATTTCATTTTGTTTTCTGAAGTTTGACTGTACATTTTTGGGTGAACTGTTCCTTTAATAATGTACTTTGAACAAAATCATATTAACTGGTGATGGTCTGTGCTAAAATGCCAAGAGAGCCATCATTTTCTTATCTGCTGTTCTTCTTATTTCTCTTTCTTCACTGCAATTCTGCAAAACGATGTAATGAACCCTTTGGCCTGAAATAGTCTCTCAGCTTATTTTGAAATCAAAAGAAATTTAGTTTATCATTTAAACTATTTAAGTATTCCACAGAGATACTCAATCCTTCCAGGAAATCTATCCCATGAAAAGTGTTTAAAAGAATTAGAAGACACATTAAGATATTGCTGGGGTAAACTTTTTAGTTTCATTCTAAGCTTATTTTGCATTTCAGGGCATGTTCACATTTGGCAAGCTTGGTTAGATTTTTTTTTTTTTTTTTTGTGGTCTAATCAGGTAGTGACTGCATCCATATTTCTTTTTGTTTTGTATCTTTAAAGGGTTAGTTCACCCCAAAATGAAAATTCTGTCATTAATTACTCACCCTCATGCCATTCCAAACCTGTTAGACCTTTGTTCATCTCCAGAACACAAATGAAGATATTTTTAATGAAATCATAGAGATATCTGACTCTCCACAGATAACAATACAACTAAAATGATCCAGATCCAGAAATGTAGTAAAAACAACTGTAAAACAGTCCATGTGACATCAGCGGCTCAACTTCAGTTTTGTGACGCTACAAGAATACTTTTTTGCCCAAAGAAAACAAAAATGACATAATTAAGTCCACCATTCTTCTCCCCGGAGTTACTACTTCTGCCATTTTAAAGATTACATTTTGAAAATAGGCTCATTTTCCAACTCCCCTAGAGTTAAAGTGTTGAGTTTTAACATTTTTTTGAATCCATTCAGCGGTTCTCCGAGTCTGGCGATAGCACTTTTAGCTCAGCTTAGCCTAGATCATTAAATCTGGTTAGAACGTTAGCATCTCGGACACAAATGACCAATGAGTTTTGATCATTTTCTTATTAAAAGCATAACTCTTTTGTAGCTGCATTGTGTACTACGACCAACATAAAATGAAAAGTTGCAATTTTCTAGGCTGATATGTATAGGAACTATACTCTCATTCTGCCGTAATAATTTTGGCCACAGCAGCATCGCCTGAATATATATATAAATGTTTCGCCTGTTACATTTCTGGACCTGGGATCATTTCAGTTGTTGCTGTCTATGGAGGCAGTAGTTCTCAGATTTCATGAAAAATATCTTAATTTGTGTTGCAAAGATGAGTGAGTAATTAATGACAGAACTTTTAGTTTTTGGGTGAACTGACCATCTAAGTTTATGCTAAAAAAAGGGTGATTTTTTTTTTTTTTTAATTTTTTTTTTTTTTGTTTATGGTCCGGACCTAAAGAAAAGTGTAAACACCCCTTTAGAGTCAGTTTTGCTGCACATGTGCATTATTACTAAAATATTTCGCTACACCCAGTGTGTGATATAAATCCCTCAAGGCTTTTAACACATACATAAACGGCCCTTCCTGACATGTTAACATTTTGACATTTAAATAAACCAAATGCTCAAGGCATATTACAACAAGCATCTGTGAATATTGGCTGACTGTTTTATAAGGTTCAGGATCGGTTTCATGATGGGTGGTAAAAACCTTTTTATACGGGGGAAAAAGGAAGAAAATGCTAAGCCCCAGCTGTGTAATTATCTAAAATGTCCTTAAACCGACATTTCTGAGAGGGTGTTCAGAATCGATTTAAATCTCATTCAGGCGAGAGAAAGGCACCGAGTCACAGCACATTACAGAGCTTTTATGTGGTCTTTGATGCAGCTTTGCGTATACGTAATTTGGTGTCACACTGGAGAGGAGGAGACCTCTGACTGTGACCGAAACCGTCAGCGGTCCTAGAGGAAAGGGGATGCCGTTTATGCTTGCATTCCGGTGGGAAAATAAAGCAGGTCTTGCCATTGAACCCAGATGTGGTTCTCCCCCTCGGTTGCGCTTCCGGCACCGCTTTATTGAAGGAAGTCCATTTCAGCAAGTCAAGTTTATCTGCCGCGACTCATTGTTTTGATTAGAAATATGATTGAGGGATAGGGAGGACAGAACGGAGATAAGGAAAGGAATAACCCAGAGGAAATTATGATGGAGGATGCTGAGTGAGAGAGTTTTGTGTGCATAGAACTAGAAGGAAGGAAGGTGTTGAACGGATGACCAAAAGAAGATAGATAAAAGGGACATAAAGAGCAGGGCTTTGGGCTTTTTTAGACACTGCGGCCACATGGTCTTTGTTAAACAAAACTGAATAATGCTCTATTCATTAGAGATAATGCATTCCAGGGGCAGGTTTTGCTCCAGCACTTGAAATACTTGAAGTTAAACACAATTCTATTGGCTCTATGAGGACAAGGCTTGGGTTCACATTAACATATTTCTTAAAATAGTTTAAGATAAAATCTAATTTTATCACTCGTTTACTGTAGTATAAAACATATTTACTCCAGTTTTGTATTCATTTTATTTAACTAAGTAATTTCCTAATGTAATTTTAATTTATATTTCTTTACTCCCATCTTTTTTTATACTTTATTTTAATTGGTTATTTTAATATTTTATATAAAAAAAATGTAGTTTTACATTTTATTTATTTATTGCATTTTAATATACTTTATATTCACTTAATTATTCTATTGTAAAATTTATTTGAATATTTAAATAATTTAATTTTTGTATTGCATTTTAATAATTTCTCTCATATTGCATTTTATTTTATTTCGCTTTTCTCTTTATGACTGTCCCTTTAATGTGTCAAAAAGCATGTGCTACTATGCTTGCTTCATTGAGTGCTAAAATATCACTTGCGTAGCTGCAGATAGTCATGATACTCACAGCTCATTTAAAGAAAGTCATCTTGTACACCCACAAAATACAAATCAATCCCTTTTTATTTTCCTGTGAGTTATCAAACTCTGCTGGCTCACGCTTCAGTGTAGTGCTGCAGAGTATTAATCAATACTTCATATGTTCATTTCCATTTACACTTTTGATTGACTCTCGCCTGTGAGAGCCAGACTCATCCAGAGGCACTCTGGAGCTAAGCCTGAATGAGCTGGAGCGGACTGAATCTGAACCGGGCCCGGTCTAAACAGGGTGTGTGTGTGTGTGCCCAGGCTGTGTCTCGCATCCTGCCTGGTGCCAGCACCCCATAATGCACTTTTTATAGGCGCCTCTTGATTTCCTGGATGGAGTGAGTATTTCTGTGGAATATCAATGACTCTGTGCTGAAACGGCACAGTCAGTGGGGATGGACCACACAGGCCCATAGAATGTGTATGCTAGTCTATTAATGTTTCATCATCTCTGTACTTTTATTCTTATGTATTTGGTTGTCCTTCAAAGTGTTTTATTGATTTCATGAAAAGAACATACAGCCTTTCCAAAATGAGACTTAGACTTTAATGTTGCTGCCATGAGCGTTTTTTTTTTTTTTTTTTTTTTTACAACCCTGAGGGTGTCTATTGATAAAATAAATGTATGCTTTTTACTTTTGATGTAGAGATGTTGAATGTGTAGGTCTGAGATGGCAGAACTAAAAACTAAATATTCCTGCAAGTCTGTGTGAGCTATACCCAGCAGAGATGGCACCATGAATAGCAATTTTTAGCAGGCCAGAGGTTCCTCTCAATCAAACTTGACTCTTTCCTATCGTTACATACTGTATGAAGAATCTATGTTTGAGCATGTGCATACCAGCCTTCTTTTTTCCTCTTCCAACCAAATCCCTCTTATTATTTAACAGATGCGATATAAATGCATTTGAAACATAATAATAAAAAAAAAAAACTCGTTTATGCAATTGAATGTGTTTTATTTTGTTCTAAATGGTTTAGGTTAATTGCAACTGGTCAGAAAGTGTCACAAATTTGCATTCTTTAGCACGACTAACGTTTTATCATATATGATTTCCATAGCCATTTTAATGCGTAGGTCATATAATGTTTTATTGCACTTTATGTATTTATGATTGTAGTTTTCAGTTACAATACAAATTAAAACTTGTTATTCACATACACTGAGCCAGAAATGGCCATATATATATATTTACATATATATATATATATATATATATATATATATATACTGTATGTATGTGTGTGTGTTTTTGCAGATGGGTTTGATTTTGTTCATATTATTTTATGCAATATTTTTTTTCTAGAACATGGTTGGATTTTGGCTCTTGACAGCATTTTCTGATTTGCATTGAGATCTAGTATTTGCATATCACAGGCATATCAGAACATTTTTGTGTAAGTGAAAAAGTAAACACTGTTGCATAGGAGTATGTAAAATTCATTAATTGTATGTAGACAAAGAATTAATCAGGAATAAATATTTTAACCATTTGGTGGACCTAATTTAATCGCATATTGTTAAATTAGATTTGAAGTGTTCTTTGCAGTGAGGGTTTGAGAACAGAGCCATGCTCGTGCTGGGTGGAAAGTGGGCACTTGTAATTCAATGATGTGTTGGTGTGCTGGGGACTAAAGCTGGCCAAGCCTGCAGGAAGTGAATTATAACCTCTCAATTAAATCTGGGCATCTATGAAATATTGAATTGGAAACTCTCGAAGATTCCAGTCACGCCGTGGTGCTGCATAAAAGCTGACTGACTGCCTCCCCGGGCCTGTCAGAGGCAAGGCTGGGGCTGATCAGCTTGGTTTTTGCACGCGCACACACACATACAGAGTGAGAGTAATTTATACAAGCTTATACAAGAAAATCTCTCTCCCTCACTCATTTCAGTTGTAATTCTTCTGTGCTTGGTTTTATCCTTAGCTCTGAAGATAAACTACAGACTAAAAATTAAGAAGAATAAGTTTAATTTTACGTTAGTACTGTTGGGCTGGAATCTAACGGTAATCATGATGCAAGACTGGATAGAAAGTTTATTTTTAAACTTATGTACTTTATTTATATTTAGAAAGAAAGAAAGAAAGAAAAATGTCATGCTTGAAAAAATTACAGAAATCATTATAATAATATAATACTTTTTGAAAATATATTTAATATGTGTTATAATAGTCTAAAATATGTTTATATTTTGTGTTATATTTAATATTTATTATTAATGGATATGACGCAAACCCGCTATGCACAAATTCCTGATTGATAAATTTACAGAAATCATCAATATCCTGAATATTTTTAGAATTAATATTTATTATGAATAGATATGACACAAACCAGCTAATCACAAAAAAAAACAGATATTATCAAATACATTTCATACATTTGCTATTGCTCAGAGATTTTTAGTGCTATTGATTTACCAAAATGATGTCATTAACTTTTTTTGCTTTGTTTCAAAAGTTGCATGTTAACTCGGTTTGATTTGAATCTGATTTAATATTTGATGTGTTTAATATTTGATTCAGCATATGAAAAGGATATAAAATGTTCTGCATTCTCAGAATGACTGAAGTAGCTAATTTCACGTGATCGGGGAATGTTTTTAAGAAAAGTTGTGGAACGGACCGCTTTTTCTTTCTCAAACAAAATATATAAAAACGTTTATAGCAAATCGTACCGGTTTTTATGCCACGCTAACATAAGTGCCATGAGAAACGTATATTCAGCTTTATGTCCATAGACATTTTTATGGGTGTGTCCTAGCAGCAGCATGAGTCTGCTTTGTCTTCTTGTCTAGTTGTAGAAATTACAGCCAATAGAATGGAAAATTGCGAAAATGGCATCATTTTTTTCTGTGCTATTCTAATAGAGTGGTTTTATATAGCTCGTGATCCAGAGGCTTGGGCACAGAGAAACTCACGCAGAGGTTTAGCTGTTGATTCATAGATAATAAAGCTTTGAGAATTTCACCCCATCTGTGAAGGTATGAATTATTTATCTTGCGATGTAAATGTGGCATATAACCAGAATACTCAGGCACACCGGGGACCAATTGTATAGAAAGTGTCTCCTTCAAACAGCTTTTAAATGACTCCTGGACAATATGGCGTAGGAAAACCTGCGAGTTACAAAAACATCTTAAAGAAGATTTCCGGGCATAAATACTTTTCTTGGATAGTGACATAAAAGAAAGTGTCATCCCTTGAGATTCCTTGTTTAAAATGTGTGTAGATCTTAGTGGTTTGTCAATACTTGGAGACCATCTGTGGCGGGAAAACATGCCGAGATGCTGGTTTGATCTCCAGGGCACTACTCCTCCTGTTAGAGCTTATAGTCTTGTACAAGCCATACATTAAACAAGCCTGTCCTTCCCTGAACAGCCTCTCATGGCAATAAAGGAATCACTGTGTGTTTTGCTAGGAGGCTGTGTTGGCTGTACACGTTGGTGCCATAATGCCTCGATGGCCGGTTTTATGATCGTCCATCAGCGTGGGCCAATGGAGCGTGTAACGTGGGTGTGAACCCCGCGGTATCTCGCTCAAACATTCTCCCCTGTGAGATTCTTTTACTCCATTCGGTAAGCGTCTCCACCGGGGCTCACGCTCCTGCACCTGCAATTTGCATCTTTTTGTGCTTCTCATTAGCTGCCGCTATCGCATTAAGCGGGCATTGTGAACACAGAGCTGTAAAATACAACAGCTTCTTGTTCATTCAGGTTTTGCATCACAACCCAACCCTGATCTGCTACACATTTTAAATAAATTGTTTGTATTGAATTATCAACTTTGAAAGGTTTTGATCCACTTCAAATGTTGACTACTGTGTGCGCACACACACACACACAAAATATAGTTTTTTTTAAATGAAGTTTTAGCATACCCTTGCTGAAAGAAAGTAGTAATTTCTTGCAAATATATATATATATATATATATATATATATATATAATTTTATCACCTGACACTGAAAAAAATGTAGTAATGTGTGAGCTTTGCCATTACAGGACGAATTTATATTTTAAATAACAGTCATTTTGTTTGTCAAATAAATGAATGTTCCTTACTATGCATCTCTCTCTACGTTCTCAGAAATAAAGCTACAAAAGCTGTCACTGGGGCGGTACACGTTTGTACCTTTTATTTCTGTATCTTTCCCTATTTCTTAGGACTTTTGTCTCTCACTTCTTTTTTTAAACAGGGAAAAGACTGTGGTTATGTGGAGAGCGGTTTTGGGTCATATGATGATGGAAGTTTGAGGCTTAATAATTTAGATCGTAGTTAGAGAAACCTAAGTAGCTGAAGGAGATGTTGACATTGAGAAAACTGGCAGACGTTCACATGTGTCCACAGACACACACGTATGCTCACATAATGTAGGCTGGGTTAGTTTACAGGTTAATGCATTCACATTACACCTACTGGATGTGAACCGTGCTTAACTTTGAGTCAGCATTCTGCCTCGTGGTGTTTATTTATGTGTGGGGAGCGTGCAGGTTTGATTTCGCTCCAAGAACACACTTTCCGATTCCTCTTCGAAATGCCTGAAACAATAAGGGATGCCTCATTTTTCATACAGCTCACAGCTCCCGTCTCTTCCTTGAGTAAAATGAATTGTGAGCATTCATACAGTGGCTTTAAGTATTTAAAATGCTTGCTGCATCATGGACATGGACTCTGGACATGGAATTTTCCCAGCCTCTCTACTTGAACATAGCCTCTGCAATTACATTGTGAGATATCTTTCAAAATTGAGGCAGATTGATTCACTCTTGACTTCTGAGAATATCATCATTTGGCATTATTTCCAAGATAGAAGCAGCCAATGTAATGCTCCTTTGTTTTTAACTGGGGGCTCATCTATTTCTTAGATGGCCTGAGGACTGTGGCCTGAACTATTCCTTTAAGTATCCATACATGATATTGGTTTGTTGTGTGTCTCACTACTCAACTGTAGGGTGTCTTCACAAGTCTGAATCATATATTTGCATTTGTTCTTTTGGTGTCTTTTCTCACACCTGGCTGGTCTGGTGCACTGCGCACAAACAGGGCCGTATGTAAATTCAAGAGTCTCATGAGTATTAGCTCAAGGTTGTGGCGCTCACCCTGCCACTCGTCCGAGCCGCATCGCTCAAAGTTCCACTCCTCAGAATGTTTAATTATTATTAGACTGTTGCTTATTTGACAGTGTGTCAAATCAGCTTAATTAATACTGGCCATCTGCAGTAGTTAATGGCGGCCTCAGATTTGTGTGGTCTCCTGACAAGCTTATGGTGAAGGAAAAATTGTGTAATACAGTGTATCAACCCTTCATTACCCATTGCCACCAGCTGTGGGTGCCTCAGGCCATGTAGATCTCTGTACTTCGTCGGGAACACACACCTGTCATGCTAATTTGGACGAAAAAGAATGGGGTGAAAAACTACAGGGGAAGAGATGATGTGAAGAAGACAGCCATTATTACCTAGACTCGAGGTCTGCTTAGAGCAGAGCCTGCCTTAGGGAGAAAGAGAGAGCTACTGATCGCCAACATATCCACCCCCTCCATCACTAAATTGTGATGTGCATCCGCGCTGATGCCATTCTCTTGATGTTCAAAATAAGTCGGAATCTTATTACGGAGGGTGAATGCCTTGGGACACTTGAAACTGATTTCAAATAAGTTAGGAGTGAGAAATAGCTGTTGCTTGAAAGGGTGCGACCCAAATGCAGAATTCTAAGTCTGCTAAAATATCCCGTCTTCTTTTTAGTACAGTACTTGTGGGCTGAAAGGAAATCTATGGGCAGATGGAACCTTTACTGCAAGGTGTTGCCTAGAGATGAGGACGGAGATGATGAGCTGTCTTGATAAAAATACAGCAGGAAAATCAGGGCTTCTGCTGCCCTAGGCGAGATTTTAGCTGGTGCCCCTTACCTCACAGCCCATTCCACCAGTAATCATTGTGTTCAAACATTCACACAGACACTGCATAGCTTTGTCTTGTTTTTTATATTCTTATTGGAAACACACCGGTTAATTTGTACGACCACACAACCCCACCCCTAAACCTACCCATTAAAAAAAAATGCAAATGCGTTCTCTGGGTTCAAACCCATGACTTGATGATCCCATCTTATTTTCTAACGCATCACCTTTACAAACTGAGCTTCATCAACCCTAAACTACATCAAGTACAGGTGCTACTAATTTAGAATCATGAGCAGAGTGTAGCTGGACTATTTAAAAGACAAATAGCATGTCTTTGAAGTCAGAAATATGGCTGATAAGCAAATAATCAAATACTGTATTTATTTGACACAGTGATTCCCAAATAAATTTATAAAAAATCATACAATGTGATTTCTCTCACAGTGGAAATGCACCTATGCTGAAAATCGTAGACCCCTCCATGATTTCTAAGTAAGAGAACTTGTAAAATCACAGGGTGATCAAATACTTATTGACTTCACTGTATATATATATATATATATATATACACTAGGG
The DNA here is from genome assembly GCA_032275025.1 of Enteromius treurensis. Lineage (NCBI taxonomy): Eukaryota > Metazoa > Chordata > Actinopteri > Cypriniformes > Cyprinidae > Enteromius > Enteromius treurensis. Next base: position 17,542,758 of record JAUCMU010000036.1, read on the forward strand.
CTGAACGATATTCTGTTTTGACATCGACTTTGTGATGTGTGCGTGAGCGATAGTCACATCGCCGGAACATACGATGTGAAGGGTAAAGCCCATGGTGTATTAAGAGAACGGTAGCATACAGTAAATACGAGTTTGTTGTATGTTGCTGGGGTGACATGCACGTTCCGCGTGCCTGCACAGTGATTGGTTCGCTGTGCCACTGCTCACCGCTCACAGCCAACATTCACTGCTAAAAATGTGCGACGAAGAGGATCCGCCGCAAAACAATGATTTCGTACCAAAAAGAAAGTCAAAATCATCTATTTGGGACTATTTCGGATACAAAAAGGATGTTGACCAAAAAGAGGTACTT
>JAUCMU010000036.1:17559947-17579412 GCA_032275025.1 Enteromius treurensis
AAATATTTATTTTTTTATTTTTATTTTTTTAATTTAAGTATATATATATATATATATATATATATATATATATATATATATAAATTTTTTCATGGAGCTGTTTAATTCATTCACACTTTTTTCTGTTAAACACCATAATGTGTATACAATTAGATTGACATAGATTTGTGTGCTTAATATGGTGATGGAAATCTCTTCTGCTGTTAATCAAGCTTAACCACAAAGTAAATGTACCTGCAATTTCAGATAGTGTTGTCATGTACTGTTCAGACTGTTTCACACCGACCCAACAAATGCCAACAATCTAAAACTGGCTGTTGGATTTAGAATGTTGAGTAATTTTCACACTGTCAACGGAATTAAAACACAGTCACACAGACTAACACAAAAACCCAACAACAGCTCAAATTTCTTGGGTTACTTAATATTCCACAGGTCTTGGTAAAATGAACCTGGTATATCTGCAATACACCGCCACATACATCTCTATTCTTGATATACAATATGGCAGAGTTCATGAGGAAGTCAGGCTGTCCGAGGCTTAATTAACCCAGCCATAAAGGACAGCCCGTTGCCGTGGTGAATGTCATTGAGGCCTCCGCTGCTGAAGTTCCCAAAGGGATCAGGGCTAATTGCAAATACAACCTTAGCATGGGACATTGCCTTGAGGAGACATGGAAGTAGCTATACGCCTGTTAATGAAGCTACGGAGAAACTGCCGTTCGTTTCGAGATTGGATGGCTGCAATTCAGCGGCTTCAATCTTTTTCGCTGATATATGCGGTATTCACCTAGATGGTAATTAGATCTGTTTTAGAGAGGCGGTTAACGAAGTTACTGGAGTGTGGGAGTGCATGTGTGCAAACGAGCATAATCTCACTTTATGAAATGATAGACAAAAATAAAAAGGATTTATTGAAAATTTGAACAAGTAAATATATATATATATAAACATACCTGTTTAGACAGCTCAGTCTTCAGTACTGTCTCACACACATAAAATGCATTCACTCCCACACAAACATAAAAACCGTCCGCGTCGAGGAAAACAAACACCCTTCTAAGGAGGTCATGTTGATTCAGTCAGTTTTGGATGTGTCGTGTGCACCGCCGTGCCCTGTGTGGGTGCGCTAGTGTTACTCTCCCGGGGCCCCAAATGTGAGGATTAAGCTAAATGAGTTTGTCAGGTTCACTGTTTCAATCCCCTCTACTCGACAAAAGAAAAGGCACTTTTGGGATTTTAATATCCTTTGCTCTGCAATCCTGCTTTCTTGCAGCCTGCAGTTTATGAGGCTTATTTTTCCCCCCTTTGCAGTGGCGAGATTAGTATGAGGTGAAGAAAGCAGGGTTTGAATTTTAAAAGCTGTAGGGTAAAATGGATTCCCCCTTTTTGATTTCTATCTTTCTGTTTCAATCAATCTTTTTCTTTTTTTTTTACCTTTTTGTATTTTTCCACCCCTTTCCTTCCTTTTGCTTAGATGATTTTTTTTTATTGATCTGATGACATTCACAAAAGCAGCTGACCATAACAGTTTATGTGGAGAGGAAAGCATGATTTTAACGATGTGGTGAGTGTAACACTTTAAAGACAAAAAAACCCCTCACATTTTAGCACAAACACACAGAGCAAATCAATAGAGTGCATGTGTCACCCATATAACAGTGATGTGTGTTGGCCTTTTGATTTGTGCTCTGTTGTGAGTGTCAGCCGCACTGTTTTTGCCCTCAAAGCTGCTAGATTGGCTCCATCTTTCCATTTTTATGACCACCCATCTGCTCTGATTCTTTCTCAGTCTTTCTCATTTCAATTCATCCAGCTTCTACTCAGTCACCAATTTCAACTTCATTCATTTTCAATCAATTTATAATTTCATGTAGATTTCACGTTTTAGAGCAGATTTACAGAAATTTATGCTTGCCAATGGATCCTCTTGCAGTGGATGGGGTGCCGTTAAAACAAAACAAAACAAAATTTGGACGAAAAGCTGAATGTCTGAAGAAAACAAAACCATCAAGATGTTTTACAGATTAAGTACAGTTTATCAGCAAAATCAATCCAAAAAATTCACTTTAGAGGATCCATTAGTAAGCAAGTGATCATTTGGAGTCATTTCTACAAATCTGTTCTGATGAAGAAACAAACTCATCTACATATGGCATGGCCTGGTGTGTTTTTGAGTAAAATATTTGGCTCTTTAATTTATTATCTTTACCTCAGTTTCACAGTCAAGGCTTAAGCCTAGTCCTGTTCAGACCGTGACGAATATTGTGCACAGATACTGCACGAATAACGCCTCATGACTAAATAAAGGGGGCCAATGTGAGTGTCCACAGCAAAGCGCAAAACCCAATGATTTTTTGGTTTGACGTGCCGCGTTGGAAACTATCCAACCAATAAGGTTGCCGCCTTCACGTATTCACGTGCCTGGAGCTATAGTACATGGCTTGGTGGCGCTCAAGCACAAAATGGTCTTGCTGAGCACACAAACAAAGTAGATGTAAGAGCTGCTGATCTCGTTTGTTTTCTTCATCACCAGAGCTGCTGCTTGAAATATCCATGTTTTTGCCAGTTAACAAAGAAGCGTGTGAATAGTTTTGACAAGCGCGTCTTCTGGTTCCATTCTTCTTCTGTGTGACACGTGATTGTCTGAAGCATAAAAAGTTGCGCAGTGCCACTTTGTGTACCGGGGTTTTTCTGTTTTTATTTAATCAGTGAAAGTCACGTGGGTATGAGAACAGCGAAAAACGTTGACAATATGTCAACAGGTGTGTACAGGCCTTTAAATATGTAAATCTGAGCTGTTTCAAGTTGAACTGAAATAAACTTGCACTCATTTATCTTAAAACATGTCTGTGCTTTTGTTTTGTCTTAAGATGCACACCAGTAATGTTTTTTTTTCTAAGGTATATTTATAAAAATAACAGTAGGTTATGTATAGTGTATATAACACAATAAGCAGTGTTCTGTAGGCTATGCACACTGCTTTTGACAGGATAATATTTCAATGTTTTGCTGCCACAGTAAAATGATGCAATGCTTTGATAAAACCTACTTAAGTTTTACCACATTTCTGGGATTTAAAGAGCATGCTGGTGCTTTTTGTCTGCTTTGATATGTATAATTTATCTAAACTTCTTTGTGATAAGCCCTGAGACGAGATGTGTGTAGTGTACATGAATTAGTTAGATGAGTCCTCAGGAGATCTGACTCAGGATCTCTGCTATGTTGAAAGCGTTAAGAAATGTGACATGTTGAGCAAACACTGAATCCCTGGCCTTGGTGCAGGCGTTGGGTTCTCCCTCGTATTTCATGTTTAGCTTCAGATTTTCTCTCTATCCCTTCATATCTCTTTGTCTGTCTGCCATATTGACACAGATGTAGGATTTATAACATGTTATGTTCTGAGGTCTGGGAGTTGTGGGCAGCTGTCTGAAAACTCCCAATTAAGTTGTAGCAAAGTGTACAAAAATATTATGAATTAATGCAAACCAAACTCAAAGCCTGTGTTTTTTATGTAAACCTATATCATATGACTTCTGAAAACTTGAAATAATGAGCTTATTGTAAATATGGACTATTTTTTGCATTCCTTTGATGTTGAGTGAAGGAATAAGGAAAAATGGATTGCTGCTAGTTGATAAAGCTGATGCATGAGAGCAAATTAGCGTTTGAATGAGGGCCACTGATACATAAATATACAGCATATACAGTTAATTGCAGACCGCAGATGTTCCATTATTTAATGAATGTTTCCCACTGATACGTTCAATTCCCCCTGATACAATTCTAATAGTTTTCGTGTTAATTAATTATTCCGTTGTGTATGTCATTACACACAGCAATTGAGTGTGGAATCACAGTATTACCTTCTATGGTGTTTCCATTGAAAGTGTGACACATTTTGTTGGAGTAGCTAGCTTGTACTAAATTTGATTAAATAAATCTGTTCACAGACCACAAAAAATTCGATCTCTACCACTATATTTGAAAGCATCACCGTTTAAGAATCAACCATTACTGCACCAATTTATTCTTATTTTTTGAGAAAATAGACACCAAGCTGGTAGTGTCAATAACAACCGATGTACCAAAAGTGACAATGAGCCTTTTATGCCAATAAAGTGCTTAGAAGCCAAGTGTTTAATTTCTTAAAATAAACCTTGCTTGCATTTTATCCAGCATATGTATATATATATATATATATATATATTAGGGCTGTAGATATTGTATTATATTATACATATGTGATGATAGCAAAGTTTCATATTCAACCTATAAATCTAGAGGTGTAAAATTCCTCACATTTGCAAGTATTTTCTCCCTTGTTTTATCCATATTTGGAGGGCTCTTTAGGAATTCTTTTCCATTGCTTACATCTTGAATGACAGCAGGTTAGGGCAGGTCAAATGAAACTCCTAACGCATTATAGGCTACAACTACTCTATGCCTGAAGTGTCACATGGGCTTGATGGAGCAATATGATTTGTCAGCAACAACTGTCAATTTATCACTTTCACACGATTCTTATCAAACACATGTAGTCACTTTGGATCAAGCGTAAAAGCAACATGCACACTTGTCATCCAGCACACTGCTGTGAATTGTTCAAGTTGATATGTGGAGTTAGAGCAGAGGAGACGCCAACCTTGAAGGTGGCAGTCCTTCATCCATGAATGCTTTATTCATAACTCCTCAAATGTATCACAACTGGAAACCTTGAGAGGACCTTGAAAAATCCCTCTCTTTTCATCTATCCTTTATAAAGCCTTGTCAGATGGAATTATGGTATGGTGGTATGTTCTTGTGAAAAATTCAGAGAATTTATCGGTGTGGTTTTCCTCTGGCTCTTGGATGTTTATCCTCCACTGGTTTGCATTTCGTCAGGGTCTGACGGAACTTAGCCACCGTGTTTGTTTTTGTCCTAAAAGCTTCATAAGCAATGGGAGGATTAAACTTTAGGAAAACAAGCAAACAAGTTTTTTTCAGGCAAGATAATCACGTAGGAGGCTGCAGAGGCTGGTACCCCTGAATAAACACTCCTCATCCCTTCCCAGTTTGAGTCATGCCGCCAATGCAACACCCACACACAGACACACACAAACATTCTCTCTGACGGGCTTAGAATCTTGTACCTTGATCTTAGGTGGCTGGTTGTTCTGTAAAATGTACTGTTTTGCAAAGTGACGACGCTGTTAAATGCATCTAGCGGATACAACCAAATCGTGCTAAATTAAACATGTTTCATTTTCTCCAAAATGGAATCGGACAGGCTTTTTAATTTGTCGGTCTGTCAGGGAGCATCACCACATCCATCCATTACGGCTCTGCCTGTCCTCAAACAGAAATCGATAGGAGGAAATTCTAGCTGTCAGATTGTCTTTAAAAATGTAGGAAGGCAGCTCATTCCAGTTATCACTTCAGAATGAAAGCAGAACAATGTTGTTACATCCCTCAACAGAAAAAAACTGTGTTACAGATATATGATTAAACTCTCGGTGGGCATCTGTCTGCTATCTGGATGTTCCTGGGGCACAAAGATACGGCCCTGCATTTTCTTTATCTGATGGGTCGATGGTGATATTTCCCGTGCAACATTCTCTGTGCCTTAGCCTTTTGTTTTCTTGCACGGGGGTTAGAGCAAAATATGTGAAAATAACAATTTCTAAATGATTGCTTGCCATTTAGTTCAGAGCAATTTACAAAACCATATTGTTTATCTGGAATCTAGTTAATGAGTTGCTTGATCCCCGATAACCGGAGTGCTACCAGCTTACTGTACATCCTGTACCCTCTCTGTGTTTATTTTGTTCGGATGTCGTGTTTAATGAAACCTCTCTTTCTAAGAATGCCAAGATGGGAGCGGGTTTTTGTTTGAGAGTGACACAATAACTTGTAGTACAAGCCCAATTAGAGCATGCTTGACTGAACGCATAGACTGTGTAAATGAAAAATCCTATCCTGTGCCATTTGGAAAGGATAGAGCATAAATTATTTGATGTGTGAATATTAATGTATATAATGTTTATAATGAATAAACAATCACCTTTTACAGTGTTCAGAAATTATACTTAATGCATAACAAATTACATCTTATTGTAAAATGTTACCATTATTTTTGTGAGGCTAAAATGTTTTCAAATTACTTACCTAATAACCTTATTCTAAAGTTTTATCTTTTTTTTTTTTTTTCGTTTTGAAATTAATGCATGAACTATAACGTAGATTAATAACTTGTACAGTATGTATTAATGATCCGTGAATACATTACCGATTAACAAATTAAACCGTATACCAAAGTGTTAACATTTTTTTATATTAAAATGCTTTTAGATTAATATTAATGCAGAAGAACAATCAACTTTTACGCTGTTATTAATGATCCCTGAATACATTACCTAATAACAAATTAAACATTATCATTATTTTTTGTAAGAATGTTTTAGATGAATATTAATGTAGATATATAATCCACTTTTACTGTATTTATTAATAATGCCTTAATGGATAACCTTAATGCATTATCAAAGTATAACAAATGAAACCTTATACTTAAGTGTTATCATTACTTTACATGTTAAAATGTCTAAGATGAATATTAATGTAGATGAACAGTCTTACACTTAAGTTTTATCATTATTTTTTGCTAGAATGTTTTAGTCGAATATTAAAGTAGATGATCACATTAACTTTTACAGTGTTTCTTAATGATCCCCTAATGCATTATGCAATAACAAAATTAATTTTATCCTAAAGTGTCCGACTGCTGTTTCATGAAACAGAATTACTTTTAAATGTATTGTCTAATCTAATAGATTTAGTAGTGCTGAGACTCGCCCACCCAGAGTAATGCAACCTTTGAATTTGGCATGATCTATTGCAATATCACGAAAATGTTCTCAAAAATGTTCACCTCAGGATCTTTACTTTTAAAAATCTCGCCACTACTATCCAGTCAAATTGATTCAAACTATTGTTGGGGCAAAGTACTCTGGCATATTCTTCAACCCTTTTTCTTCTCCTCCCAAATCATGAGAGCTGATATTTATAACCTAGTAGAGGCCTCACCACTGTAATAACGTCAAACCAACATGCCACTCACCCGTGGCCAAGATGACCGTCAGAGCCCAGAACCATTAAAAGAAAAGCCCAGCCCAGCACAGACACTTCATTAACTGATAAGCATCTGGTGAGCTCTCTTCTCTAAGGTCCGTCTCCCTCCTCATCTCTATCTATCAGTCTACAGAAAGCTAACGTATCAGTCAGCAGAAGGGGGAGGGTGAGGGGAAAATGCGATCCTCAAATCTGTCAGGATAATTGTGCGACTGATAAATCTCCCATGGAGAATCCATCAAAAATGAGCCTTCCACCATAGTGGGTCTCACACTGTGCTAGTGTTGATGCAGGAAGTCAATAATGTCAATTAGTGTAATAAAAAAGACAAGGAAAAAAAGGAAGAAAGTGATAAGCCTAATGGCGAAAGGCAGTTGTTGCTCAAATGGCACATGCTATTCCCATTAAAGATCAGATACGTCATTGTTTTAAATTCAAGCCCTGAATTAAGAAATTGTGGTTTTGGGTTAGTTAGAATGATTTGGAAAAGACAGGAAACTCCTATATATCAATATCAATAGCTTTGGAATCCAGTTGAACTTGGTCCTGGCATTATTGTAAGAAAAAAAAAAAAAAAAAGATCTGCCATTTTAGCCATATAACCAAGCCATAAAAAGCCATCTCACATCAACCAACTCAGAACGAATCCTACAGGCATTAAAGATTAAATTTACAAGCCTCATCATCCACAGATACAACACTGCAGTGTGCTATAAAGCCTCTTCCCTCTAAATAATGTAAAAACATAAGGACATGTAATGGTCTAAGAGTGTTTTTGTGTGTATTATTGCAGCGCTTTGGTGGTGGGTGTTTGCTCTGGCCTGGCTCTGTTCTCCGAGGGCAGTAAATTGCTGTGTGTGAGGGAGGTAAAGGAAGGGTTACTGCAACCACAAATCTGCAGATGCCTTTGCCCCTGATTACAGCCTGCCCCTACTCTTTCCCCCTTGCTAAAAATGTACAGCATAATGGCACATTAGTGTCCATTGGAGCCTAAAAATTATCCTACTTTGCATGACACCAAGAGAAAATAGCTTAATAATCTGTTGCACCATATTCGACACATGCTGAGTTTGTGATGAATGTTGTGGTAAAAGATTATCTCTTTAACATTTCAATGCAACTTGCCTGAATAAAGCTGCTGACATTAAGTAAAATGATACTAAAAATGAGATTTTCTTTTTTTTTTTAGGAATGAAACACTTTTTATGCTGTAAATGTATTTTTAATTATACAAAACAGAAAAAAACTAAATCCTAACCCTTAATGTCTTCCTTCCAACTCTCTCTCTCTCTCTCTCTCTGCCTCTAATTCGGTGGATGTCGCAGGTAAAGCAGATCAATAAAGGATTGTATTAAATGCTGCACTCAACCCTCTTAACATATGCTTCAACTGAAGCACAATGATTCCTGAGCTTTAAACGAGGCACGTCGTAACTTTACATTAAATGAATAGGGATCATGTTTCACATAATATTCCGTTATTAAGCACTGCATCAGGAAACAAGGCTGATGAGCTTGTGTGTGCACTTATGTGTGTGTGTGCGCACAAGCCCATCGCATATATGTCACCGCATTCCTATAGCCAGATATTTGACCATGTGACAGTTCACTGCAGTTTGATTCAATGTATCAGAAAAGCAAAGTATTTGCTGCTTTCCATAACCTCTTATATGATCATCAGAATTGCATAATTAAGTAAATGCCCTGCATTTGGAAAAAAAGACAAAAGGAAGGAGTTTAGTTTAGAGAAATACAAACCAAATGTTTTCTTTTTTATTGTTGTAACCTCTGTAGACTCCTCATAAAAATAGTGCTGCTCAAAATTAAGACAAAAAAATTGCTGTTGGAACGATCTCAATAAAGGAAAGTCCATAATTCACACATTCATTTGAATACCTTTCTCAATAAAGAAACTGTGAAACCATGTTAATGTGAACCTGCTGCAAACCATCCAGTCACTGCAACCGTCTTCGTAAGTCTCGCAAACTAACATCCAGGTGAGCCCTTGCGCTACTAATCTGAGGCAACTGTTGTAATGCGTTTACTAAATTAGCCCTAAAAGCCAATCAAATCATAATTAACGCAGTACAGGATCTGAAAGAGACAGGAAAAAAAGCAATCGAAATTATCCAACTCATGAAACTGGATGGAAAAACCACAGGATACTCAATCCGATTTGTCAAAAAACCAAGAGGAACATCAGAGTAATAGTCAGAAGGTTAAACTCAAAAAGCAAGCAGGATGTCTGTTCTGTAAACGTACTGTTAAACGCTTGCTGCAAAACTATGGCGCAGCCCAAAAAACCATTTGGCTGAGATCTGCAGAACAGCAGACTCTGTAAATCCAGCTGCTCCATTCTCTCTTGGTGTTCATCCTGTGTTTTGTAATGTTTTGCCTCATATCTCGTAAGCCAGTCTCATTTATTGCAAGTATAACATTTGGCACAATACAAATTCTTGGTGCTTTTAGAAGATAAGCCTTTAAAGATCAATCAGTGGACAGTTACTTAGAAAGTTCTCTGTATAAATGGGACGTTACTGCATCATATACAGCATGGTCTAAAAATCACAGGTTGCCCCTTTTCAAACAAATCTGTCTTCGTTTGCAATTTCGTTTCAGCATCGTCACATTTCCCCATCTTAAATAGGAGTTACAAGTTAGAAAATAGTTTAAATTCATCTTCACTTTTATATAATCTGTTTCTTGTATCACCCCATAGTGGATTAATTTATATATTTATATTAATATATTTATGTATAAGCATGTACAAGAAAACCAGTCTCATTTTTGCACTGGGTACAAAAGTAATTGCTGTCTTTTCTGTTGTGCATTCTATTGCATGTTTTCATGATGAACAGAAGAAAAGACAGAGCAGGAGAAGGTGATAGGAATGTTATATCTGTGTTTCCTGTACCTTCTCCTTTGTGTGAGTTTTGACCATGTAGGATTCAGGGATGGTGCTGATGGTTGTGGGGCGGGAACGGTGCAGGGAGTTACCGATGTTGTTCTCTGCCCAGGGAGCAGAGTGTGGTGCTCTGTAGGAGCTGTAGCTGGATTTGTAGGTACTGTTGTGATCTCTCAGGCTAGTTAATATCATTCCACTGTCAGTCGGTAAACTTGTCCCTGCATGGATGGTAGGAACATTCTCATCCGTCTGAATGACCTCTAAAGTCCTAGCAGCTGCCACCGTGCTTCTTTGCTGGTGCCGTTTACGCAGCTTGTAGAAAGCTATGAGCATAACGGCAGCAAGCAGGGTGACTGCCACAAAGCAGCCAATGATGATCTTGGTTGTCTTCATGACTTCGTCAAGACTGGCAGGTGGGCGTGTCGTTCCGCGTACAGTCGGCACCGAGACCTGTCGAGGTGTCTGAAGCAAAACGGTTGGCGTAGAGATAAAAACAGGCTGAAAGACGGAGGGGGAGGCGGTTACCGTCTTTGGCTTGATCACTTCCTGTGAGGTGGGCTCCACTTCCTCCACGGTCACTGTGGTGAAGTAACTCAGGTTAGAAGTGTTGAGCTCAGCTGCAGTCACATTCAGGTAGGCTGAAGCATTGGAGTTGCCAGCCATGTTGGTGACCATGCAGGTGTACACACCTGTATCCGCTGGGAGCACATTGGAGAAGTTTAGTGTCCCGTCGTTGAGCACTGATATCCGTGGATGATTAGAGCCATGGGTCAAAACTGTTCCATTGGGCAGGAGCCACCTAACTGACGACATGGGGGCAGTGCGACATTTCAGCTCAGCTACACGTTCAGCAGAGATGTTAAGATCCCTAGGGGCGTCCAGGATGAAAGGTGCGGAGCACTGGAAAGTGCTCTGGTCCACCTCCACCAGGTAGCGTCCGCGCAGGTAAGCAGGGGTGTGACAGCGTCCACAGCAGGTGGAATTAGTGGGAATGTACTCCCTCAGCCACCAGGCCAGCCAGACAACATCACAGTCACACCTCCAGGGGTTGTGGTGCAAATGGAGTTCCACTAGGTAACTCAAGGGTGCGAAAAGGTCATGGGGCAAAGAGCTAAGGTTATTATGAGCCAGGTTGAGCTCAACCAAGGCTGTGACATCATCGAATGCATTTCTCTCAATGTTGGTGATCCGAGAGTTCATAATCCACAGCTTTTTCAGGGAATTCAAACCCCTGAAGGACCCAGGTTTTATCTCGGGGAAGTAGTTCTCAGACATCTCTAGCTCCTCCAGTCCTACCAAAGGGGTCAGGACTGGCATCTCCCGCAGGTTACACATTCCAAGGTTTAAGTATTTCAAGTTGTATAATCCCTCAAAAGCTCCCTCAGAAATATACTCCAGTTTCTTTGACTCTCCCAGATCCAAACGCATTAGAGAGGGAACGCGGTTGAATGCGTAGGAAGGTATGCTTTCGATGGGGTTGTTCCTGAGCCATAATTCCCGCAGTTTAGACAAGTACTCAAAAGCACCACTTGGGATCACTGTCAATCGGTTGTCGAACAGCTCCAGTGTGTTGAGGCTGTTGAGGCCACTGAAGGCCCCCACCTCGATCTGCCGAATAGAGTTCCTACCCAGCTGTAGCACCTCCAGGTGACGGAGGTGTTGAAAGGTGCCAGCTTCAATTGTCTCTATGCTGTTCTCCATTAGGTTTAAATGCCGTGTGGTGGCAGGAATGCCTGGGGGCACCCTTACCAGGCTGCGCCTGGTGCACACCACCTTAACGAACTGGCTACCACAGGAGCAAACACCAGGGCAGGTCAGTGGTCCAGAGGGGGCGGCGCGCACACTCCACGATCGCACCATGAGGTAGACTGCACAGAGCAGGGCTGCGTTCCAGGCACGGTGCACAGTTACCTGCCACAAGAGACTCATGATGTGGCGCGTTCATATTTCAACATCGCGTGGGGATTCGGCTGGGGTGCGGAGAACAGTGGCCCTACCCTGGTTTGAGCAAGACTCTGCATCTGTTTGCCATCGACAGTGCAGGATGGTGCTGCGTTAAACACAGAGAGGGAAAGAGAGGGAGAGGTGGGGGGGCAGAGAAAAAGATGAGTGGAGAAGGGAAAAAAGCTGACCTACAGAATAAATATGTTGAAATAGAAGGCACCTACCTCATTAGCTCGGAGTTGTCCTTAGTACAATCCTTTATTTTGAAGCAAAATCCTGGCACCATTCACGCATGCTTCTCACTAAGATTACTGCACAGCATTTTCAGCTGTTTCTCTTGCAAAAGTAAAGTGGATCGTGAACTGATTTGACAAAATGGCCCCTATTAATTCCAAAGAGAAGCGGCATTCAGTGAAACTGGTTCAAGAGGTAAGGCCCAGTCAGCTAAGCAGGTGCACGGATCCAGTCAGCTTGGAAAAGATCTCCTCTCAGCTCCCCCATTGATTGTCCTTGGAAGGCGATGCTGAATACCACTGAACAATTTTCACAAGACTCCATTGCTGAAATACATGCACATTAAGTCAAGAATAATATGAAAAAGAGAAAAAGGAGAAAAAAGAAGAGGGAAAAAAATCCCAAAGTCTTCTCAGATGCGTCTTTCCCCTTCGCAGTATACTAAGCAGTATTTTTTTTTTTTTAGTTTGCCATCATCCACCCTCCACGACACTTGTTCAGCTGATTAGCCATGCGTTGATGAATCCAAAAAGGCTAACAGACGTACACTGCGGTCATTCCGTCTTGCTTTTTTAACTCACTCCGCTCTCCTGTCTGTCGCTGTAGCAGCTGCGGACTGCCGCGTGCACAGTTAGCAATAATCCATCAATTTCTCCAGAGGGGGGCTCGGGGGTGGTGTTGTGGGAGCAGAAGGGGGGAGGGGGGAAGGAGGACGGGGGGAGCATCAGCAACAGCAGCGCAGTAGTGGTGAAGCTCTCTCCCTCTCCGCTGATCGTTTGCTCCTCGTGCTCTCTCTCTCACTCTTTCTCTGTCTGGCTTACTCTCTCTCCTTCTCCTCAGTGTCAAGAAAAAAAAAAAAAGATTGATGCCGTCGTGTGACGTGTGGCTAATTTCAGAGAGATACCTTGAAGAGGATTCCGTAGTTTGCCCTCTCCCCCCCCCCCCGTTGTGGATCCTGCGGTATTCCTTTATTTTCCCTTGTCTTGAGGTAGTAAGTTGTGGCAGTTCGCCTGCTCTGGCTGTGAGTCTGCGGGTTGGCAGCGGCTCTGCAGTGGGAGGTGGGCAGCAGAAAAGCATGCGAGGGAGATAGAGAGAGAGAGAGAGAGACGCGCAAACACATTCGCGTACACAGAGAATCAACGGCGACAGTGGTAAGAGCAGCGGTCCTCACCTCCAGCGCTCACCCTCCTCTCTGTATTTCTCTCTGTGTGACTGGGTTGCAGGCGGCAGAGTCTTTCTCCTCCTTTTGTCCTTCAGTTGAAACGTGAATGTACTGCTGACGCATCCCGCTCAGAGCAGTGCATTGGTTTGATGCAGTGTTCTTGTGTATTAACACATTCTCCCCCTCCTCGCCGAGTGCACTGCCTCTCTCTCTCAGACGCTCACACACCAATACACTCTCCAAGTCTCCCTGATACACTTTTCACTGTTAATTCCTTCTCATTCTTTGACTCTTTTTGTCTCCACTTACCTCCTTTCTATCCTCATTATTTTGTTTCTCCTTCACCTCTTTTCAAACTTTTGTTTCATGCTGTCTTGTGGACATACTGTTTCCAATTCTTGTTAATCTCTTTTGCTCTCATTTTCCCCATCCTTCTGAGGTTGTTCTTCATCTTACAACACTTCTGTAGTATGTACTGTTTTGTTCAATGGCATAATGTAAAATTTTCATTTGAGAACTATGGAATGGAAGAGATGCTTCTTGGAAATACAGTTGTGTAAAGTACATTTGCATCTTCGTACATCCATTTAAGTACTCCAGATAAAAACAGACGAGCAAATGAAGACAAACAAAAATGACGCTATAGCATCACTGGTGTGACACCATCTTTGTGTACCTGCTGACTCTGCTTGCATTAGCTGGGCTGTCTTAAGGGACACCAGAAAAGCACAGCCTAGTGAGAAAAAATGAAAAGCAGCTTAAGTGGGTAAGGTAATGGAAGAAATAAGGTAAGAGATGTGTGCTAAAATTGCAAACCTTGAATGAGAGAATTTCACATTTCCCCGATTCAGTGCATGCGGTAAATCAAATGGCGTTTTCATAATTTACCCACCCTCATGTTGTTTCAAACCCAAGCTGCACTGCTATCATTACATAACATTAGGGTTGTAAAGAATGTTACTTTTCTTTGTGAGATTTAAAAAACAAATGATACTGAAATATCTGAATATACTGAAATCAAGTGTTGCTCAGCATGAAAACATTGATGGACTATTGTTCAGGGACTATGTCAGACTCTGTACTTCTCCCCAATTGGTCAGTGTCTCCTTTCTTTTACAGTCCTTAAATATTTCCATTTCATGCTGTAATCTTGCAATTAATTTGCTGCATTTCTGACTGACTGGAAATGAACGAAGAGCTGTGTTAAACAGAACTTATCTTAACTTTCACAGCTGGCTGCAAATATTTTCTTGTTTGTCTCAACTGTCAAATATTAGATGCATTTATTGTACAGTGGATGCATGGATTTACTTTACATAATTTGCAAAAGTTGTTCACAGCCATCTTCACTCCGGTACTTAGCTTGATGATTTTGTTTTCGAGGTGGCTGAGCCGGCAATTAATACACGTCATGACCATGACCGTTCCAGACTCTGGCTGCATCCGAAATCGCATACTTCTTAAGTAGGTACTACATTTAAAACCGAACGTACTACCCGACCGTTAAAACAGTACGTTCTATATAGCATGAATGGGGGTAGTATGAATGGAACATTTTATATGACGCCTCCTCTTCCGGAGCCTCATGGGATAGGAAAGTGTTCATGGTATGCCTACTATAGAATTCGGCTGGAAGCAGTAGGTCTTCCGGGTATTTCTCGCCTACTGAATTTCTGATACTATGAATTTGGACATACTACTTGCCTCGCATACTGTTTTTCACGTACTATATAGTAGGGAAGTAAGCAATTTCAGACGCAGCTTCTGTCTCCGAAGCAAAGCAAAGTAGCAGAGTTTGGTGTTACCAGGCTAGGTACTGACACCTATCAGTGTGGATGTATTATTGCGCAAGCTGTTTTCAGTTACAGATGCCATTATTTGCCATTTATTTCTCCCGCAGAAGTGTCTTGTAATAGGTTACTGATATATTATTGTATAATAGTTTTAAGTAATATTGGGCTGGTCATGTGATCTTAAAATATCTGCCAATGGGGCAACATAGTTCAATATAAATCAAATCAGCTTTAATTAGGGATTTTTCATGTCATGAGAAACACATTTTCAACAGTCAATTTTCTTAGTACAACTTTTTTAATGTGAATTTTTTTTTTTTTATCTACAAACATTTGCACATTGGAGTCTTAGTAGTAATTACAGTGCAGAAGCATTTAGAATTCACAAATTCTAAATGAATAAATCTTACTTGAAATAAAACCGCACAAACTCGCACTCCCAGTTTTTCTCCAGTGGTTTTGTAGGAAGAGGCTTTAGACTACTGAACTGTCCTTCTGTCGGCTGGAGAATGAGCAGCCGCGGTAGGTGACATCACACAAGAGACAGCTCTCTCAGGGGTCTTAACACCTCAGGAGCCCAGCTGAGATCAGTCAGGACCACTGCTGCTTACATCAGCACACCCATGTTAGCCAGACCTTACATTCACATGCTCATCCACTGCAAATTTGAACTGTTTGGACGTAGAGTATAAATTTGTACAGTTGTATGGTTAAGTACTGACTTTATTCATCCGTCCAACCAAATCACTTTTCATAACATTGTCCAGCACTTCCCCTCTCCACCCTATCCTCCAGAAGAAGTGACATTTTTAAATCCTCTGCACCAGACCGAAACACTTTAAACTATACCTTTTAGTCCAGAACCGGTGATGGGGAGCGCTTTCGCCTTCATTGGTTATGGTTGCCGAGTAGAGCTGCCAAAAGCACAGAATGGTACTTTTGGACAGTTTCTTATCATCTGTTACAGAGTTAGATGAAGAGTCATGGCACTGTTGGCTGAAGAACCATGGAGCTTTTGCACACCAGGGAGCTGTATGAATTACCCTAGTCTGGGTGTATGCCCAATGCTATGACCCCCCTATTTAACAACTCGCCAGTTGAGGTAATTGATGTCCATGGTGCAGATCCCAATGCTAATATCATTATAGAGGTCGTATGCATGGAAAGGTCATGATGGAGCATGTGATTCCTCTGTTTTGCTCCACTTCACAGCGAGCTGCTGAGTTTATTGGAGGTGTCAAACGCCAACCACACAGCAAAGCAGCAAGATAGGAACGATACACTTGCTGAACAGACTTAAACAGATTGCTAATGAATGTACAGGGCAATTGCATTTTCCTTCCTGTCTGACTACTACAAACCTGCCATTTATCTTTTAGCGTAAGCAATGGTTGCTACGTTATCTGCAATAACACAATACTTAATACTGGTGTTAAAATATTAAAGTCATATTGTGCTAGTTCTGTTAGGGCTTGTTTATTATGCTTTTTAAAAATAGCATTTTTAGGTTCAGTCGTTCAATTATTTCATCATTTCTTCACTCTGGCTTATTTGTGATTAAATCAACTTTGCTGTAATTGCCCTCAATTTGAAGTTCTGAGAGAGCTAGCTGTACATGGATATTTTAGTACCTGAAATTAAGATTGTATTGTTTTGTTTTTTTAACCCAACACAATGCTAAGTGGGAAAATAAACTAGCTAAAAATGTTCTTTTCAGTGTCATATGAAATAGTAAAACAGCACAGCTTTCTCAGGGGATTTGTGATCAAATATTTCCTCCTTCACAGAGATACCATCACAGTTGAAAGCCTTCAAGTGTTTTTATTTATTTATTTATTTTTAAATAAGAAGTGGTATTAATTTGGGTTGTTAATTTAATGTCTCTTTCCCCTCACAACCATTAATACATCTTTAAAAAATAACTAATTTAAAAAATGAATGCATTTAATTATGCCCCTTGAACTAACATACATTCTATAATAAGAGATGATAATTTGCCAGCTTTTCTAAGATCTTCAATATGCAGCTAATTGCGATTCAGCTGATTAAACAATCAGCAAATCAGGTAATTAATTTGATTAATATTGACAATCCCAATATTACTGTATGCACCACAAAATGAATACATTAGCTTGGCTGCAATGGCTGCATTAACAAAAAAATTCCATGCATCCATTTGAATATTGTTTTGTTTGTATATTTTTAACACTGATTTTCAGATAAACAGTGTGATTAAGATCAGTGATTGTGCCAGTAGTTTTCTGGTGGGGATTTTGTGCTGCCTATAGAAACCCACTTTATTTTGTAATATGTTTTTACTTTCAATTTTAAGGATATAAATTGCAGTTGCAATTGAGTTTGGCACTCATAACAGAATATATCAATACAGTGTAAAACAAACCCTCTTATTTATAAAAATATATAGTTGGAATAAATAACTCCCATTAGATTCTAATGTTTCAGTGCCAGGTTATAGATGAGCTCTAGAGACTGTGTATATGTATGTGTGTGTTTGAGAAAATGAGCATGGTTTTGTTTAGTGACCTGGTTGTGGTTAGCGGGTAACAAGCAGAATCTGGAGGGGGTGGAGGGATAGATAGATGGAGGGAAGCAGTCAAAATGGGCCCATGTCGATATTGTTCCCTCTGTTCCACATCCCTAGATCCCCCTCTCCCGTGCAGACTGAATATGTGGCATGCTGCGTCCCAGTTTCTGTGGCAGTCATATTTGGCGGTCACTGTGAAGGGTGTTAGTGAGCCACAGCGACCAAGGGGAGTGGTTTGCGAAGACAGCACAGTGCAGTCAGCCTGAATATCGGTCAAACTCTGCCTCCGTAACATTTAATGGCACTCGGCGTATACACACTTCATTACAGTAATTACTGCAGAGTGCTGATCATAAGACATGTTGTGTTTCCTATTGGGAGGGGAAGAGGTTCTGATGAAAGCCTCGAGAGTGAATGAATGAATTGGCTCTTGGCTACGAGGTTGTGGATCCTCTATGCTTAGCATAGCATGTTAGCAAAGTGCTGCTCTCAGGACTTTGGGTTCAGTAGGATCGATCTGGTCTTTAATGATGAAATCCCTTTTTGCTCTCCTCACCCTCCATTTTTTGGAAGAGGGAGGTTGGTTTGATTTATTAGCTGTCTAAATTTGCTCACCCTCATCGACCCTGCTCACGATGTCATGTAGAGATGTGGGTGTTGCTGAAAGGTGAGGGTCGACACTACTTTATCTCTCTATTGCCCTATGATCAGTGCTGCTTGACTTACAATGAGCAGCGATGCCAGTTTTTACGTCCAACTTTGAAACTCAATGCACCCAGCTGGCCATTGTCCAGAGCTTTTATAATTCAGCTCAGCTTTATCAGAAAATGTGATTTTCTGATTTGTCTATCTAAGAGTAATGGGATATGAGATTACTGATATTTTCTTTTAATTAGTATGCTAAAGGTGAACTTGTTTCAGTGTATGTTTTAAGGGGTTGTCTGTGGAATCGAGTCTCCATTGATCTATAAAAGAGATCGTTGTACTATGAAAATATACAGTAACTTTTTAAAAACACAAAACTTTGAGTGTTTATTGAAATTGGCCTGCCAGTATGACTTAAAATTTAGAAATGGACTCTGAGTAGGGAGTTAAATTGATTTTGGCAAATTCTCAGAAATTTACACTGCGGTTTAAAAGTTTGGGGGCGGTATGATCTCTTATGGTCACCAAAAATACAGTAAAAAGGAGAAAAACTGTGAAATGTTATTGCAATTTAAAATAACTGTTTAATATATTTTTAAAAAGTAATTTATTCATGTGATGCGAAAGCAGTCATTACTCCCCAGTGTCACATGATCCTTCAGAAATCATTCTATCATTTTAATTATTTTTTTTCATTCAATTTTTTTCATTATTTTAAACTTTTAAATGCTTTTGTAAATTTTAATCACAATTTAAATCTGTAAATAAAACTTCAAGTCTAGGGTTAGGGTACTTTATTCTAGTCCTGTCAAACGGTTAATAACAGTTATTGTTTACATAATACATGTATGTGTACTGTGTTTATTTATTATGTAGATATGAATACACACACATACAGTATATATTTTGAAAATATTTTCATGTGTATACATTATTCTATTTATTTTATTATATTTTGTTATAGATTAGTGAAGTTTTTGCAAATAAACTTTTTCGAGTAGGAGCGCGGTTGATTAATCACAGCTGGCACCTCATCATCTGATCAATCTGTTCATTACACCTGCCCAATCAAATCCCCTTCTACCTACTATAAATAGCCCGTCCTTTTTCCTTCCACACCCAGCCTTT
>JAUCMU010000036.1:17635416-17677073 GCA_032275025.1 Enteromius treurensis
CAGTGTCACATGATCCTTTCAGAAATCATTCTAATATGCTGATTTATTACTAGTATTGTCAATGTTGGAAACAGTTGTGCAGCCAAATATATTATTTGGAACCTGTGATTTTTTAATTTTCTTTTTCTCAGTATTCTTTGATAAATAACAAATAAAAAACTACATAATTTTTTTACCAAATTTAAAACATTTCTAAAATTTGTTTATTTAATAAATCCTTGGTTAATAAAAGTATTCATTTCTTTCGAAGAAGAAAGAATAAAAATGCACTGATCCCAGGAATAAATTACATTTTAAAATATATTCACACAGAAAACAGTTATTTTAAATTGAAATAATAATTCACAATATTACAGTTATTTTCTGGATTTTTAATCTAATAAATGCAGCCTTGATGAGCAAAAGAAACATCTTTAAACACCATTAAATATCTTACTAAACCTAAATTTTTGAACGGTAGTGTATATATATAGATATATATAAATATGTGTGTGTGTGTGTGTGTGCGTGCTGGATCATAATTTTACCGTGGTAACTTGTACATGTTGTTCATTGTAATAATAAAAGTATGCAACGTTTCTTTGGCTTTTGTTCATGTTCAGTTATAAAACATAAATAATAACTTACATGTCACACATCACCGTCCAATCATCAAACGTCTCCTCCTGTGTCACTGACCAATCAACAGGCAGAAGCGGTCAATGACGTTCGAGCATGCGCCGGAAGTGTGTAGGAGCGCTCGGCTCGATAGGCATGACTTTCTGTCAGGAGCTGCAGGCCTCGAATCGATCAGAAGAAATGTGGTTTTTAGAGGCATAATCGCGGATTTCTCTCATGACAGGACCGCGCAGCTCCGCTTAAGACCGCTGGATGGAGAAACAGCGAATATGGCGAGCTAACCGGGTGAGTTAATGTGTGTCTGAGGTCAAATGAAGTGTCATGTGCTTCTGATAGGCGAGAGGAGGGACACAACATTAGCTGTTTTTTGTTTCAGGGGGGTTGTCTGGTGTATATTGTCTTGTGTAACGCGCTTGTGCAGTAGATACCATGCAGCTTCACCGTCAAAAGGACACAGTGACACTGATAAACATTCAGCTCTGGGTCAGAGCCGTAGAACTGATGGAGGACAGGATAAAGTCTGTCTGTTAGATCTGTCTTTGGCTATTTATGGTCATGCATGTCAAGCAAGCTGCATCAAGGTAGTGTGGTCCATTAAAATTCAGGAAAGATAACATAATAACAAAAATACATAAAGATTACATTATTACTTGTAAAAACAAGTTTTATTTATTTAAATGTTTCTATTAGATTTTGTACTCTAATGCAAAAATCCCAGTTGTTTTAAACCTTTTTATAATAATAATAATAATAATAA
The DNA here is from genome assembly GCA_032275025.1 of Enteromius treurensis. Lineage (NCBI taxonomy): Eukaryota > Metazoa > Chordata > Actinopteri > Cypriniformes > Cyprinidae > Enteromius > Enteromius treurensis. The sequence goes on from JAUCMU010000036.1 coordinate 17,636,792, forward strand.
TAGTCTCAACTTTAATGTTTACTTTGGCACAACAGAAATATAATTTAAAAGTAAATATTTATTTTTAATTCTCTCAGTAATTTACAGATTAATATGAAATGATTGCATTCTTTTTTTGGGTAATATTAATGTTGTGGGTTTTTTTTTTTTAAATGCCAAGCCCTATTTGATGTTATGAATATAAATTCTCTTCATGAATTTTTACTTCAGAAGAACTACAGAGAACCTTTACAAAATATAGATATACTTTTTTGTAAATAATACTTATATACTTATAAATAAGTATAATTCTGGTGATTTCAAAATAATTACAAAAATAAAAATTTTAGAAATATCCTGTTTAATTTGTAATCTAATGCAATTTGCCAAAACGTATTATTCTGGTTAATTAATTCAAAATACGATTCTAAAAAGAGGATTTTTAAAGTTTACTTTAAAACAAAATATCACTTAAAAAAAACAAAAAAAAAAACATTATTATTGTTATTGTTATCCTCATTGTGACATGTATAATACATTATTTATAAAATTAATTTTTAAAAAATGTATTATATTTGTATGATGGATGTGGTTTTATTTTACTCTTTATTATTACTTGTTTTTTTAAGTTTAAAAGTTATTTAGTTTTGTGCTCACGGTAAATAAAATTGAATATGTTTATATTGTTAAATTATATAATTATAAAAAATAAATATATTTTTAATCCCATTAAAGTTTACAGTTTAATATTTAAGATAAAAAATATGTATTAATAATATATTCTTATAGCATAAATGAACAAAATAAAGATGTGAATTAAATTGCTGGGATGTAAAAAACTAAAAAGTGCATATTTCAAAGATTTCAGAAGTTCGATGTCTGCTTTTTTGTTTACACATGTCAAGAAATGATCTAATGATTATGGCATAACCCTGCAGTCACGTGACCTTTGAACCTTTGTACTGTCAGGTCTGCAGTCTTATTCGAAATGTTGTGATTTTGTCATTTCAGGTTGAGCGGAGCGAGTGTGTGCGCGCGTGATTTTGTGTGTGAGGTCATCGGCTGCAATGATGCAACAAAAGCGCAACATTCAGATCATCGAATGGGAGGATCTGGACAAGAGGAAGTTCTACTCTCTGGGCGTCTTCATGACCATGACCACACGGGCCACCGTCTACCCGTTCACCCTGATCCGCACCAGACTGCAGGTCCAGAAGGGGAAGTCGCTCTACAACGGCACCTTCGACGCCTTCTGGAAGATCCTGAAGACTGAGGGCGCGCGTGGCCTTTACCGAGGGTTCATGGTCAACACGTTCACGCTGATCTCAGGTCAGGCCTACATCACTACCTACGAGCTGGTGAGGAAATACGTGTCCTGTTACTCGTCCAATAACACGGTCAAATCTCTGGTGGCGGGCGGCGCGGCCTCGCTAGTGGCCCAGAGCATCACGGTGCCCATCGACGTGGTGTCCCAGCAGCTGATGGTGCAGGGGCAGGGGTGCCAGCTCACACGCTTCAAACTCAAGCCCAAGATGGTGATGGCCACGACCAAACACAAAGTGACGTTTGGCCAGACCAGAGACATTGTGGTGCAGATTTTTCACGCAGATGGATTCCGGGGCTTTTATCGTGGATATGTGGCATCACTCCTCACCTACATACCCAACAGCGCCGTCTGGTGGCCATTTTATCACTTTTATGCAGGTAAAGAATATATGTCACCCTGGACCACAAAAAACGGTCATAAGCGTCATATTTTGATACATAGGTTTAAAGAAAAAAAAAAAAGTTGTTCAAATTTAGTATTTAGCAATGCATATTACTAGTCAGAAATTAATTTTTCTTCGTGGAACATGATCTTTACTGAAAAAAAAAAAATTTCAACACGTATGCATAAACAACGCTGATTATGTATGTGTCAAGAAGGCAACTTCACCAGAGTTTCCTTGTGCTTGTACAGTGACAGTGAAGTACTCTGTTTGTGTTTCCAGAGCAGCTCTCTAGACTGGCTCCGGCCGACTGTCCTCATCTCCTCCTGCAGGCCGTGGCCGGACCGATGGCTGCAGCGACAGCCTCCACCCTCACCAACCCCATGGATGTGGTCCGAGCCCGAGTACAGGTACAAGCTCGCCCATAACCTGCTGGAATTATTTAAGTCAACTGACCTAAAAAGGCAGTATGAAATATTTTTTGCTGTTTTTGAAAGAAGTTCAACACTGCTTTATTTGATCAAAAGTACAGTAAAAACAGTAATATTGTGAAATGTTATTAAATTTTAGTTTTTAAATATAAGAAAGTTATTCCTGTTATGGCACCTTTTTTTTCTTTTTTTAAATATTCTGTAACAATCCTTGCTAAATAAAAAAAAAAGTATTAATTTTAAAAAGCCTTACTCACACCAGACCTCTGAATAATAGTAATAATAGTAGGTCATATTAATTTTTGTTTATTTTACATAATTTTAAAATATATTTATTTAAATCAGGGTTGTTATAGTCATACTACACTTGAAACATTCTTTGAAGTGAAAATATGAAATAACTTAAAATATATAAACTAAAGCTGAAAGATAGAAATGTAAGTATAGTTAAAAAAAAAAATTTTAAATAGCGAAAAAGGCAAAAACATTAAATTAGTAGATCTTATATAAAAAGTGAAAACAGAACATATATATATATATATATATATAAATGGCAAAAAAAAATGTGGCAGTATATCAATAATACAAAATAACATATTTGTTTCAATTCATGTTTTAGACATATATGTAACATTTTTTTGTATTAATTTAAACAGAGTACTTTAAGACTTCTATATGTAAAGAACCTCTATTTACTGATGAGGTGAACTTTAAGATAATGTGCTCATATTAACGCTCATTTCTGAATGAGATGTTTTTGCTGTACTTGAGAAACGGTTCTTGTGTTGGTGAGGCGCATTACTATAGATTGAAACTGTGTGTGTTCGCAGGTCGAGGGTCGTTCATCTGTGATTGAGACATTTAAGCAGCTCTTGGCTGAAGAGGGCATGTGGGGTCTTACTAAGGGTCTGTCTGCACGCATCATTTCCTCCATGCCTACCTCGGTGATGATCGTGATCGGGTACGAGACGCTAAAGAGACTCAGTCTGCGGCCTGAACTGGTGGAGAGCAGACACTGGTGAAAACGCACATACCTCAGCCTTTTAAACGGATGCCTTTTACTACATTTACATTTTAAGAGGACCAGGCAATAATTGGCGCTCAAATGTGAACTATATTTCTTCTCTCCATTTTTATTTTATTTTTTTTGTATATTTTGTAACCTGCAAACTCAGCTGAGCGCGTACGGCCCAGTATTTATCAGAGGTTCTGAAGTGACACTCATTTTGAAATGGTGGCTTTGACACTTCAGTTTGAATCTCATGCAGTGCTCTTCACTTCATCTGACAGGAAGTGAGATCATCACATCTGTTACATGCTAGAAAGAATGAAAACATGTATGGCTTTTCACACTTGAAACCCTGAGTTGTTTTTAACCCAATAGTCGGTTTTGTCTTTATTACGAAATGAGTAATATTGTTTGGATACGTGCTCTCAGTCCTCTGAAGCACTAAATATTGTTCTTGAATAGTGTGTAAGAGTTTTATGACTTTTCACATGAATACTAAACCTCAAGTCACCGTGCTCATGAATATTTAATGAGGCAATCCGGCCAAATCTACTAATTATATATTAAGCTCATGTCTTTGTTTAAATGGGCCCTTCAAGTGTAGTTGAAATTATAGTTAAAATCTTTATCCGTTGATCAAAAACCACTGCTAATTCATTTTAAAAGTGGCCTTTTCCCAGGGTTAACGGTACATGTAAAGCCTTGTGATAAAGTTTTGTTTGTATTATGCCTTGTCTTTAACCGTCAGCAAAGTGTTTCGGGGGCCAAAGCTTTTACAGTTGAAATTTTTATAAACGTGCCTCATGTTTCAAAAATAACTCCCGCAGTTGTTTTTGTCTAACTGTATCTGTGAGTCACATTGGAGTGAATTAAATGAACCACATGAGATTGAAACAGTTTGTGATTATTTTTTGCTAGTGCTGCTCACATGCTTTCCAAAGGGTTCAACATTCAACCCAGTTCTTCTTTGGATGTTTATGCATTTTTTTATGCAGTTTGCTATAATACAGACCAAAACCTAGGACTCTGAATTGGCACAGTAACATTTAATGTCCTGTAGAGGGCAGATAGCGATCAGTCGTGAGAAAAAGCTGGAATCTAACATTGATTTTCAGTAATTAAACTCTTTAATGAATATAAATTTAATGATAAAATACGTCTCCAACTAAAAATGTCATGCAACATCACTGATCGAAATCAATATGTAAATCCTGACAAACAGCAACGGCTAAAAAAGAAAAAGATTTATTGGTATTAACGTATACAGATTGGCAATGGAATTAAAAAAACAAAAGCAATCATTTGCATGTATGCTGTGGTCTTGAGAGGCTGTGACTCAGGAGGTGATTCACATGGGACAGTCGTAAATGTGGATGGCTCTGTCATCACCCGCAGACACGATTTTAGAGCCTGTGGGGTTGTACTTCACGCTCCAAACCTGCAAATAGACACACATTTGAACACAAGCATGCCCTCCAGTGTTTAGTGTTATATTTTAATTTGTGCTGCTCAAGTATCATTTATCAATGCTGATAACAGTTGTGCTTCTTAAAGAGACAGGATTGTCATTTTTAAGTCATTTTTAGTATTTTAGTGGAAACATCTGTTACCTGGTCCTGATGATCAAAGAATGTGTTCACACACGATCTGCTGCTCGTGTCCCACACTTTTACACTCTTATCAGACGAACTATACAAGAAACAAGCAACGGTTAGAACAACAAACTACAATTTGAAATCCCTTTCATCTGAAGTGCGTCAGATCTTGCCTGGACACAAAGTGCGTGTCATCCGGAGAAAAGGCCACGTTCAGCACCCAGGATCCGTGACCGCTGAGAGTGCCGGCCAGGTTAGCATGCTGCCTGTGAGACACACAAACAACCAGACGTGAGACCCATGTGTTAGGAGGCCAAAGATGCACACAGATTTGTAACTTACACATCATAAATCTTGATGTAGCCGTCGTCTGATGCGGTTACCAGCAGCTGAGAGTCTGGAGAGAAAGTCAGAGACCTGATAGGCATAGCATGCCCTGAAAGAAAAAAAAACAAAAAACCATTTCATTAATCCCACAATTTAACTACTGTAACTTTAAGATGTCTGGATGTAAATAGTGTAGCATGAACAGTAATAAAGCAGTACGATATACATAACTGGTCAAACGTTTGGGATTTATAATTATGTTCTCAAGGCTGCATTTATTTGATCAAAGAACTGAAAAATATTTATATTACATTTTATTTAAAAATGTTGCCCTTTTATATTGTAATGTATTTAAAATTGCAATTCACTCCAGTTTTCTGTGTCAACTGATCCTTCAGAAATCATTCTAATATGTTGATTTGCCATCCAATAAAGATTATTATTATTATTATTATTCAGATTTTTGTTGTTTGTAATAAAGTGTAATCGTATTTTAAACGATTTAATAAAAAAAACTATTTAAAGAAAATCATAAAACCAAACTTGTGAATGCCAAAGTTATACAATAAAAACTGAACTACATCTAACATTATTTCCAGCTGTACTTGCTGGAGCAAATGAAAGGGATGAGTGAGCGATGGAGGGACGCAGGAAGACAAAGAGGAAAGCTGGAGTCGCTCGGTGACAGGAGCTGAGGTTTACGACCCTTGAGGGAAGGCCAGAGACGCAAACCCATAATGACCCTCAATGTATCTAGCAGACTCGCGTCTACAGAGAGTTTTAATAGAGGAAACTAAAGACGGCTTGAATCATGTGGGACATGATTTTCACCTTCCAGCGTGTGCAGGAGTTTCCCAGTCGCAATATCAAAGATGTTAATGATCCCGTCTATAGCACCGCTGGCTAAGTACTTTCCATCTGGACTCTAGAGAGAGAGAGAAAGACAATTATTAGGGCCTGGAAAACTTTATATTTTATGGAAAATCAGTGTTTTTCTCAAATATTCATTTTAATGTGTAATGTGAATAAATTTTAAACTGTCATTTGCGAAATCGGTTCCTTTTTAAACACTGCAGCTCACCGTTACATTTGCATGCTACCCACAATTTTGAACTAATACATATTTATGATTTTTATATATATTTTTTTCAATATTTCATATGTGGTTTGATTGCTGGATTAGCAATTCTACTCAAAAAGCTGTTTCTGGATGACAAAATATTTTATAACTGAGCATGACAAAAACATTTAGGTTTAAATTAGGCTTTTTATTTTCTTTTTTCATTTAATTCGTCGGATTCATTTATTACTAAACATTAAATTTAGCATATCAGCAAGACAGGAAATGACATTTTGTACACGATGATCAAGAACATATTCTAAAGACATAAATACAACAATTATTTTTCAAAATGAAAATGTGATAAACAATACAGTTTAAAGGTTTGGAGTTTGAAGCTGCACAACTATTGATGGTAATCGGAAATGTTCATTTAACCCTAATGGTTTCTGAAGGATCATGTGAGACTGAAGACTAGAGTAATGATGCTTAAAATTCAGCTGTCATCACACAAATAAATTACATTTTTATATTCAAATAGAAGTTATTTTGAACTGTAATAATAACTGAATATGACTGTAAAACCTTACCAACTCTAATATATTTTTATATAGAATTAAAGATATTTCATCATGATACAACTGAATACAAAAGGATAAAATGATTCCAGTCCAACATTATTGCTTTTTTGTTTGTTTGACAGAAATAAAACATCAGTGACACTGGCTTTAGATGAGATAAATGTTGGCCAAGCAGCATTATTCCAGACACTCAGAGACTCTTACATAGGCGATACTCAGAATGAATTTTCCTCTGGTGTCCAGCGAGTGCTCCTTTTTCCCACTTTCCACGCCGAAGATGTTGACCTTCCCTAGATGGCTGCCGGTGGCGATGTATTTGGAGTCAGGAGAAAAGGCGACTGTCCAGGCGTCAACTGCAGACGGTATAGAAAGAGTGTTATTTTAGTACATTTAGACACCAGAGTTTATGTTAAAAATAAATAAGCAGCTCACCAGGGCCTGCGTCCATGGACTTGATCTGTTTGCCGGTCTCCAGGTCCCAGAGCCGGATGTGAGCGTCTAGAGAGCTGGAGGCTGCGATGGCTCCGTTCTGACTGATGTCCACAGACACTATACCCAGCTGGTGACCCTCCAGTGTCCACTGCAGCTCCAGCTTCTCATCTGACCTGAGAGACATAAAAACATACGCTCAGACACAAACACTTTTTCTTTTTTGAATCAACGATTGTACTGCACTTCATTCATCGAATTACCATTTCCACACTTTGACCAGGTCGTCTAAAGAGCCGGTCACAATGGTTTCTGACCCGTCCTTCTCGCTGCGACCCCATGCTGCGGTCCAGATGGCATCTTCATGAGCTGCAGGAAAATCATGCAGGATTTATTGACCGTCCCCAAATAAGCTGCCTAGATAGACAGCTCACACGATTTTGGGCTCTAAATCAGAACACAATGCTCCTGACAGGATTAAAATAATACTATAAGTGAGTGTGTGAACTTACCATGCTCCTGCTTGAATAGTATACTGTACTAAAAACAGAATAATGAACATATTTATAATCATTATTCTGATTACCATATATAAAGTAAGACAGATTTGTGTTAATATTTGATCTGAACTTACCTGTGTGCTCATAATCTCTGTATCAAATTTTGTATATTGTAAAGGAAACGAGCTGCTTTGAGTTTCTAGGCGAGTGTGTGAACTGGATTACGAGTTACTCTGAGTTTATAAACTCACTTCATGCACAACTGCTAGCGTAGCTTAGCTTGTGACTAGACATACCGCCTCTGGAAGGCTTCGACGCGTCCCGAAGAGGTTTTAGCGCGTTCGCGGTGGCGTCAGGTAGTCCTTAATATTTGCTTCATACATGCGATGAAGAAACCAAGACGCTTTGTTAACAATAATAAAGACCCGCACTGATGCCGCCTAGAGAGACGCCATGACACCTGCGCGCGAAGTACCATGGGAACAAGCGCCTGACTCCGCCCCCATGAGCTTGCTTTCAAAAATCGCATGTTACAAAATGGTCAAATATGCCACTGATATTTTAGTTAGCGTATTGTTATAATAATTTACAATTGGTATAATTAGAATGTGCATGTATAGCCTTTAATTATTATAAAAAAGCGTCTATTTATAAGAAAGTTTATAATCTCTGATGGATAAATTTGATATAACATCTACTCGATTCTTTTTGGTATCTCTGCTAAATATGTGTTTATCCACACGGCTCGTTTTGCTTTACCTGAATGTCACACGTTCAGAAAACCCTACACTGTAAAAAATAAACCGTGATTTTAACTGTACAAAACGCTACAGTAAAAACCTGGTAAATGGTAAATGGTAAATTCCTGTTAAATTTACAGGAAAACACCCTAAACTGACATTACCAGAATTCCCTGCATTGCATGTTAAATTTTGTTTGAATTTGATGGTTTTTCTTTGAAATAACGGTTTCTTTTTAGTTTTTTTTGTATCAGTTATGTTTATTAGCGTTGGATGTTACATGTAATGTTGCTAAATTAATTTTTATTGCACATTTCAGTTTAATAATTCTTACCATGATGGTGTTTAGTGTATGAATGACGGTCTATATATGTTACTATTTAAAATCCCATTTGTGATGGGTCTTAGTTCATCATGTGACATACTCATCATCATATACATATGGTAATTATCAATGTATTTTAAAGGTACAAAATAGAATTCAATACTTAAATAGGTTGATCTATTTACATTATATCAGTTATTACGGCTTATTATTAGAAATAAATAAAAAATATTGTTACCGTATTTTTCATGGTTTTATTCTAGCAACCACAGCTGTCGTAAATTTTACGGATTTTTTTTCTTAACAGTATAGCTGTTGAATGTTTTAAGGTAGATATATAAATAAAAGGGAGTATTCGCCCAAAAATGTAAATTCTGTCATCACTTACTCGTGCTATTACTAACCTTTACGATTTTCTTCAAAGAAAATTATAATCAAGCTCTATTTTCATCAACATTGACGCTCATTATATATGGAGAAACTTTCTTCACAATTTAATTTGTAAAAAGAAAAAAAGACGAAGCAACAGTATTTTCCGTCGTAGTTTATTCTACTTCTGTTTCGTACAAGAACATCCAATAAACAACAGAAACTTGAACAAAGACTCGAGATAATTCTTTACCCATAAAGAAAGAATATTGCTACTACATGTATTGCTGAAAAACCGCTATGTGTAGTCAAATCAAGCCATCTTAATTCATGTAGTGCTTTAATCCAGATTGTGTCAAAGCGTTAACCAGGAAAATGGTGTACCGTCAATGCAAAAGGACAATAATAAACTGATTTCCTGGTTAAGGTCAGTTCATCATCCAGCTTAGTTTAGTGTGTTATAACCTTTTTGTAAATGTATGCATACATACATACTGTATATATACACAGTGTCAAAATTGTCTCAAAACATTAAAAAAGGCAGTTTTTTTTTTTTTTTTTGTCTTATGATAGGCCTGGGAGAACACACCTTGTCAGTGAAGCTGAATACTGCCAACATTTGCTACGGGTTTGGGCGAACTTCTGCATAGTTTTTCGGTACATGAGTGAAACGGATTATTTTTATTGGGGCTGCACTTTGATTGATGTCCCGCCATAAATATTCAGGAGAGAGCAGTTTACTAGGTTTGTGCAAAAGGAAATACTTGTTCAAGTGCGACTCCTCTTGCCACACCGCCTCAATGGAGTTTGCCACATCAATGCTCAGCTTCTCCCGGCAGGTTTTGGTGAGATGATGTACATCCTCCAATGAGCCACCAAATACAGCACCAGTGTAGTAATAATCACCTTCCCCAGCTGGAATGTACGCTTGAGACTCTGGTCTCCGCTCATATGTGAATCGATCCCTTGAAAAATCATAGAGCCAAGGATGTATCGTGCCTACCAGGCGACCCAGAGACTCCGCACCCCAGCGCCCATAGAACTTTGTGTCTACGTCAAGGCAGAAAATATAGTCGGCCTCACTGGCCAGTTCATTCTCTATTAGCTTTTCCAGTTTTTCCATCCTGCCCATACTGATGTCCTGCCATCTGCTCAAACTGTCGACCTTTAGAACCGTCAAACTACGGTTTCCGCCTATCTTCACTTCAGGCACTGATTCTGGTTGATCTGTGAACAAGTAGTAATGCACTCGAAATCCAACAAAGTAATGCTGCTCTGCTGACTCCAGAAAATCTTTGACAAAACGTGTGTATCTAACAAGCAGAGAAAACAAATACAGGGATATATATTATGGTTTGTTTATCCTTTAAAGGGGTCATATGATGTTGCTAAAAATAACATTATTTGGTGTAATGCAATGTGTTTATGTAGTTCAACGTTCAAAAAACACATTGTTGTCCACGTGTTGTCTCGCCTCGCATACTGTTTTTCGTGCACTATATGGTAGGGAATATGCTGTCAATCAACTATTGTGGGAGTGGCCTCTGTCTGTGTGACGCCACACAGACATGCATTTGAGAATGGCTTGATTTCAGAAGGGGCAACTTATTTTTATTACATTAAAAGAAAACTACCGGTGGATCTTTATCATTGTAGGGTGGTTCTGTACACACACTCCTAACACACATTTCAGTCCAAACAGCTTGTAAAATAGCATGTAGCACCGGATGACCCCTTTAAAAAAATACAGTAGCAGCAGCATAGTATGCAGTTTCGAATTTACCATTTGCCTTAATTGAATGGCTTATTGAATCATTGACTCACTCGATTCTTTCAAAAATGTTGAATCACTCAAGATTGAAACACCACTCTATTGATCAAAAATGCAATGGTTTATTGACAATACTGTCTAAAATGTACATCACTTAAAGGGTTACTCCACCCCATAATGAAAAATAACTTGTCAGTCAATGGGACAGTCACAAGCCTGCCGGATTTCATTCAAAATATTTTACATTGTTTTCCGAAGAAGAACAAAGATTTGACAGGTTTGGAACGACATTGGGGAATAAGTGATTAATGAAAAATGTGTCATTTTGGGGTAGACTAACCCTTTAATATAAGTTGAACATAAGATTTGAATTATTATTATTTATTATTTACCATTGTGTAAAGTAGGGAAGTCCATGATATGAGATTTTTCACAATAAAATCACAATAATCAAGGCATAAGTATTTTTACTTTTGTATTTTTGATTTCTCCATCTATACTATAAAGTGCAACATAGCAATCTTAAAAGAAATACAAATAAGTGTCAGACCCAAGCCTGCACCACTATTTCAATACCAGACTATCTGACCTCAACCTGTACTGACCACCTTACACCCTACTCAATAGTCAAATTCAGTTTCTTCCATTATGACATTATCTGACTATTTGCACTTAAAAATGTAAAATATGCTAATGTGTTTAGTACATTGTCATGGGCCCACAGTAGCATTGATGTGCTTGTTGACCTTTAGTTAGTACTTAGAAGTATGTACTATGATGACCTTTACCACAAACAGTGGTAAAGTGCCTCACTCAAGGGCACATTGATGTTGAGAACGCTTGATGATATCAGTTCACTACAGCTGGTCATTGAATCAATGACCCCCTGAGTACTGACCCACTTCTAGATCTGAAGCCGTGGAGCATTGCAGTGTGTTCTGTCAAGAACAAAAAGAGATCAAATGAGCACCAAGGCAAACAGAGGTTACTGCAAGTTCTGGATTGAACGGATTACGTTTGGATTGGACAGACTGGGTAAGGACAGCTGGCTGTTTCGGGAAAAAAGTAGAAGTGCAAATTTGTTATGAAACTTGCGATATTAACTCGCTATAAGTTTGGGTTTAAAGGGTTAGTTCACACAAAAATGAAGATTTGTCATTAGTTACTCACCAAATTCATTCAAACCCATTCATCTTCTGAAAACAAATTAAGATATTTTTGATGATATCAGAGAGCCATCTGACCCTCTTACAGCCTTGTGTAAATGCGGGTGAAAGCATGCACATTTGCGTAATCTGCAGCTCTTTGTGCCTATAGGAAAGCATACGCTTACGGAGTAATATTCTCTAAAATGGTGGAAGACGTAAGAAGAATGTTTGAGTACATGATGTTATTTTTGTTTTCTTTGTGCAAAAAAAGTGTTCTTGTGGCGTCGCCAAACTGAAGTTGATGCACTGATGTCACATGGACTTTTTTACCTGTGTTTTTACCACGTTTCTGGATCATTTCATCTGTATTTCTGTCTATGGAGGGCCAGATACAGTAGCATCTGATATCTGATATCATCATGTAAAATCAATATCACATGGGGAAGTGTGCTGCTGTTCCAGTTTCTTATATGAGCAAAGCTGTCATTTGGCCTTGCTTTCTATTTTGTAAGGGCAGGAAGGTATAACTGTTATTGTCTAACACATTGTCTTTAAAATATTTCATTTTAGTATTTTAAAATTCAACTTTAATTTCTTCTGAAAATGAAAGGTAAAACAAATATACAACACCTGCTGTTTCAAGGGATTAATGAGACAGTGCACGGCCTGAGATTTTTGTAATGGTTCACAGAAGAATTCTGTGACATCTTTGTGTCAGTGTGTTTATCTGTGGAATAAAAACTTTGACATAGATACAGATGTGCATGGCTATCGGGCTGTCCGTGCTGTTGAGATGTCTGAATATCATACAGGTTGACATTGACAGTCGCAAACACAATTACCATAAATATAGCAGCTGTGTCAGTCCAGTCTGCATTTGTCTTTGTTTTGACACACAACCCAGCTGACGGCGTTCACAGCCTGGCCTTAGTACATACAACAAGTCAATAACTGCTTTGTCTCACTGACATCTCATCTTTGCACGTACTGTATTCTTGCCTATGAATTTCATCAGATAATACAAAATGTCCCGAACATTCTGAGCTGTATATTGAAGCAATATCTTTTTTTATTTGTTTTTTATTTATTTTTACTATTTTTTTTTTTACTTACAATTACACCCACTGTTGTTGTTTTGGGGCATTTTAGACTGTGATTACACAATGGGTCGGCCAGCTGAGAAGAACAGAACAGAACAGAATGTTTACAAAAGCAGACAGTTATTCTTAAATTTTCTCTCAAAGGACCTAAAGCCTCCAAGGCTCTGAAAGCCCTAAATATTTACTTTTGATTTTAACTCATGCAAGTAAACATTTTGCACTACAAGCCAAATATAGACACTCTGGCTTAGAGATAAGTAGCCTGCTTTGCAATTGCAAATCTTCATTGCTGCTGAGGAACAACACAACTACTTGATTGTCTTTATTTTTAATAGTACTTAGTCCTTCTTGTCCATGTTATGATCTTATCTAATAGCATGTCTTTTTGAATTGTCTTTGAAGGTAGTACATCATGTTTGCATCATATAGACACCATTCTTTCTCATTGTTAAGACCAGTTTGGGCAATAGTTGTTTATTGGAAAGTCATTAGGTCAGTAATCAGACATTCAATTGCTCAAATGTGTGATTTCTCTAGCAGAGGTTTTGTCTTAAAAAAAATAAAAAATTTGTGAATGTTACTAGCTTTTAGTATTGTAAAGCGATTGTAAAGCTTTTTTTGTCTTGTCATTTAAATGACCTATAATATGATATTCAGCAGGTTCCAATTGTGACAACTTGCCCCAATATAATGTGACAACATGCAATTATTGTATCAGGATGTGTTAAACATGTTAAAATGTTAACATTCTAATATATTTGTACAGTAAGGCCATTTCATTTTTAGATATTATTCTAACATGCTGATTTCTGACATTAGAAAACAATTGTGTTGCTTAATATTTTTGTAAAAATCCTGTTTTCAGTATTTATTTAGGAATAGAAAGTTCATAATAACAGTATAAATGTTTCACTCACATTTTTAATGCATCCTTGTTAGTGTATAGACGTATTGATTTCTTACTTGTTGAAAAGATAATTAATGAATGGCGTTTTGTCTAGAGAAACAGGCTAACAGTTTAAAGACTTTAAATGGGTCGTCGGATGGCCATTTTCCTCAGTTTGATAAGATTATTTAGGGTCAAATTCAAATTTCAAAGTTCAAATTTCTCAGTGGTAGTGTAAAACAACACCCTTTTTACCCTGTCAAAAACAGCTTTGTTTACAGCAATGTTGCATGTTCCTTTAAATGCAAATGAGCTCTTCTCACTCCGCCCCTCTCTTCCGAGCCGCTCTCTGAGAAACTGTACACTTCAGCCATCAAACTTGCTAATTAGTACATTATGAGATGAGGTGATTTGCAAAGATTCATAAAAGAACTCTAATATACTCACTTCACGAATGTTTCGCAAATTAATGAATTTTGCTTCTGATGACCGCTTCAAACTATGTGTATACAGTGCAGAGATATGAAAACAAGCTTACCCAGAGAAACATTCACTAGAGTCAAACTTTTCCACTAAATCCATTAAATGTTTGTGTGAAGGAGAGTTTTAGATGTTCCAAACATCAGAGACGCTCACAGTGATGTTGATGTATTAGCAGAGAGCTGTTTTGGACGGCGCGTCTTTGCAGGGGTGTGTTAATAGCCAAAGGCTGGCCTAGTTCAGCTTTCGGGAATGTTTCATTTGTTTAGTGTGGACAGCGAAGTGCTTTGAATTCAATTTAGAGGAAACTGTAAAAGAGAAAGTTGTGTTTGGAGACATGGGGTACAATGTTTCAAATTCCTGGAATGAGAGTAAGGTAGAAAAAGCGATTAGCTTCCCTCATCTTCATTCTCCACCAATAGGAGAAGAGAAACTCGATGACCTAGTCACCCGTGTAATGAGGTCCTTTAACCAAATTAATAGCCCTCAGTGAAAGGGTGTTTGTGTGCGCCCTGTGATTCATTGTTCTTCAGAGATGCTAAACACACATAGGTGGATAAAAAGAGTGTCTTATTATCTCTCAGACAACCATTGCAGGCACAACTTAACATCTCAAACAGATATTATAATCCACTTTACACAAGTGCAGATCCCTCTCTGCAAGCAGATACTTGTGAACCACACTGCATCCTGGTTGTAAGACGCATTGTTAAATATCAAATTCTTAGGATTGACAGGCATCATGCAGTTTTTGTTGGTTTGTTTTTTTGCATATTACACAACATGCAACATTATTATTGTTATTATTGTTATTATGTTGTTTTAAAAATTGTGTGTGTGTGTGTGTGTGTACTGTACATATATCATTTTATACACACAATTATATATTTATATATACAATTTATATATGTGTGTGTGTGTGTGTGTGTGTGCAGTATGAATGTGTGCACATACAGTGCAATATTAAAAAAAAAAACAATAATAATAAACATTATTATTAAAACCGTTGTAGTTTAAGTTATAGCGGCAGTATAAGTAGTATTATTATTATTATATTTCAATAATAATAATTTATTGATAACATTTTATAATTATTACTATTATTATAGTTTAGTATTATATATAGTATTATAATTCTTCTCTTTATTGGTCACCATATATTTCAGTTTTATAGAAGAGCAGAATGGCATTTTAATGCAAGTCAGTAGCACACATGCTTTCGCTGTATCTGTACAAATATTGATATCCTGTCACACTCCTAATAACTGGAAGATAATGTTGAGTAGAATAATGTATTTTACTGATTAGTTGATGCTCTATTAAAACCAATTCATATTTCTATTAAAAGGGTTGGTAACATTTAATGTGCAACAAACATTTTAAAATCTGAGTTGAATCAGCCAATTCACTTCTATGAGAATATCGATGTGTTGCAAATGCCTGGAGTGATAATCTATAGAATAGTAAAATGTCAACAAACTAGACTTTCCTCATTGACATTTCAGCACTGGCTTTGTTAAACATGCTGTCAGTTAGCAAGGGGAGCCAAGCCTAACAACATTCAAACGAAGCTGCTATTTTAAGCATTATCTCAGATGGTGAAGCTGATCTCTGCACTCCTATTCAGAGAGGATATCTAATGAAACTTCCTTGATTATAATGGGAAGTTTGAGAAAATTTAAAATCAGAATTGTGTTGGGTTTTTTTTTTTTCTTTCTTCATTTTTGGTGGCAGAAACAGCTTCCATAGGGAAAAGTAACACTTAGGGTGATGGATCACTGAGCAGGTCATTTTAGGGTGAGATATTAAGTTCTAAGAACAGCTAAGCACCAGCACTACAGACAGTGGCTAAATGCCATGGGCAGTCCGTATGACATTCATTAGTACACAGTGGCCATTACTGTTCAAAGTTCAGCGAAATGTCACTCGATTTGCTTTTGAGGAGGGATGAGATGAGTTACTAAAGAACAAACACGGCTGCTCACCTGTTCATCTGCTTTTCCTTCCTGTGTTGACAAGGCTGTCAATTCCCTTTGAACTCCTGGGGCCATAAAATTGACTTTCAATCTTGTTTTGTCTTAATATGATAATTAATTAATTTGCATTCATTTCAAACTAATCAAGCTTGTATGCCTGCAAGCATAACAATCCTGTAAAAAGTCGCAGTGTCAGGAGCATAACCGCAGGCAGAGGAGGAGCAGATGCTGCTGTGGCTGTAACACTTTTGATGCCTCTGTGTGTGTGCATGCTCTTGTCCGTGCCCACGTGTGTGTGTGCTGCAACTCCTACCTCCTTATTTAATAACCAAATTTATCCATGTACAAAAAATAATAATAATAAATAAATCTTTTGCACTAGCATTCTGTCTATGATTCTATACATCCATGGTTCAAACCATTCACCCATTCATGTTTCTGTTTCTCTTCTGTCTTCTGTTATGTGGTTCTATCTAGTGTACTATGTATCTATGGTTCGATTTTTCTGTTTGTGTATGGTTCTACATATCATCTCTATCTAATTTTCTTTATGGTTATGACATTCTGTCTTTAGTTCTGTCTGTTGTTCTATCATTCTTTCATTCTATGTACCAATGGTTCTATGTCTGTGGTTCTTTTTATGGTTCCATCCAATTTTTGAAATATCTTTAATTCTACCTATTATTCTATTCGTGGCTCTGCCATTCTCTCTATGGTTCCATCTATTTTTTTATAACGTTCTGCTATTCTATGGCTCTATGATTCCATCTATAGTTCCACCCATCATTCTAGCTATTGTTCTACTGTTCTTGCCATGGTTCCGTTTATGCTTCTATCTATCATGCCAGCTGTTCTTTTCTATGGTTCCATCTATGATTCTATCTATTCAAATTATTGTTCTTTCTATGTTTCTATATTTACATCTATTATTCTAACTATTGTTCTGCTCATTTTCTATGGTTTCATCTATGGTTCTATCTATAAATCTAACTATTGTTCTGCTATTCTATCTATTGTTCCTTTGGTTTTATCTATTATTCTAATTATTGTTTTGTTGTTCTATCTATGGTCTATCATGCTAACTAATGTTCTGCTATTCTATCTATTGTTATTTTTTCTATGGTTTCATCTAGGTTCCATCTACCATTCTAACTATTGTTCTGCTGTTCTTTAAATAGTTCCATCTATGGTTCTATCAATCATTCTAACTATTTTTCTATTATTCTAACTATTGTTCTGCTGTTTTTTATGGTTCAATCTATGGTTCTAGCTGTCATTCTGATTGACTGTTGTTCTATGGTGCAATCTATGGTTCTATCAATCATTCTAAATATTGGTCTGTTTTTTTCTATGGTTCCATCATTCTATATGATTCTTTCTTTTGCTCTTGTCTTGTTCTTTAGCTCTATCCATCTGTATCATGTATATTTCTATGGTTCTAGCTGTTATTCTGTAAGGTGAGGTCATCTAGCATTCTGTTTATACTGATTTTTTCAGACAAAATTTCTGCCCAGTGTTCTATCCATCAACATTCTCATTATTTTCTTTATCTCTGGTTCTGTCTAACTATCTTTCCATCTTTCTATCTCTCATAAATATTCTTGTTTAAGCAAGTGTCATGGGATCAGACTTTTTCCTGCTCTTTAATTAGTCAGATTTAATTACACCGAGGGTAATTTTTGGGTTGAGTGCGGTTGATATGATTCGGAAATGAATTCTTGGGGCACCGGAGTGCTGTGTATTTAATAGACTCCGTCCAAGGAGCTTTAATCTCTTCGGCTGAAATTGTCACAGAAAAAGAAGGACAACAGAGCCCTCAGCTAAGACCTTAATTCTTGACTGTGCCTGGATGATGTCTGCCTACATTTAGAGTTATCGGAACAGATACAAATCCAGCAGGAGTTTTGGGCGGGAGTCTCTCTCTTTGTTTCTCTTATTGTCTTAGTCACTGTTTAGTTGAGATTTGCGAGTGTCGTTTTCGTTCTTCTCTCGCAGTTCAGTTTCTGTGGGCAGGTGGCGACGCCGTCTAGCGCTGGCATATGCATTATTGTTCAGTAATGAATTAGGCACCTTGCACCAGCTCCTCTATTTCCGCTGTCCCTCCAAACAGCTGCTTCTAAATGGCATTGATGTACTAGCTTGCCCCTAGTTTACTAAACCCAAACAAGGTACTGCTGGAACACTGAACGTTTCTCAGTTTCTTCACAGACACGCACACACACACTAAAGTAAGGGCAAGAAAAATCAGCTCTCTCGTCTCATTTGTGCTGTATTGCTGTTTTGGATTTCAGGCAAAGTCTTTCTTGAAGGCTTGACAGCTCTTTGTTTTGAGTGCTTAGTATGCAGGAGTTATCCTGACACTGTGAAGCACAGTTCTGGGAGACGCAAACCAGCAGCACAAGCACATGGCTGTGTAGTTTCATCTTTTCAAAGTGCTGCAGGGGAAGAGGAGGTGGGGGATACAATTGCAGGTGTATCCAGATGTCAGCTGCATAGTTTTCGGTCAGTATGATGACATTCATAGAGGTGTAATTCAGAAAATACATTTTAAGCTACTCATGAGAGTAAACAGGCAAAGAGTTCTCTCTTTTTCTTTTTTTTTCCAGAATCCTCTCTTCTCTTTTCCCAGCTGCAGTATCTTCTTCTGAGCTGACTAGGATTTCATGTTTGAGGATTTCTCTGCACACCGCTGTTCCAATTCTAGGATGGCGTGATGCAAAGAAGTCAGCCTTGGTGTCCTCCGCGGGGGTCCATAAATGATTAAGCCTCCTCTCTTCCCTGGGGTTTGCACAAAGACTAGCGGAGGTTCAACACAAACATGACCCGAGCTATTTGAAGCAATTGCACCTGGGTAGCTGATATATAATGTGTCTGTGGACTTTATTATTTTGTATTTAGATTTTTTATAGGTTAACTCTCATATGAATATACTCTGTATATAGGAAAGAGTAAGGTAAGCTGTAACACTTTTGATGTCTTCTATGCAAAAAGAAATAACAAATCAAATTATATAATATAATTTTTTCATGATATATACACAGTACACACCCATATATTATGTAAACAAAAACGTTGATCTAATTATTAACACAAATTATTTTACTTTATGTTATATTGTACAACTTCTGTGCTTCAGAAATATCAGAAATTGATAATTGCAAATAAATGAAAAACATTTAGGCCTATTTTACCATTTGGGGAAAACACTGTATTTTATCGTTCGAAAATACTGTTTGTTATATTTATATTCAAATAATTGACATGGTCCTATGCACAGAGGATTTTGAGCAATAAATTGGTTTTGACACACATTGCTAAAAGAGGAGAATGCAGTCAAATGTTTCTCACAATCTCATTTGAGGGAAAGTGTTTATATTTTTTTTCACTAACTAACATATTTTCACAGTTTTATGGATTGACAGTTTGTCAACAAGTACATGTTTTTTGAGCAATTAAGTTACCTTTGCCTTAAAATTAAGATGCAAAAAGTAATAGATAAATGCATGCATAATCTGTCATATAGCTGTATATGATGGTAAATGATGTGCACAGCATGCACACTGACACGTCTTTAGTCCATAACTGATCACTTAGTTGTGCATAATTTTTATTCAACTTTTTGCCTTTACTAGCTCATTATGAAGGGTCGTTAAATGGTCATTTTTAATATGAGTTCATAAAATCAGCATGCATAATAAAAGAATTAGATTAATGCTGTTTTAGATCAAGCATAGCATTGCAAACCATATGCGGGTGTATCTGCACTGTTAAATGTAATGTGCATTAACATGATTATATTTTGCAAGTGTCTGTCTTCTACCTGCACTCTGGTTCACATGGAGCCAGCCTTGAGACTGTGGGTCTAAACTTCATAAATTAAGGTCAAGTATTCAGACTGTGCAATGATATATTGTGTTATAATGCAGCACTTTAGATCTACATTTGTCTTTCTCTCATCGCACTCTATTCTAAGAGGAAATTGCCACACAACCCTGAATGCTCCCTAGAGGAGAATGACTGGCTGCCGAATGTAGATTGATGGCAGAAATAAAAAAGAGAAGGTTATTGGTCTTAGGATAATACAAGTATAGATGCTTCAGAATGTGTCAGGTGCACTGCTGTGTCTTTTTTAAAAATAAAGAGCACTTGTTGAAAAATGAAAGCTTTTGAATTATGGCAAACAAAAAAACTGCGTTAATCTTTCTATCTCTGTAGGTATGTATGTCATGTTAGAGTCTACGGGGAAAGTTGCAAACTTGAATACAGATGCTACTATTTCTTTGCAAGTATTGCTTGCTTACAGAAGTCACAAAAGTGCATTGAATGCCTTCAGGAAGTTTGGCTGGAGCTTTAAAAAACCAATACAGAAAAAGTTCAATATACTTTTTGCTCTCCAAAAGTTTGGTGTGCCCTAGGTTTTGTACAAGATCAGCATAAAACTATATAATTTCAATGTGTAAGTAAATTAAAGTAACATGATCAAAGTCCAGTAATATTGATTCCTTTCAGCTTCGGTGATGCTTTTGTGAAGATACAGTGGCGAACTGTTAAATAAAGTTGTATTCTCGTAGCTTCATAACGTTACGGTTGAACCATTGATGGCACTGATTCATTCATTCATTGCAACATTATTCAGATTTATGTTCATTTTAGTAGAAGTACAACATTTAACCCTGCATTCATGTATTTGACATCTAAAATGACTTTGATTCAAGATTCCACTTTTTTCAGTACTTGCATTGTCTTTGTAAATGGTTATAAATGCACAATAGTAATCATTGCACAACTCTAACTAGTGACCAGCGAAATACCATTAACTAACACCCAGCTGGTAATACAGACATCTGCAAGAAATATGTTCGTATGTTTCATAAATAGTAGAAATGTTTTGAAGTTTTGAACTCTATGATCCTTTTAGCAGCAAGTCATATTGTGCAGCACTGCTCATTTTCATACATTTTTCATGCATTTGCCCTAACAACACTCTTTAATAACAAGTTCTTCCTTGTCTTGTCTTGTTTGAGATGCATTTTGATCTATATTTTCACTCGCGTGTCTGTAAACGCACTTTCCAGGTTTCAAGCTAGGTCATTTTCTTACA
This sequence comes from Enteromius treurensis, assembly GCA_032275025.1. Classification (NCBI taxonomy): domain Eukaryota; kingdom Metazoa; phylum Chordata; class Actinopteri; order Cypriniformes; family Cyprinidae; genus Enteromius; species Enteromius treurensis. The sequence continues at coordinate 17,658,308 of JAUCMU010000036.1, forward strand.
TTTCCAACATGTTGTTGTGCCTACTTACACATGTTTGGTGTGCCAGTCTGCTGGTGTTGCAGGCAATTTAGGATGACAGGCGGCGAGTGGAGACCGAAGCCTTTGCCTGGAAATCTGGTCGGGAATAAGACACAGATGCCTGGTTCCATTTTAAATTTTAATGTGCACAAAGGGTCTTCATCAGAGCAAAAGTCCTACTGGCCCCATATGGTTCATATCTCCACTGCTCAAGCAGAAGGGGGATTTGTATAAGGACTTATAAATATAGAAAGGTCTCCTTCACACTTTCTCTTTGAAGCCGGGCCGGTGTTTAGGAAAAGAAAGGCAAAACAGATTTCGCTTTATGAATGTTTAATGAGCCAACGGCTTCGCTGGGAGCTATAGTTGTAGAATGCACAATAAGGAGCGTTCCATGAAGCCCCAATGTGCTCCGAAGGGCGAGACCAGCTTAGATACACACTGCCGTGCCAGTCACTAGACTTCCTCTCGCAACCCTCCCTTGCGCCAACACTTCCGCTACCAAAGAGCAAGAGCAGCCCTACTGTTCAGAGCGAGAGTATGGGAGGGATCAGCTGCTAAAACGTGAAGCAGATCGACAGTAAAACCACATGAGAGAGAGAGAGAGAAAGAAGGAGAGAGCGAGTCAGGTGACTCATTTATTCCAGAGATGGAGGCTGAAGGACCCAGTGTAAATTAGAATGTGAGGAGCCGCCACTTTTAATTTGGAAATATAAACAACTGTCTCAGCAAGCGCTTTACCTTCGACCCTCATTTAGTGTAACCTAGAAGCTGCCATAGGTACTGATAATAACAGGCAGCACTGCTAAGCCCGGTGTCTCTAGGAAATGAAGACGTCATTTGCGCAACTTTTTTTTATGAATGAGAACCTAGTTGTGTTCACATGTTTTCCAATATATAAAAGGGATAGTTCATCAAAAAATGAAAGCTAGAAGTGCTCCAATCTGATCTCACCTGTAGGAACTTTTAGAAAAATGCTAAATATGTATTAATCGTTTTCATGTGATGTCACACCCTTAAAGGAACACCCAATAACCGCCAGTTAGTCACTTTGCTCTACTGACCGCCGGTTATTTATACGATTCATTGCATCAAGGTATACTGTATTAAAACGCAGATATTAAAAGGTGAAATTCAGTATAACTTATCAAGGATGTATATTTTGTACAGGCAAGAAGATGAACCCAGAATATAAACGTAATGTAACCCCATAGAAAACAATTATAAAAAAATCATTAAGCGGATTGTGTTCAAATTCTGGCCTCATCTGCCTGCCCATGTAAATTATGCATAATTAATATGGTGAATATTGAATTTGATCTTTTGATATTCCCATTTTAAATATATTATGGCACAAATGTTTTAACAATGTTTTGTTGCACTGTTTAATGATTAAAATATTTCCACTGGTGCTTAATATAGATGGAATTTTGTTCTGAAATACCTTCGGTTTATTCTTTTGAGCGGTCATCTAAATATTTGCAGCTGGGAAACAGATGCAAAATTGACAGGCTTGTGCTGCAGTTCTATGGATGTTTTGCCTATGGAAGTCTTCGAGCCCATCACGTGACTGAAAGCTATGAATAAGTACATATCACTGCAGATTCCAACAGAAATCGACACTAGAGGCGATAAAATAGCAAACGCTTGTAATTGTTTTCTTACACAAAGTTGTGATTACAGCTTCACATGTTCGGTTTTCTGGATGTATTAAGCTTATTCGTCATGGAATTGGACTTCTTGGGTACAAATCCATTGAAAAGTATGACTCATGATAAAAGCGCTCAAAGATGATAGAAATAAAAACAAGCTAAAATGGTATCCTTAAGACTGCATTTTTATATCACATTAGGTTTAGGTGTAGTACAGATGGTATGTTATTTTAAAACGTCAAAGAGCATTAGTGCCATTCAACGGGCATTTCAAGTCAGAACTGCTGTGACATGTCCAAAACCAATGTCACATAAAATGTACAGTACCATATGTACATTCATCTGTTCTGCGGGAAAAAACAAACAGTCTTTACCTGCCACTCTGTGGACATTTCACACCAAATAAATATGTCACAAAACACGGCACTACATATTTCGCATCTTGCATAAAATTTCCCATAGGTTTGTTTTTGTCATGACCTCAGGCTCATAATCTCCAAGTTTATGCTATACACCAGCCTTACCTCTGGGTAATTCGTACATTTTTTTACGAGGTGGCTAATTCGTACGACCTCACTCGTACAAATTCATACCATTTCTTCTAAATATCGTAGGTATTTTACAAGTTGCCAATTTGTATGAATTTGTATGATTGACTTAAACCTAACTCTGCCCCTAAACCTACCCGTCACATGGTTTTAGAGAAATCGTACAAAATCTTCTGAGTGAGGTTGTAAGAATTAGTATGATTTACAGTAGCCACCTCGTAAAATATGTATGAATTGCCGCGAGGACAGGTTGGCCACACCTACATCCTACTTTATGTCATTCACTTTAACTCCACTTTCTCGTTAAGGGAATAGTTCATTCAAAAATGAAAAGTAGTTCCAAACCTGTATGAATTTCTTTGTTCTGCCAAACACAAAGTAAGATATTTTGAAGAAAGTTTGTAACCAGGCTATTTTGGGTCACCACCCCTTCCATAGTAGGAAAAAAAAATACTATGGCAGTCAATGGCAGGGGCGGAGTGGGGCACTAAAATCCACCGGGAAAATTCTGACTGCACTGGCCCACAACACAACCCCCCCACCCCTTTAATATAATACTAATTCTTTTTTTTTTTTTTTTAATCTGGATGAAGACACAGATTATGTTATGTTTCTTTTTGTTTCTTTGTGTCTACGCATTTTGGAAGGACTTACCGGAGTTATGAACCCTATTGGCCGCTATTCGTGGAGAATTTAGTAATGTCAATGATTCTAATAAGCTCAGGCTGGTCGCGTTCACTTTGCACCCGCTCAATTAATACTTAATATTAATATTATTTTATTATTATTATATCACGCAGATGCACTTCTTGAAAATCATAGCTGAAAAGAAATATTGCAATATCAGTTTAAAACTTTGTTAAACACATTGCAAGTTTGCAACTGTAGTAATAGTTGGAGCACAGCTGACATTTGATTTAAATATATATTACATTTCCACAAATTAGAATCCTGCTTCAAATTGTGCATGATAACGTTCTTTTATAATGTAATTTTTTACCAGAATAGTTTTCTTTTTGTATCCTGTTGGATAACACCATTCCAAATATTCCGTCACTCCCCAAGCCTGGTTAACACCTTAATTGGGAACAGACAGCCCCAAGTATAACAGTGCTGCTTTGCATCTCTAATGATTTCAGTTCCTCTAGGTATGGTGACCTAGATGATGCTATTACATAAAGGCTAGATCTCTCACTGAACCACTAATGCATCTAAACAGGTTGCGTACACTTCTAAGCTTCATGTTCGAACAAAATGTGACACCAAAAACACGTCATCTCATTCGTAACAACTGACGGTGCATATATGTTTATATGTGCATTCATATGCATGCTGTGATAAATGGGGATGGCATTCTGAAGGATGAGGTCAGAGGAACTTTTTTACTTAAGTGAGTGTGGTTTAATATTACTCAGTGACCATAACGGTTCATAAGCTATTACCTCATTCATCCTCAGCCTATGGGTTGATCAGAATTGACTGGGCATGTGAATGCAGTGAAAGGCTAGCATGTTGTTCTTGCTTTATCACATGACGAGTACATTCATGCGTAATATGTGTGGGGTGCTATGACCGTAAACATGGTTTGAGTCATTTTATGTCACCGTAAAAATATCCTGCTATAGAATTTTCATAGAATTTGTGCCAACAGTAAGTTTCTTTCTTTTTTTTTCAATGATCATCTTTTACTGCATTTAACTTTTGCAACTGTAGGTCACGTTTTTAGGTTTGCTATCAAAAATGGCAAAGTCTTATTATAGAAATGTCCTCTTACATAATTAGCTAATAACAAATTTGATCTCCGCCAATTGTAATTCCCACTGGATTGCAGATTTAAGAATCTCGTCTATGCGCCGGGCAAATGAGGAATGCTAACCAGCACTTTGAAATAAGTACGTGAACTTGTGCTCTCAGATGAAGGAGAACTTAGCTTGCACTTGACAGTTTGTTGGCTTTTGCACGTTCCAATGCTGCTTGAAAGTATTACTCTGATTCGTGATCTGAAAGTTTGGCCTCCTGGCTCACTGGCTAGAGAGCCCATCTTTCATTCCAACTGTTGTGAGATCAAATCTCGCTGTGTTAGCGTCCTGTAGGTGTGGATTTTCGCTTGCCAGGACAACACCAACTCAAACTCCTCCACAGAAAAGCAGCAGCAGCAGCAAAGTAATATATGGTAAACAAACACTTAAAATGAACTTTATTTCTATAATGTTGAGTTTTTGTAAGAAAATCGGTTGGCAACGTCTTTTGATTTTGAGAATGTACCATGGCTATGCAAATGACCTCGCTAAATGGTGCCTCAGGTTTTATCTTTTATTTCTATTTATTTATTTTATCTTTGCATGACGGGGTGCCTATTCATTTGATTCTAACATATGGCAAATTGTTTTTTTACAGCATTTCCTCTGATGCTTAGTGGAACAGAGATTAGGGTACACCACACGCATTAGTATAAAAGTGCTGTTCAGTTCTCATACATCAGTGCATTGCCATCTGCTTATTATACTATAATTTGATTATAATCTAATAATTTAAAATCAGATAATGTAATAAAATATAAAACATTGGAATACATACATGTTATATAGAATATATTTATTTATGCGTACAGTATATGTATGTTTTATATATTTATTTTTTGTTTTAATTAATTATTTTATTTATTTATTTATTCTGAACAATTATTAACTAAAAAAAAAATCATAATTCGTTTTTTATTTGCAATTTATTACTTGTTTATTATTATTATTATTATTATTATTATTTATTTACATATACAGGTAACCAATAGTTTGTTTCAAAGGCCACCAGTAAATATTTTTATATTTTATAAAATGTTTTCAATGTCAATTTAAAAAAGTTATATATATATATATATATATATATATGTGTGTGTGGATTGATTGATTGATTTCAGATTATGTAAATATGTTAGTTGTTATATTGTAAATTAAATAAAAAGAACACTATTAATTTGGCACTGTCTGCTTGAACCATAATTTAAAGCTGTATTAACTGTAATATTCAACGTTTTGACTTCTTGTACAAAATTCTCTTTGTTAACTGCTATATCCATGGGGCTAGTGCCTTTTTTGATTGGTTAAGATGTTAGACTACTAGTACTAGATGTTGGTTGGCTTTGTAAACATGTTACTGGACTTCCTGTGTTACATTGTTAGGGTCGGTAGATCCTTTCCTGCCGGGGTAGGGTTTGGAGGAAAAATAAAACTCATAAGGCATGTTGCATCCCCTTAAAGAAAGAATGGAGATACAGAGAGTTCAACCCGTGGGAGGAAACTAAGTGTGTTCAAGGCTTTTCTCTTTGCTTCTTTAAATTCTTTATTTATTTATTCTTGCAGTCTGACTGTCTCTCAGCAACCGCTGCATATGATGTGACAGCATGAAGCTTCTTTTAGTGAGATTTCTCTTTCTTGCTATGTCAAACTGACATATACATACAACTCGGCCTGATACTGCAGTATCTGTTGTTACCCTGAAAAGAACGAGAGGGAAGGTAAACGGAACAAAATCTGCTAAAGTTAGGGTGAGGGGTCAGAAGGATTTTCTTTAAAACAACAGAGTTGGGGTGTTTTTGGAAATAATTTTTACATTTGGCATCCTACAAATTGAATTACCATGAAAGAGTTAAGTTAAACAGATAAGATACCCTTATCCCATCGTTTTATTTAAGAGTTCTTAAGTCTTTACAATGAATTTTAAGTGAAGTTAAATTTGAAACTGGCAGTCAGGATGCAGCTTGGGTGCAAGTTACTTTAGCCTTATGGAAATTACACTGTGTGACAAATGCTTGAAATTTCATGAACCAAGATTAATACCATCATTTTGGAATCAGGCATGGAAAGTGCCAGAAAAAACATATGACCCATCCATGACATCCACAGCTCTGAAGGTCTGCTATGCCCTTGGTTTTGGATAAAATTGGTTGGTTTCCAGAAGCGTTAGTAGTTCGCAAAACTTTAGTTGACAGAATACTAATCTTCTGGTCCCTGACACCAACAGATTGGATTCTTCTAATGTGGAAAGAGAGTGATTTACTGTAACTCCATTTTCTGAATTCTTTATTGTCCTACAGACAGAAAGAAACTCTGGCCAGCAGCTTTTCCTCTCTCCGGGTTTCTGTAGTTTTAGTTTGACTGACATTGAGCAGATGTGCCATAGCTGATACACTTGGAAGGGCAAACAGAGCTCTGAAACAAAGCCATCTATTCTTGTTGGAGACCATCACAGGGACATTGTGCTGCATTCAAAACAGTAATTTAGTTTTATGAGGCCGCTTTCCACCCTCGCTCAGACCCTTGGAATGAACACATTTCAGTTTGGACTGCTTTGTCTTAAAGATGCCTGTGTAAACACCCTCTTTGAGCTATAATTCATATTAACGAGTTGCAGATTTCTTGTAATATAACTTGCTTCATTCTTAACCTAATTTTTTCAAGGCTGCTTACAGTATCATACTGACGTGAACAGGGACTTTGGTTTAAAAATGCATTTTGGTGGCTTTTAACAATGTTTTGATTTAATATGCTCACAGCCATGAACAGAACAATGTTTGGTCAAATTTGCCCATACTGTTTTTTAAAAGGTCGTTTTAAACAGTAATGACAATGGTGACGTTACAGCACATTAACATATTAAACTGAACTCATCAGTTTGAAAAGATCAATGAATAATTCATTTTAGCTAATGTAGAACTAATATTATATTGTGGATAGATTAAGTTGATGGATAGTGGAAACTTTCAAAAAGGCTGAAGGTGAGTGGCAACTAAAAAAGAAAATGTGACAAAAAGTAATGCAAAAGTAACTTTTCCTCAAAAGTAACTCACAGAATTATTTACCTTTTGTAATGGAATAATGCAATATTGTAAGATATTTGTAACGAAGCGGACACTCACAAGAGGTAAAGTAAATAATAATAATGTTTATTCCAACAGGTATGTTAAACACAAAAGTAAGTCAACGAAAGTTCATCCAAAAACTGGGAATAGAATAAATAACTGAAAGTCTTTTGCTTTGCTTGTAGGAGCTGAAGTCCACAACCACACACCACTTTCCTGCGAGTTGGAGGAGAACACTCGCGGAGCCAGGAGAGCGACCACACCGGATCAAGGAGCCTTCTGTATGGGAACAGGTAAGTAAGAGGTAAGTGCAATAGCAATGTCAAGGGTAAGCGTCCACTGTCGAAGAACGAGCTTGGACATTGAGCTACTAGTGGTGTGTGGTTATAAATGGTGGCTGATTATGCTGGTGATCGTGCTCAGGTGTGTAGTCTAGGTGGGAGTGCTCAGTATTCCGGTGATTGGGATCGTTGGGTGACGTGAAGGGAGGAGTCAGTTGTAGAGTCTGGCGTGGATGTTACAGCTGTTTTCCCCTCCACCAATGCAGAGACTGGAGCCGACTGGCAGAAGCCCCTCTCATGCCGCGAATTCGCGTCTGTTGTACGCGCGAATGAAGCGAGTAAACTCAAAATGTTCACACATCTAACTACGTGCGAATAGCATGATTTATTTGCGCAATTCACGTCCGGTGTGAACGCACTATAAGACGTCTTGCAAGTCCATAAAGATGACCTTGTCTTCATTATTCTCTGCTTCATCATCATCATCAGCTTGAAACAATCTGAATGCTTTTACAAAGTTCACTCCATTGTCCGTGACAGTGGCATTTATATTACCACAAAGAGCAAATGAGCTGTGAATTTGTGCTGTGATCGCATAATATGTGTGTCTCCCACAAAATCATCTGCAGCCGATTGCAGTTTTTTGGCGTTGCAAACTATCAGGGTTGATCCAGTGTACAGTAATGCCCAGAAAACTTTTATGGATCTACAGTGGTGGAAAAAATCAGGATCTCGCCAGAGAGGACCAATCTACTTTGAGTGTAACAAAACAAGTCAATGGGCATTGGCCTGCACTGATTGCATCCAGCTGCAACTGATCACTATGTGAGTATAAGTAAGCTGGTGCGTGCATCATTATGTTTTTGCTGAGGAACCAAGCTAGACCCAGCAGCTCAGCTGAGGTATAGCGGCTGTGGCAATGGGACGTGACATCTCTGTTTCCTTCTTTAGGACTTAACAGGGTTTGCGCGGACAGGGATCTCTCTGGAGAAAACGCGTGAGGTTGCCGCAAGCCGACTCTGAACAGGGCCTCTTGGTGCCACTACTTGGTGAGAATACAGGAGAAACAGGTTCAACACACAAGCTATAAAACCTAGGAAACGTGTTGGGAGTCGCCCAGCCCGCAGCTCTACAGATATCTGCTAGCAAGGCGCCACGAGCCAGCACCTATGATGATGCGAGACCTCTAGTGGAGTGAGCACGTAACCTGTGCAGGCAGGGCACACCTTGTGCTTCATAAGCCAAGGTGACAGCATCCAATATCCAGTGGGCCATCCTCTGCTTGGAGACAGCCTTCCCTTTCTGCTGTCCACTGTAACAGACAAAGAGCTGTTCTGAGTTCTATCCATGTACTGTCACAATGCACGTACAGGACAGAGCAAGGCTAGATGCCTCAGTGTTGGAATCAGCCGGCCTGAACTCAAGGCGCAATTTGTTTCCTGCTGGTCTCCTACCCTCTTAATCGAGGCCAATGCAGTCAGGAGTAGAGTCTTCATAGATAGAAACTTAATTTCAACTGACTGCAAGGGCTCGAATGGGGCATTTTGTAGGGCTCTCAGCACCAATGCCAAGTCCCAAGAAGGAAAGGGAGGGAGGCCTAGGTGGATTTAACCTCCTGGCCCCCCTAAGAAACCTGATGACCAGATTGTGCTTCCCCATGCACCTTCCCTTTATGGGGTCGTGATGGGCGAAAATAGCAGCAGTGTAAACCTTAAGGGTGGAAGGGGACAGCCTAACCCTTACTGCAGGAAGGAAAGCATGGCTCTGACCGAACACTTCCGGGGGTCCTCACTGTGAGAGGAACACCACTCGACCAACAGGTTTCACCTCAGCACATAGGCCCGTCTAGTGGACGGTGCTCGTGCTGAAGCAATAGTGAGAGCTACCTTCTGGGGTAGATCATCTAGTACCTCCACATCCCATTCAGGGACAACATGTGTGCCAAAGGGTGCCCTGTCTCTGAGAAAGCAAATCCTTCCTCAGAGAATTTGGCCAGAGAGGGGCTGTCACGAGGAGAATGAGTTCCGTTGGGCCAATATGGAGCCACCAACAGGACCTGCTCCTCGTCCTTCCTGATCCTGCACAGTGTTTGTGCTAGAAGGCTCACTGGGGGAAACATGTACTTGCGTAGGCCCCAGGGCCAGCTGTGTGCCAGTGCACCTGTGCAGAGCGTTGCCTTGGTTAGGGAATAGAACCACTGGCAATAGGCGGTTTCTGGAGATGCAAAAGTCGGGCAAGTTGTGACATGTAACGGGAGCGTTCTGTGGCAGGCCGGTGTAATCTGATCCACACGTACCTCGGGACTCGGCCATGGAGCCAGTGCTGAAGCGGTCTCATATGAAGCAGCCCAAGCGGAACTACCACCATGGCTGCAGCGATACAGTATGCCCCAGGAGCCTCTGGAAAATTTCAGTGGGACCGCTATCCTGCCTGATAAAGTCATGAGGCAGTTCAGCACTGACTAAGCACGTTCCTAGGAGAGGAATGCAGTCTGGTTGATCGAGTCTAACTCCATGCAGAGAAGAGACATCCTCTTCATTGCCATGAGTTTGCTCTTTTCCCAGTTGACCCTAAGACCTAGGTGGCTGAGGTGTCAGAGCACCAAATCCCTGTGAGGGCATAACTGACCGCAAGACTGGGCAAGTATGAGCCAGTCGTCGAGCTGGTTGAGAATGCGCACCCCTTGTTCCCTCAGGGGAGCAAGGGCCGCCTCAATGACCTTGGTGAAGACACCCTCAAAGGCGAACTGCAGGGATGGCCTGTGTCATGGGAGCATCGAGACATGAAAGTCTCTCCTTTTGAGATCTAGACATGAAAGAGCCCTCTCCTTTAGGTCGATCACTGCAAACCAATCTTTGGGACGGACACATCCGGAAATGCGTTTCAGCATCAACATCTTGAATGGCAGCTTGTGAAGTGCACGGTTTCAAACTCACAGATCTAAGATCGGTCGTAACCCACCGCCTTTCTTGGGCACAATGAAGTAGGGGCTGTAAAACTCAGACCTCACATAAACTGGAGGGACCGGCTCTATTGTGTCCTTCACCAGAAGGGCCGCAATCTCTGCATGCAAGACAGGGGCATCGACAGGCTTGACTGAGGTGAACTGGATGCCCATGAACTTGGGGGGGATGTCGGGCGAAGTGAATCATGTAGCCGAGTCGGATGGTTTGCAGGAGCCATCGAAATGGACCAGGGAGCGCTAGCCAGGGTCCCAGAGACTGTGACGGGGAATCGGCGGCACCACTGTCGAACCCGCGGTGGAGCAGCGTGGTAGACACAGGGACCCAGCCATGGGCCTGTGAGGGCCTTGTCTGTGACAGTAGGGGCAGGATCTGGGTGTGAAGTCCAAAACTCACCTGTTTCCTCCATCTGCTAAGGTAAGAACAGGGACCCGGCCTGGGGCTTGTGGCAGCCAGACGTATGACATGTTGAGGCGGGGAGCTGCATGTTAGCACCCTTCTTTGGTTCCCAGAGTGGACAGGAGGGGTGATCTTGGGCAACCCACTGCTGCCTGCTGACAAAAGAGGGGGAGAGAGGTGGGCTCGTGATGCACGGTCCACCACCCTCTCCCTCCCGCTGCCCTCTTATGGTTTTAATACACCCGGCTCACAGCTCTAAGACTAAACACAGGACATTTCACAAGTGTGTCTGTGAGTGTGCAAAAAGAAGTACTGGACTGACTTCGAGGACTGGGAGACACAAATGCTCAGAGAACGTGTTTGAGATGCATAAAATAATAGTTCACTGAAAAATGTGCATTCATCATCATTAATTCACTCCATGATGTTCTGAAGTTTATTCATTTTATTTATTTATTTATTTTTTAACAAAGGCAATGGTAATTCAAAATATCTTAGTATACTGTTTAAAAGGGTGGGGTTGGTAAGATGTCTTGAAATAAGTTTATTAAGCTCTCTATGTTTGCATTGATTTCATCAAAAGTACAGTACACAGTAATATTGTGGAATCATTTTACAATTTAAAATCCATTATTTCTATTTTAACATTTTAAAAATACAATTATTTCTGTGATGCAAAGCTGAAGATTAAGCATTATTACTCCAGTCTCCAGTGTCACATGATCCTTCAGAAATTATTTTAATATGCTAATTGGCTGTATAACATAAACATTTCCTATTATTCTCGATGTTGAAAACCATTGTGTTGAATAGTCTTATTTGATAAATTCAATGCATCACTTGTAAAAGTACAAATTCCATTAAAAAAAAAAAAAAAATCCTAAAGACCCCAAACATCTTTGGCCACTGTATTACAGTTGGCCTTATTCAAAATATACAAAAAGCAACATTTTCAAAAAAAGTAGTAGAAAAATCTATATTATAATAAGTAAAAATGATCTTGTTTTAAGGATTTAGAACTGTAAAATAACTGTTTACAGTTCTAAATCCTTAAAACAAGATAAGTTTGACTTATGCACAGACTAATTAAATTGTATTAATCTTATTTAAATCCTATAAAGTCCCCTTTTTGTTTGCAGTGTATTCATATTTATCTTACACTCTGCATTTACTTTATTTTTTAAACCACTGATTGGACTTCAACATTTAGAATCACAATCTTAAAAGCACCATGACAATCATATAATATTCTACTAATCCGGTGGCTAAAACTAATACAATATTTGGCCCCAGGGTTTGTCTCACATTCTGCCTTTTTCATTTAGAATTGCATGGAAAAACATAGAGGGCTGGAATGACATAAGGGTGAGTAAACGATGAAAGAATTTTCATTTGTGGGTGAACTGCTCCTTGAAATGGGGATGGAGTAAGTTGGGTGTGGTGAAAGAGAAATGCTCAGCAGGAAACAAGCTCAGAGTTCAAGGAGCAAAAGGACTTTTTCCGAATCAGCAAAGGCCTTGCCGTGTCCGTCCCTCCCCTAATTAGTCCCTTCTGACAGCTGTTATCTTAAAGAAAACAGCGGCTACCCAGACATTCTGTCAAGCACACTTGAAACACAGAGGGAAAATTGAGCAGGCTCCATCTGAAACACCAGCGCGTCGTTAGCACTTCCGTCCATGCTGCGCCGAAGAGCAACTTAGCAGTGACTCAGATGCATCCCTGCCAAGACAAAGCCACCCTGGCACATGGATCAGCATCTCTGGTTTAATGAGCGCTGCCAGTGGGGTGTCCTACAGTTTACGTCTGAAGTCTCTGCCTCTTCATTACGCTGCAATTAATCACATTGGCTCATGATGAGGTATCGCTTCTGAGAGCTCCGACAACTCTAGCGGAGTTACTGGAAGCAGAACAACTCATCAAACAGACCTTTTGGAGGATCTGAACATGCAGCATGAAAAACGGCCTCAAACTCATTTCCCTCTGTGGCAATCGCACAGCGGGAACTGGAAGGAGCCAACTGCGTCACAGCCATGTAATCAATCTCATTTACTATGCAAATGTTCCCAGCCTGCTCATTTAAAATATATGTCTGGTAAATCAATTGTAACACCTAAGACACTCATTCGTTAGACCACCAAACGTGGCTGCAAGTGAGACGCAGAAGAATGGGATTTGTGCTCAGTCAGCAAGTTTGCAAGAGAACAGAACTCGATCCTAAAGCTGCGCAACAAACATCTAGCCACCCCGTGCTTCTGCATGACGCCACATGTTCCTATATCTCACCCTGCTTTTCTCTGTATGTTGGCCTGTATGACACTTGTTAAATATAGAGCATTGCGGCCCGGGGCAGTTAGCGAATGACGTCGGTTGTTAAAGCCCGGATCGCCTAAGTCAGCAGAAATCGGCTCCAGTAATTCAACTCAAAGGTTAAATTCCTGATTGAGTGTTTTGTTTTTCTTGTTTGTTTTCTTTGTGCAGATCAGAATGAGATGGAAAGAAATAAGTAATGCATCTCTACATTGTTCAATTGTGTATCAGAACAGCAAAGGAAATAATTGAAAGTTAAATGGACTACGAAAAGTCTGGAAGGATTTATTAGAGTTGGCTCATGGACATTCTGGCTTGTTTATAGCGACAGCAGTGTCTTCAAATGGTGGGCCGTTCTTCTCTTTAAGGGTGCCTACGCAATGAATGGGCTGTCACAAGCACACATAGGAAAATTGATGAACTATGAACTGCAAATTGAAATCCTAATACATATATATTTGAACAGAACTATTTTTGGATAGATTATAAAATGGATAAAATTTTATTTCTATCCTGCAGAAGAACCACTGGTGTAGTTCATCATATTAATAATGATAATAAAAAACTCACTTGTTACTCTGAAAGGTGCAAATAGCGTGTTTTTTACTAATACGTATTTCAAACAAAAACAAATTATATCAAAAAGCTGCGTTTCCTCATGAGACCGCAGTGCATGCCCGGATGAGTGAGTGAGAGAGTGACCTATAAAAAAAGCTGACTGACACAGGCTGCTCCACACAGCAACTGCTGTACACCGCGACATCCATTCACATCAGTGTTAACTCAGTGGTAGAATTACACTCACCAGACACTGCACTTATTCGCAATCACAAAAGTACATTATCCGCTTTAAAGTCTTGCTGATTAAACATTTCATATGTGTACTGTCCGGATGTGTCCTGAAGCGCGCACTAAAAGCCTGTCAAATAGTGCCTAATTAATGATCAAAAAACAAATAAAAAAAACAAACTAAAAAAGTTCATGACCCCTTTAAATGGATCAAGGGTGATAGTAAAAACATTCACAATGTCACAGAGTTCTATTTTAAATTAGTGTTGTAATTAAACTTTATATTCATCAAAAACATTATGTTTTTCATCACTGATAATAATAAGAAATGTTTGTAGACTGGAGTAATGCTCAAAATTGCATTTCACAATATCAATGTGATTTTTGATCAAAATATTTGTGCATAGTTAACATAGCAACCCCAAACATTTGAATAGCAGTGCATACACACACACACACACACATTTTTTTTTAGCATATTAATATTTCAGAATATTATTGTTGCATCATTACGCATTTTATTTTCATTGCGTGGACAGGAATATTAATGTTGGGTTGTAGTGTGAGGCCTGGTTAGGATTGTGTGTACAGCTTCACCTGCATGAAGTGAAAGCCGATAATGAGCCGTGGGATTCATCCCAAATAGGGACAGCCCATCCACCGCAGAGCGTAGGCAGCGGCCACAGTCAGAGAGCACTGCTCGGCCAAGACACCCTGAGTGAGACCTGTTAGAGCCTTATTAAAGGCTGGCGACCAGGACTGGGTATTTTCAGACTGACGAGTTAATTTCCAGCAGGACTGTGGCTCATTGTGGAGTGGTGGGCTCAAAGCTTCGCAAAGGCCACACATGCTGCGCAGTGAAATGGATGTAAACACAGAAGAGGGTTTTGGACTTCTTGCAAGGTGACCAGCCAAACCGCCCTAAGGGCTGGCTCTTGTTGGTGCCGTGCCACCAGGCACTGACAGTGTCAACATCATTACTGTCAGATGCAATAAATGCTCCGGTTCTTACGAGCGGCTCTGCAATGGTTTACCAGATTTGCTTTTTTTCTCTTTCTGGATCACTAAAGAAGCCCTTCACCTTTCCTTAAAAGTGCAGTGGAGTCAGTTGTGTCTTAGCACAAAAGGTCATGGAGTTTTAAAGTGTGAGATATATAAATTATATATAATTATGTAGGAAACCTACAGTAGTATCAACTCATTGATATGTATGGCCCAATAAAATTTATTTTGGGCCATACATACAAATATTTATATCATACATATTTGTATATTCATTTTATTTTTGTACCCAAATTATATATACAATGGTTTTTTTTTTTAATTTTGTTTAAAAATTTCAAGATGGTGGCACGCACAGATGCAGCGTCTTCAGGCTCTCCACTTAGGTGCTTTCTTTTTTTTATATTTTTCACTTTACTAGTGTGTTATTGTTCGAACTACTGCAAAGCCAAATTCTCCTACAGTAATATGGAATTATACAACATCGGATATAACAGCCAGATCCCCGTTATCAGTGATTATCAGAGGTTTAACAACATCCCCCCGGAGATCGCGAGAGCACCGGGCGCTCCGTGGATTGTTATCGGCTCTACCAAGCGACGCAGGCGGCGGAAGAAACGCAAACAATAGTGAGTCTGCCGGTCAGGCCTGCTCGCCAAGCTTAAGAAGCAGCCTTTCAAACCACCGCTTCCCAGCATCTTCCTGACCAATGCACGGTCGGTCGTCAACAAAATTGACGAACTGAATCTACTTCTTACTGGACAGCCACTCGTCCGCGACTGTTGTGCCCTGGTCGTCACGGAAACATGGCTACGAGAGGGAATTCCCGATGCCTCGGTGCAGCTAGCAGGCCACACAATGCACTGTAGCGACAGAAAGGCTACATCTGGTAAAAGCAGAGGTGGAGGTTTGTGCATTTACACACACAACAACTGGTGCACAAACACAAAGACCATCACCACAGTCTGCTCCCCGGACATAGAGGCAATGTCTGTCATGTGCAGACCATTTTATTTGCCTAGAGAACTATCTGCAGTGCTAATAACTGCGGTCTACATACCTCCAGATGCTAATGTTAGCTCAGCTCTTGCCTACCTACATGACACAATTTCTGAACAGCAACGGACATATCCAGAGGGAGCACACATCATCGCAGGGGATTTCAACAAAGCATGCTTAAGAACTGTGCTGCCTAAATTTGTTCAACATGTGAAATGCCCTACAAGAGGGAACAACACCCTAGACCATGTTTATACAAATATCAAGCAAGCCTACAGATCAGTCCCCCTCCCCCACTTGGGCATGTCTGATCACCTCTCCCTGCTCATTGTTCCAGCATATACACCACTTAGGAAAAGGACAAAGCCCACCACCAGAACCATTAACACCCTTTCTGATGAAGCTCTGGCTCAGCTGCAGGACTGTTTTGCCCTCACAGAGTGGACTGTCTTCGAACAGGAGGACCTAGAGACTCATACATCTGCAGTGTTGGGTTACATCACACATTGCATGGACACTGTCACCACGAAAAAGCTGGTCCGGATCTACCCCAACCGCAAACCCTGGATGACAAGTAAGGTTCAGGCACTGTTAAAGAAATGTAACTCTGCATATAAATCTGGGGACCAGGATATGTACAGCAGAGCAAGAGCAGACCTCAAAAAAGGCATCAGAGAAGCAAAACTGGACTACTCAAATAAACTATCAGATCATTTCTCAGACAACAACCCCAGAAAAGTATGGGAGGGTCTGAAACATATCACCAATTACAAAGGCAGCAGGACAGATACAGACAATATGGACATCTCATTTGCAGAGGAATTAAACCACTTCTTCGCCCGCTTCGAGAAAACCACAGACTCCCCTGGCATGCACGCCACTCTGCCCGTAGCCTCCTCTGAGCTCGGCCCACACACTTTTACCCTCCAAGAACATCAGGTTCGCAATATGTTCAGAGCAGTAAACCAGAACAAAGCTGCTGGTCCTGACGGAATACCTGGGAGTGTGCTCAAAGCCTGTGCTGACCAGCTGTCTCCTGTGTTCACCAGAATCTTTAACCTCTCACTGCTACATGCCACTGTCCCTCACTGCCTAAAATCTGCTACAATAGTCCCAGTTCCCAAATCTAACACCATCTGTGGACTAAATGACTATAGACCCATTGCACTGACACCCGTGGTCGCAAAGTGCTTTGAAAGGCTGGTCCTAAAGCACATAAAGGACTGCCTCCCACCCAGCTTTGACCCCCACCAGTTTGCCTATAAAGCTAATAGGTCCACTGAGGATGCAATATCCACTGCCCTCCACTCTGCCCTGCATCACCTGGAGAAACCTGGGACTTCAGTAAGGATGCTCTTCATAGACTTTAGCTCGGCTTTTAACACTATCATCCCGGACATCCTTATAGCCAAGCTAGTAAACCTGGACTTCCCTCCCGCTACATGTGCATGGATCAGAAACTTTCTTACTGACCGACCGCAATCCGTTAAGGTTGGCAACCGGAGATCATCCTCCCTGTCACTCAGCACTGGCTCACCACAGGGATGTGTACTAAGTCCTGTCCTATTCACTATCTACACCAGTGACTGCACCCCCACTCATCCCTGCAATAACATCATCAAATTCGCAGACGACACCACCCTGGTGGGGCTCATCACCAACGATGACGACACCGCCTATAGAGATGAGGTCCAGCGTCTGATAGAATGGTGTGACTACAATAATCTAACCCTTAACACCAGGAAAACTAAGGAAGTAATCATAGACTTCCGCAAGGCAAAAGACCATCCAGTTTAATTCATGACACTTTAACAATTTAACAGTTTACTTTTTTTAACAGTAATAGGGTCCTATTTGATTTCAGTTGATCTCATTAAATGTGTTGGACTTGTTACCTTCTGTTGTTCTCATCACAGCTCAGTATAGGTTGAAAGTTTTGGTTGAAAGTTGTCATAATGTCCTGCAGATCGGATGATTGGCTCAGAAAGCCTGAGCATAGATGCCAACTGCTATTGAGATGAATGGAAATGCTGACAGAGAGCTTTGTCAAGGTGGAACAGACCAGCTCACACATTAACTGTGGGAACAGAGGTCCAATAAACAGGACATCTAAAAAGGTTATGTTCCTGTGACATCCTCGATTTGTTAACATATCCCAGAGACAAACGGCGCACATGGCACATAAATTTCCTGTGCCAGTCCAGACCAGACAGGGATGCTCTGGAGACCGATCTTACAAGATGTGGTAGATTATGCCTTTGTGCTCAAACAGAATCACGCAGGACAAGCCAGATGTACATTACTCATCTAATTCAGGCTCTAAAAGAAATTTAGGCTTTTAGTTGTAGCCTATGTTCATGACCGAAAATCAAGTAAAATAAATTCCAAATTATATGCTATAATATGTTTGGTGAAAATTGGAAGCAATGTTGTGTTAAAGTTCTCATTGAATGTTTGTTTACAAGAGGTGTATATGGACAAAAGTATTGAGACACCCCCCTTTTTTAGAACAGAAAAAGATATTTTCGAAATTGTGGCGTCAAAGATGGAAACATAATTCATGTTCTTAAAACTTGAATTTCCATCTCTGTTGCAACAGTTGTCTAAAAGTGTCTAAAAGGACTGTACAATTCATTGGAGTTTGGTAAGGGCCGGCCCTAACCAATTTGGCGCCCTAGGCAAGATTTGAGGTGGCGCCCCATTGCATCGGAATCAAACCTGGTACGTTTCATCTTTAGTATCCCCGCGTCCAGTGCGCCTTCAGAGCGTGCCTTTAATGTCTGTGGGCGCGTCTTGGAAGAGAGACGAACGGGATTGGGACCGCAGTCAATCAGCAACATTCTTTTCCTCCACAGCAATATTGCAAAGTGATCCATTGTTAAATTCATTCGTTAACGTTGTTTATTTTATGTTATTTATTTGTGTTGTTTTTTGAGCACAGCCTCTCGTT
>JAUCMU010000036.1:17680508-17694979 GCA_032275025.1 Enteromius treurensis
AGCAGACGGAGCAGCCGGCGCAGCGCGTCGACCGTCCGGTGCAGTGGCACCGACACCCTCGGACTCACCCTCTGATGGCGCAGAAGACATCTCAACTTCACGGGGTGCTCCAAAGGACACACTCGGGCCTGACGTATCAGGGGGAGCGGTCTCCTCCGGAAACACCACGGGACCACGAGGCGCGTGAGCGGTTCGGACAGTGTTGCCACTGGCCGAAGCACACTCAACGGTAACCTGGAGATCCCCCGAGTTCCCCCGAATGGCGAGTTCCCATATGTATTGTCGAAGTGATTCGACTGAAAGGGTAACTGTGTATTATATGCACACCAAACGTGAGTGTCATATATAAGTCTCATTTTTGCATTTAAATACAATTTTAATTTATCCCTGAAGAAGATTGAATCTGTGCTTTCTACTTAAATATTGGGAAAATATTATTTCAAGAGTCGGCATATAGAAAAAAGCAGGAACCAAGAATAAGAAAAGAAGTGAGAGTGTCAAGCACTCCTGAACGAAATATCCAAGTATAGAAATGTCCACTTGACCTAAAGAAAGCTTATGTCCATTCCTCTTGAAACAGTGCAGACAGTGTCTAACAAGCACAGAAGAGAAGCTCCTATTCAGACTCCCACATCACTGTTTAGTCGTTCAGAACCTTAAATCGCAGCCACAAAGAGCCAAAATGTTAAAGTTAACTCCCCGCGCTGTGCTGCATTCAGCAGTGAATGAAAAAGCAGTTCAGTAGTTTGGACACATTTGCATTTGCAGGCTGAATAGTTTTCACCCTAAAACGCCAAGTTTCAGTTTCAATAAACGCAGAGCAATGTTAAACGCAAACGGGGAACAGGCGTGTGGTTTATATGCCAAACGCTGCAGCATGGTGGCATTTTGTCCTTTTAAGGGGCACCGATTAGGTCGCTCGCCCATTAAATGGCAAATTCAGCCATTATGTAACAATTCATCAGTTTTAATAGTCGGCGGTTAAAAGTGTGCCAGCTTTGTCTCGCATTCAATGCTGTGGCCGTTTGTTTGTGGCCTATTTTACACCTCCACCGGCAGCATTGAGCTCAGATGGCTTGTATCGCAGAGGCAGCTTTTGTTTGTGCTGGCCCCCATTACTCCGATTTCACAGTCGCTTATGAATCACACTCACTAGGGAAGAAGAAACGGGGTCATGTCTTCTGTAATTACCCCCATTACAGGCGTCCGTAGGCTCCAAATACCTCCTTGTGTGTGTGGATGAAAGAATAGTACAAAGAGGTTCATTTTACATCTGTAAGTGTGGGGCTTTTCAGAATTTATTGGATGTGCTTTATGTACTGTATACTGTAACTATTAAAGTAATAGTTCACCCAAAAATTAAAATTCTGTCATCATTTACTCACTCTCAAGTAGTTCCAAACCTCTATGAATTATTTTGTTCTGCCGAACACAAAGGAAGATATTTTTTATTTTTTAAACTTTGTAACTAGGCTGTTTTGGGTCATTATTGATTTCCATAGTAGATAAAATACTGTGGAAGTCAACGGTGACCCAAAACAGTCCGGTTACAAACTTTCTTCAAAATATAAAAAATAGTTTTAGCAGAATAAAGAAATTCATACAGGTTTGGAACTAATCAAGGGTGAGTAAATGATGACAGAATTTTCATTTTTGGGTGAACTATTCATTTAAGAGTAAAGTATTAAACATGTAACTTTTTTGTGCAACAGATACTGTATGAATTAAATATCAAATGATGAAAAATGTAGGATTTTCCATGATTTGTAAGGCATATGATCTCAAAAAGCTAGCAAAGTCATGTTGTGAACAATAAAACCCAATGTATTTTGTAACGATTTAATGACTTATTTTGCATGTCATTCTGCTCACCGATCGTTTTCTGGTCTTTGTTTAGGTATTTAGGCACTTGAATTATTGAATGTCTTTTTCTGATTATGTCTGTGGCTCACCAGAAAAACAATTTTCTCTGTACAATAGCAACCATGAGGACTTTCTGAGTAATTCAAATCACAATGGAGGCTCTATTGTGTACAGTATGTCTCTCTTTCTCGCTCACATAAACTGCATTGTAGCAAAAAAATAGATTTCACTCAATCGGCGTTTAAGGGTGACACTCTATTAGAAACAATGAGGGCCGCTAAACACACATTATGCTCCTCAACATCTATGTAAAATCATATCTAAAAGAACAGATTGAATAGTCAATCAATTTCCATTCCAAATTTTTGGTAACTGCCTCAAGTTGATAATAGAAGTAAAACACTTATCTAGGAGGAATACAATAGTCAAGGCTGAATTTTTATATCTCTCCTGACTTATACTGTATGCGTGATAACCATAATGCCATCGATGTGTTCTGATGATGAGATTTTGTTATCAGCAAGCCCCCACACAACTGCACAGAACATTTTGAATGTCAGAATGTCTGTTCTTCACCAAATTTAAACGTCATCCTCCTCTTGGCTTTTTTATTATATATTTTTCCTAATTTCATGACTTTAAAATAAAAGTGCATTACTCGTATCTCTATTTCTAGCCCAGTTTAACATATTTTCACAAATCAGTTAAAACCATCTTGGTCTCTCAAGCTGATTTAGCATTATTTATCAGACTGATAGACCTAGCAAAGAACCCACCTGTAATAGTCATTTGATTCTATTTATATATTTCGAACTCATTAGAGTCATTTAATTATATGTTTGACCACACTTGTGTGGTTGTACGTTTGTAAATCTGAGACTGCACTAAACTGGTTGTATGTTTGCGATTCAACAAAAATAACCTATTCGTAAGAGTCATTTGTTTGTGAATCTGACTGCAGAGTTTGTGAGGCATCAAAACGAACCAGCTCATGAGAGTCACTTATGTGTGAATCAGATTGCATTCATCATACCATACTGTATATTTTTAATTCAATAAAAAGAACTGCAGAGTCACTGGATTATGAACTTGACCTCAGCTTGTGTCCGTTTTGTTTTTATTACATCACATTCAGTAAAGACAGCAAATTGATGTTCACAATATGCATTTTATTTTTCCATGGTACTGAAAATTCAGCAGCGGGGGAGCTCCGTTACTCAAAAGCATTGCAGGAAACACTGAGCTTACCCTAACAAATGTAAAACTTTGCTATATATTTTGTGTATCCGAGCAACATGAAAGGGACACTCAATGTGGCTCTATAGCGATGAGACGACATAAGACACTTAATGTCCAACAGAGGTAATGATTTAATAACCTATTTTGCTTTCTTTTTCCATTTCTGGTTCCTTCTCCCAGAAAGGGTAGAGAAAAGATCTCATGTTTCTGAGTTCCCTCATCAGGCCAGCATATCAGCGGATTCAAATTACACACAAAGCCCTTTGAGCAGCAAGTCAAGCCCTCAGTCTCTCAGGAATAGCATCCTCCAGTACGTAGTCCTTGCCTCCAACCAAGTAATCTCTCCAGAGGACACTGCGGTGACACAGTCTGGTAATTGCTTTCTGCTTAACTGGGTCCGCAGCTCTTGTAAAACAGAGCTTCATCTGCTGCAATGTAGGCATGTGAAACCAGAGACCAGAGAACTTTCCTCCAAACTAAAAACTCCTCCTCCCCGCCTCCCGAGACACCAGTGGGCATCTGAAGGACTGTCGATCGATAGTTCTACTGAACGTGAGATCAATATTTCATTTTCAGGAGTTTTCTTTAATAAACAGAATCATTTGCGGGGTGAATATTGCATATGGCAGCACTATTACTCACATTAACACGCCACAGGGCCAGGACTCAGTCAGTTATTAGCCCTTGTGGAATAACAATACTTATTTGTCCTGTGATTACACGGTTGAAATGCAACCCCACACGACTGCACTTTTGGCTGTGCTGTTTTTTTATACATCCCACAGATGTTAATGAACTGTTTTTTTGCAATTATTGACTATATTCCATCATCAGTGTCGTCTTGATGTGCATCGGGACACCCGCTTTGATTCACTTTGAGTTCTTTGTTCGTTAGAATGACACGCATACTCTCGCGTTTGGCGCTAGTTTGTTTGTTGGCTAATTTGAGGAGCGTTACTCACCAGATTGCAAATGAGATCGCTTCTCCAGGAGTTGTAGGATTTACTGAAGCACTCCAACTTGACAGCGCGAGTGGGATGAGAGGAAAAAACAAAGGATTTCGATCTTGGCGGGGGAAGACACATACACAAACAGACGCTCACACGGACGATTGAGTGGACACTTTTAGCGTGATGTTGGTTGCTGTAAGGGCCTTCTGCCTATCTCTGGCTCAGACTCAAAGTCAGAGACTCACTTTATTGAAAGAAAGCAGAAGAAATCCGGTACGTCCCCTGCTGTTTCTCCTACTTCTTATTATCATTTGCAAAATGTTGCACACACTTTAAAGGGGTACTGTAGTTCACGCAAAAGTGAACACTCACAAACTTAAGTTGTTCTTAGGAGATTTTTTTTTTTTTTTTTTGAAGCAGCTATATGTATATGTCTAATGTTAACAAAGATGAATTTAAAAATTTGACTGCAGTTTCCTTTATTGATTGTAAGCAAATAATGTATGCTGCCTATTTGATATTTTGGTGATTTTCAACATTTATTTCTTTTGACTTCTGTAGTTCATTTCTGAGTTTTGCTGTTGAAAAAGGAAAAAAGAAACATGTGTTTGGGGTGATCTATTCATCTAAATGTTCAGCTGTGGCTTCTAATGCATATACCTTTTTTTGTAAAACCTAAAAAATATAAACTGTGACATTTTGCCAATTCAACTTGCCTTTATGATTCACTCAGAATTGTGTAAATTTGACTGATTCTTTTGTCTGCTTTCCTGTGTGATTCACTTCTATTTATGCATGGCCTTTTTGAACTGTACTTTCGGCATGAATTCTTTGGTCTTTTCTTTTATTCTCTGACTTTAGCTATAAAGCTTTTACCGCTTTGTTTAACATCCCATCCTCCGGTGAATCCTGTTTAATGCTGCCTTTGTTGTTTGTCTTCCGAGTTCATTATTATGCTTTCAGCTACTGTGAATCACACTAGTCACTAACCTGTAGAGCATACTAACACTAGATTGACAGCTTCGCTATATATAGTCCTCAACAACTTGCAAAATACATGTTTGATCTTTATATTCTATAGCGGCTGCCTCATTTTCATATGTTTTATATTTATTCTTATGCATTATAATATCATTCATATATTCAGTGATATCATTCATCCATTCTGTTTGATTGACAAATTTTGGAAATATATGCATTTATAATCACTATAAACAGTGGGTAAGAGTAACTATAGAGGAGTCTTGGGCTCCTTTATGTGACGACTTCTGATGATAACCCATTTTTTCCAAAATGTAGATGCTATACGATGGTGGAAGTGAAGAAAAAAGGGATGTATGTGAAATTTGATATTTTAGGACAAGAGAATGTCAGATAAAACCAATGTTAATGAAGTTATCATCTCAACAACAGCTCCAAAACAATCCACATTCAATAGAAATGCTGTTAGCTCTGCCTCTGAATTCACAGTCTGTGGAAAATTTGCATTGTTTTGTCTTAGATAATTAAGTTTGAGGACGGCCTCACCCTGCTGGCCAGTTTGATTTAGTTGAATGTGGAGCGCATTTAACTTTGCTTTAGCTTCACTTGAGAAGGCAGCACATCACCAGCCAGCTGTGAGCTCACATATTGAACCATATGCTGTTACATCGCATGAAAACTGTGAAGCTGATGTACTCTAATTTCTCTGAAAGGCCTGCAGGAAACTTCTGCTGTGTGCATACTCCTCTTCATTAAACCTTGTCTCAGCATTTGGCATTTTGCTTTGCAAGCTCTATTAAAAATGTGCTAAAATCTGAAACATCGTCTTTAATTTTTCAGCGTACAGACAGCTCAAGCAGTCATTTGTGCATACTTAGAAAAACTCTACTTAGGGTTTGGGTTTTTTTTACAGTGGCATAGTACCACAATGATCAATCTGTATATCTATCTTTATATCTATCTATGTACCTTGCCATTAAAAACATTAAATTTATATCAAAATATATTTCCAATTTCACTGTTTTAATCAAATCAAATAAATACAGCCTTTGTTAGCATCTGAGAAAAAAATTCTAATTAAAAAACACATGTATTTGACTATAAAAAAATAAAAGGTCTCATAATTTTGACATTTTAATATGTTTCATATAATTTATTGGCATTACTTCAGTGTCACATGATCCTTCAGAAGTCATTTTAATATGCTAATTTGGCACAGGTTTTTTTGTTATTTTTTAGTGTATTGTTAATGTTGTTAAAAGCCTTTTTTCATCCTTATTGATTAATTTAGCATGTCCTTGCTGAATTATAGCATAAAAAATTTTAAATTAGTATTTTTAAAAAAAATGTATCTTGATTAACCTTCAACAAAACTGAATGTTGCATGTAGGCAGTGACCTAAAAATGGGTGAAGTGCATGTCAAATATTTCAATTCAAATTTTTGTTTGTGTTTTGAAGTGCTGTAGTACAGGAATTCTTAAGCAACTTTTGTACAGTGGTACCACCCACTATAAAGCTGTGCTATTTTGGGTATTTATAACCGTTGACACTTTATCATGTGTCCTAACGGTGCCTGGGGAACACTTGACTGAGCTCCCGCAGACCTCTCAAAGCTTAGGCTCTCAAATTACTCTTTGCGGTTCTGCAGTGTTAAATAGGTACTGCACCGAAAATAGTGTGTTCCTATAGTATTATGCAAGGGCCCTATTCATCTGTTTACCACATCAAATGTACAAATCACACTGCCAGATCCTACACTATGCCTCTGAAACCTCCTTCACTTTATGTAATTCAGTTTGACATCATTTGTGTGAGTGGGTGAAAGGCTGCTGGGCTTTAAAATAGATTTAGACATTTATTTTTCTCCAAATATTTCTGACTCTGTGTCTGAAAACAGGTGAGACTCAGACATTTTGCCCCAACTGTTTTTATTTACCAATCTTCAGATCTGTATAGAATGTGCATCTGCATTTAGTAAATGCGTCAGGTCACAGTTTGGTGGCTGAAAAAAAATAATATAATAATAATAAATGTTTTGTACAGAAGTCATGAAGTCACACTGCTTGAAGGTCATAATAAATTAAAGCCGTTTTTTTTTTTTTTTTTTTTTATCCAGTTATATGAGTAGATTAAATGCATTTAAAGTGAGTCATAAAGACTTTTGTAGCAATCTGTTTTTTTTTCTTCTGAAGTCTGTTTATTATGGTACTCAAGGTCTCTTGCAGCTCAGTGCTAACATTTTCAGACTCTCTTTATTGTTAAATAAAGAATCCTCTGCTGCTAATTTATAATATTCCTTGTCTGTTCGATTACGTTATTAATTGATCCTTATTTTACTTCTATGCCATATGTACATGTACAAGCTACTACTACATATACTGTAAAACATTACTTTGGTGTAAAGCTGCTTTGCAATGATATGTATCGTGAAAAGTGCTATACAAATATATTTGAAATGAATTGAACCTAACCCACTCCTAAACCTATACCCCTACTTTCTAGTGAACAAGTTCAACTTAAACATCTCTCTCTCTCTCTCTCTCTCTCTCTCTCTCTCTCTCGTGCAGCTTTTTTCTCTTGAGTATCACATATATGTCATATATCGTTCATATGTATCAGGGAAAAAGTTATATTGATTTTAGTGATTTGGTTTATCTCCTAAATGGTCCTCTCTCTCCCATGGGTTACACTCGAAAGTCTGATTCATTATACTGTTTAGGGACTTTAGTACAGGGACCAATTATCATTAGTTGCTTGTTAGCATGTCTATTAATAATATAGTGGCTGTTTATTAGTACTTATAAAGGACATTTTCTGCATGAACATATTTTACATCATTAATCCTAAACGTACCAACTACCTTAATAACTATCAATAAGCAGCGAATTAGAGGTTTATTGTTATTGTTTACAACAATGTTATTTATTGTTATTAACTCCCAAAAAAGGAGACAAAGAATAGAGGTCCACCTTAATTCAGCAAGAACCACCCACCCACTTGAAGACTTCTGGCCTTGTCATTGAAATATATCTGAGAACTCTATTTACTAATAAAACAGTAACCCCTGAGCAATAAAACTTTCTTTCAATAAATCGTTTTGCCACCTTCTGGCCTTTCTTTCTTACACATAATCCCCTCCGTACTACTTTAGGGAGGACAAGCTTGCTGGCTTGAAAATGAACTAATGAACGAGAAGGATTTCTCCCATTTATCATCATCTTCATTTACTAAGAAACCATGCCAGCATTGAGACCCTGGAGTTTAGTCTCTCTATAACAGATCACACACACTTATAAACTCCATAAACCTAAATCTCTACAATGGGAAAACAGCAGAGAGTAGACTGATAGCTAGCTCAGCCAGCCGAGAGGTAAAAGCTATGCTCAGCTGTTTTTAAAAATTAGGCTATAAGAGACTACAGAAAACTGTATATGGGTCCTGTCTCATTGGATCTTCATGTTCTAAATCACTCTTTTAAAAATCTAAGGCACACAGGAAAAAAAAGCATGCTGAACTTTGACCTTTTAAAAATTGACCTGTCTGAGGAGGACCCCACTGAGTATACAACACTGAGTGATTATTAAACGAATCTGACATACTGTATCCATACTGGGGTCAGTCAAACCAATGGAATGACTTGCTGACTCTGCAGTACTTTACAAACCAGAGTGAAAACATAATAATAATTGGGGCTTGAGGCAAAAAATTAACCCCAATAAATTCAAGATATAGAAGTAACTGGGCTGTTCCTAAATAGAGTAAGATGCAAAGCGGATAATACTTCTGTTGTTAGAGCCTGGCTTTTAAGTTAATTATTGCAGTATTAAGTTGCCTAGTTAAAGATCAGAGCTGATACCTCTTGGTAAAAGTGTGAGCTAAATATTAAATAAATAATAATAATTAGCACTGTGGAAATAAATACACAGATCAGAGTACTGAACAAAAATTCTCATGTAAGAGTTTCCTCTTTTGGGAGATGTTTAGGGGATGTTAAGGATATCTTTGTTAGTATATCAAAGTAAAGAAAAACAGCTATGGGGTATCTCGTGTCTGGAACAACTGTTCCATTATTAATGAATAACTACACAGGAACAACATAACGGAATATTAGCACTCTAGTAACTACTAGTATCTAACATGAAACTTAGTAAGTAATAGCGGGAGGGTTTTTCTATTTTTATATTTTCTTTCATTACATCTTTGTCTACTCTTTTATTCGTTTTTTTTTTTTTTCCCCATTTTGTTTATTATTACTTTCTGAGTTATTCTCATTTTGTTCTAGCACAGCTTATCGCACTCTGCAATTAGCGCACTGTTTGTCTAGCGCACATGCATTCCCTTTCAGTCTGATTAGAATCCCTATATAATTTATTGTGGGATCTTGTCTCGTTAGTCTTCAGACTGATCTTGTGTCTGATTTCTGCTCTGCCAAGTTTGTGTAATGCCTTAGTGTTCTTCTCCCCGGATTGTCTCTCTGGAACTGACTTTTGCTTTGACTATCGACTCTGAGACTGGAAATCGTCTACATCCTTGCCTTCACCTTTCTCAAATCTTTGCCAGTCGACTACTCTCCTGTCTGCCGATTCTGATTCGTCGCTTTTCATCTCTCCTGGCGCTAACGGATACTAAGCGGATACACAAGGATTTTGAGACCCAGAGTGGATCTTTTTGTCTTTTCTCTTGTAACGATGGTATTGTGTGGTTGCACACATGATTGGATAATTGTAAAAAAAATTGTGAGATACTTGTCTGGCGCCCAGATATTAGTAACCAATTGTTTCTGTTTTTGGGGTTTTCATTTTTAAGTCAAGTACAGTTTAAGAGCTAACATTAACATTGAATCGGGGTCTAACGGTTTGGATACAGCATCAGCACACGGGATGACCCTGGTTCGCTTACTGGATTTTATTTTTTTTTTTGCTTAAATTACCAATAAAATAATTGTTTTGGGCAACCACGGTTACACCCGATAACGTTACATTTTTGTTTGAGCGTTACAGTTTTTCATTGCAATCAATTAAGTTACGTATATCCATAATCTAATCTGTTCTTACATCACTAGCATCGCCAATCATGGCTGTGCTCTTACATTTCTTTGCTAATGGAAGCTTTCTGTATCGGGGATGCGGAGTAAGTAAGGCTTACTGTATGCACTGTATGTATTTAAAAAAAAAAGAAAAAAAAAAACCTTGACATGCTCAAACCTCACCTGATTGAATTATATTTTTACATTTCATTTTCAGCGGCTGCCATGTTCTTTTAATACCTGCAGGTTTGCACCTACATGACAATTACAATTATATTCCATAGCATAGTTTTAAGTTTTAACTTTGATATTACTGCAAAAAATAAATCATTCACTGACCTTCAACAGGAACATGTACTGTATCTAGAGTAGTGGGATTACTATTTTTTTAGTACTGCTAACATTCAAATTTGTTGTAGAAACTATGCAAAAGCCTATTTTATTTAATTTAAGGCAGTTTCATCTGAAATAACTTTAAAATTACAGACAATTCCCAACATTTTTAAGTAAAAAGTCAATTAATGTCACACATTACATTACTTATTTTTTATTTTACTTAAATTTGTGCTCATACAGTATTTGCTGTAACTTTGCATGAGCACATCAAGTTCAGCTGGAGAAAAAAATGCTGACCTCTTTTTTTCAGATGTTGCCATGGTGACTTGTAATATCTGCGCTACATTGATAATGGCTTTTTATAGTCACGGTGTACGGTGTAAGCTTAACTCTGAATAAGTCTACTCAGAGTTGATTGACCTTACTCAGATCAGCTGTTCTGAAACCCAAAACTCTTTTTTTAGAGTTTTTAATCTCTGGGTTGGTCAACTCAGAGTTCTAGTTTAAACTCTGAGTTGTTTACACCTCCTTTCTGGCCCCAGTTTGGCTTTTCCAGCGCGTAGACCTGAAGCGCGTGTGCACTAAAAGCCTGTCAAATAGCGCCTAGTTACTGAACTAAGATATTTCTCTCATGTGATTGTGGTACCACTGTCAAAAACACAGTGTTAAACACTGTTGCTTGTGTCTAAATTTAAAAAAAACAATCAAGAAAAAACGTGCAAGTATGTTAGGTGCCTGCAGCTCTTAAAGGGACAGAACTAAACATGCCGCCGCTTGTCATTTAAAGGGATATTTCACTCAAAAATTATAATTGTGTCATTATTTACTCACTTACATGCTGTCTCAACCCTGTATTAATGTCTTTCTTGTGCTAAACACAAAATAAGATATTTTGAGTAACCAAACAGTAGCTGGTCTTCATTGATTTGATACAATGTTCAACAGAAAAAAGAAACTCCTTCAGATAAAAACGAGCAGAGAGGGAGTAAATGATGGAGGTAGTGTAGAAGTATATAGTGTTTTACCTTTCATGTTTGTTAATTCAATACTGCTGAATACACTTACTCTTCCTGAAAAATATAAGCACTGTTTGTTTGTTTTTATTTATTTATTTGTAATGTGTATCTATTCGAATAACAAAGATAAAATGACAACGATTGTCACGGGTCTGTGTAGGATACAGGCAGTCGACACAAACTCAAAGCAACTTTACATTCCGCCCCCCTCCGGAAAGGCGCATCCTCGCGCCGTGAAGGCAAAAAAGGTACATACATAATGAGGGAAGGGGGGGTGGTGCTTAATCCTCCTTCCAGGCGAGGGGCCCGGAGTCTAGGGAGGACCTAGGCGGAGCTGGAGGAAGGGAGGGGCCTGACACAGCCGGCAGGATGGAGAGACGAGGCACAGCCAGAGGAACAGAGTCCAGAGGTGGCAGATGGACACCGACCGACCAAGGCGGAGCCGGGGGAAATGATCGAGTGTGACTGTACTGCTCAGACAACTTGCAAAATAGTAAAATCAATGACAAAGAATCATGATATAATCCTGATATTTTCGAAAAAAAATTGTGATATGATATTTTTTACAATATTGCCCAACCCTAGCTCTGTAATTTGCAAAATAGTCTTAAAAACCAAAAAAAAATAATAATAAGGATTAAAATCGTGAATCGAATGAAGGGGCTAAAAAAAAAATTCACTGCGCCGGGAAGGTTGAAGGCAATCAGGTTGGCCGGCCCTGCCAGCGATGTGTCCCTTATTTATTTTTCAGGGAGTTGGCAACCCTAGTCTCACTCCAACTCGTCACATTTTGACACTTGGTGAAGACCCTTTTTAGTCACTTTTCGACGTGAAGGTTCCTCCGTTGTTTTAAATAGGAAACTCTTAGCGTCAATATGCTGACGCAATATTTTTTAATTTTATCATCATATTAAAAGATATATTGGGTAAAAACAATGGCATTATTGCATATTTGTAGGAATGTAATTTTTTAATGTAAACAGTTTTAGTGTATGATACTATTTACACATTTATAAGCACGTAACTCAACCCCTGCGCCTAAATTATTCGATTAATTAACGATTAATTTTTGAGAGGAATAGATGTGGTCGCTGTCTCCGTCGTCTGCATACTTCCTGTGCGCTGCTGCAGTCTGTATGCGATTTAAAAAAATGCCGCTACTGTACATGAATCCTTCCATCAACGTTGGTTGTGAAATGTCATTGGCTGTTGTGCGTCTCGTGATCGAGTGCATCATGCTGTTGTGAAATACTATTGCTATTATGTATCTCATGACCGATTGCGTCATTCTACAGGACAGGAGTTTGTTTTCTGAATGAGATGACAGCGCGTGAATGGAGCAGGACAATTTTTAGTGATTAAAACCTTGTGTTTTACTCTCTTCTTCACATAAAGACTTTGTATGGCTTCAGAAAACTTGGAATGTGACACAACTTGTTTGTAATGTATTTATTCTGCTTGTCTATGATTAGTTTGGGCAATAAATATATGTGACTGCATTTGCCTGTGTGTTTGTCTGTATATTGTTCAGAGGTGGAAAATGGAGGACCCTTTAATCGATAAGTGACTAAAAAGGGGTACTTTGATCTTCAAAATCCGACGCAAAAGGGTCTTGATCAAGCGTTAAAATGAGTTGGAGTAAGACTGTGTTGTTTAACTGGAGGCATGGGCGTAAATCCCGGGGGGGACAGGGGGGACATGTCCACTGTCTATTGTGAAAAATACATGTATGTATACCTAAAAAATAATTGCGTAAATAGATATTCAAGCGCAAAAAACGCATTTCGAAATAGTTGAGCTCCCCCTCCCTTTCCTCACAGTGGTTTGGCCCACTGCCTTCTATCCCAGTTCATCTCACCTAAGCTCCACATGTCAGGTATGTGTCTGTGGCAATGTTCATTAGTAGTGAACTCCAGTAAGTAGGGGATTTTATTCACTTTAAATTAAGGGATTCTCTTTAATGTAGGTGATGCTGATTATTTAATAAATTAATTGTGCCAAAAATTCTGATTACGGATGTAAATTTTTATGAATCTGGTATGTTAGCGATTAAAAAGTTACTTATCTATTTAACGTTAGCTTGTTTACAAAAGCCAAATCAGCCACGCCAAATCAGTTTCCCATGCATTATTTTATTTGTGGCGACTTGGCGTAATGTTAACATCAACAGCAGACATCCCAAGTCTCCCGGAAGTTCCGGGAGTCTCCCATATATCGATAGTGGCTCCCTGATGCCCGCAAATTGGATAAAATATCCCGGAATCTAGACCAAGAGGGCAAGCGCATGCACGCGAGAAATTAATGTCTGCATCGTGCATCTTAAAATGCACGCATATGACGGAGAGGGAGTGAGAGAGACTGTGCGTGCATGTGAACTCTGTGTGTGTGTGTGTGCCTGTTCATAGCGCGTGCTAGAAAGAGAGCATCCTGATTGGTTTACTAAGCAAAATAAGCCAATCAGCTTTCAGTGTGGGCAGGCTTTTATTTCTTTTTCTCGGGGACCGAAGTTATCTGTGCGGCGCAGCAGCCTACAAGATCGCCGTGACAGAGAGAGAGTGACTTGATTGTAAACAGCATAACAAACATTGCAATAGTTTTGAAGAAAAAAAATCTGCCTTTTCATTAAACCAGAGCAAAACTTTGAAAATAACCATGAAGTAGTCTCCATGCTACAATAATCATAGCAGCAAAGTCTTCCAAAAATTAACTACTTGAACAAGTTACAGTAACCCCCTACTGTTAAAGGAAATTTACGCCCATGACTGGAGGTCTACTTGAACTTGCTTACTAACCAATTTTGAAAAGTAACAACTACAAGAACATTAGTTCCCTTCCAGGAACTCGAGCTGCGTCAAAACGCTATGGGAATGCCTCCAGCGTGACCGCTCTGAATTGTGTGTAAAAACCAGCCACTCGTGAGATAGGACGTCATAGGCGAGTGACGTCACCGGCCAGCAAGCATAAAAGCACATGGAGCCGGCCGGCAAACTAGCTTTTTGTCATTCAGCTGTGCGCTGTGTGTGTGTTAGATGCTTCGCTCCCAGAGGACTCTCTTTGAG
>JAUCMU010000036.1:17695079-17711648 GCA_032275025.1 Enteromius treurensis
TGCTGAAGTGTTTCCAGAAAAGTGTACCGTATGCATCAGACGTTCAGCCAACGCTCCGTGGGCGTGACGTCTGAGGCGGAGACTACCCCAGCAAGAGCGAGATGAATTAAATAAATCGCTCCACACACATACAGTATTAGAAGCTGTCCTTTGGTATTCATTTACAAACCTGTACACCACACATGGATAATAACTGACCACAAACAGAATTTAGAACTGACATTTTTCATACGTTAATATTTTGTGTCTTGCTGTTTTTTGAACAATAAACATTTCAGCTAAAAGTGTGTTGTAACGCAAGCAAAGTAAAATATTCCTGAAACTTGATTAGTAATGCCTTACACTACTGCGTTACAGCAAAAAGCTATTTATTATTGTAATGTATTACTTTTATAATGCGTTACTCTCAACATTGGTAAACACACATATACTATGTAAACAAAAACTTTTATTAAAGTGGTCTCTTCTTCAAAGAAATTTGGTCACGGTGTTTCCCTTTCTTTTTGAGAACCCAGTCTTTTCATGCGTGTGTGAGTGTGTGTTACTGGTGGAATAAAAGCTATTAATTCCTTGAATCTTCCCCCTCAGTATGTCAGCTTAATCTTCAGCAACGCTGTCAAGACAACAACCTGTGTTACTAATTTATTAAGGTCAGCTTCAATTACCCAGCCCAGAAGCAGGAGATATCTATCACAGGGGTCCAGCAATATGTTTCAAGGACAATTATTTTTTATGTGACTGAGTCTAATCCATCTGCATAAGAGTGAGTTGCAGAGTATGACAGATCTGTCCTTCAGCGAGTCTCGGTGTCTGCTGTCACCTTTGACATATTCTCCACTTGGCTTATTACGGGAGCCATAAAATGCTCATCAGGTTCTCTGCAGAGCCGCCGGCTGACCAGTGAGGGGCTGAAATCAGCTTTAGTGTCTCGCTTTAATGTGTTTGTGTTGCCGTGTGAGCATCTTTATCTGACAGAGACTGAAATTCATCATAATACCCAGCTGCACACCAACAGCATGGTCTATAATGGATTTTGGGTAACTAATGGCGAAGTGATGGAAAGTTTTGCATAAACACTTGAAAGCAGTAATTTGCAACAGGGAGTTAATAGCTTAATCTTTGTGACTTGAAAACAGTCTTTGGTATATCAGTGAAAAGTGGGGCATTAATTATGCTGGTTTATTCAAAAGATTGCTCAAAATTGAATCCAAACCTAATTTAAAGTTAAAGTGTGTTGCTGTTTGCAACTCATGTTACTAACATAATGTTATGTATTTCTGAGTGAAATATATTCAACGAAAAAAAATGAAGGCAGGGGTTTAAGGGTATTAAGTACATATTGATAAGCCTATTGATTGAAGTTTTCCAAACTTTCTTTCTTTCTTTAAAAATGCGTAATTGATTACGATATTTCTATTATTAATATGGAATATTATTATTGTTACTCATATTAGAAATATTATAACATTTATTAGAAATAGTTGTAGTAGCAGAATAATTAATATGCAAATATCTATTATTATTATTATGTTATTAATGATTATTTTTGTTGTTATTTAATTGAATTCTTTGAGTAAGATTTGTTTCTACTCTAGCAACTCTAACAACAATATTAATTATATTATTAATACTAATATTTGTTTTTTGTTTTACATTAAAAATATATTTTTTATCATAAAAACTGTTTTCCTTAAAATAGTATGCCTTGAATATTTGAACACAGTGTTGGTTTTTTTTTGTTCAGAAATTAGTAAATGTAAAATTAGTAAATTGTTTACTCTTACATATACTACAGAGGTTAATGTTATTAAAGTTATATCAGTGATCTGATCGTTGCTGTAGTTTATTAATGTTCTTTATTCAGAAAAAGGGATTTTTCTGCAATGATATACGGTAACTGAAAAATTTACCTTTTTACATGATGCTTCATTCTTGCCAGTAGGCATTGATATAAAGTCCAAGACCACTGTAACCAATCAATCAATCAGTCAATCATTTGTGCACCTTTGGATATGAAGGTAAATGATAAATTGTGGAATTATAATACATTTTTCATATTCACAGTATACATTAAATTACATTTGATTAACAGATGATGACTGAACATGAGGCGTATTTTTCAAACACACATTCGGAGTACGTCTCCTCACTAACGCCCTCCATCCGTTGGCTTTTCTAAACAGACCTTGTTTCTTATCCAGCAGTGAATAACTTCACAATGCTGCAGCGAGTTTCTGCCAGGCTCCAATTCCTGCTCTTCTGTGTCCTCGGGAGATTGGATGGGCTTGATAGCTGCCTCCAGCAGCCTTTGATCATAGGTTCTCTCTGAGTGAATGTTCCATGAGGGTCCTGCTCCATGGGGGATCCTGAGCAAGAAAGCCCAAGGATAGGGGGTCTTAAGAGAAATGAGTGTTTGTTACAGCAGTGCAATCCAGGATTTTTATTTCCCCAAGGGTGGAGGAGGCAGTCATGCTGACCCTTATGCTCTGGTGTACATGATGCACTGATAAAACCAAAGAAAGGCTTCACAGCTTAGCCATACTACTGTATAACAGTAAGTCAGATCTACTAAGATAATGATAACTATTTTGAAATGAACAGTGCATGTTTTCATTGATTTAAACACCATGATTTTAGTGATATTTCTCATCTTCATTTAAAGGAGTGGTTTACCCAAAAATGAAAATTATGTGACAGTTCACTCACCCTTAGGCCATCTGAGATGTAGATGAGTTTTATTCTTCATGAAATGTTGCATTACATCACTTGCAGTGAATGGGTGCTGTCAGAATAAGTCCAAACAGCTGATTTAAAAAAAAAAAACAGTATCTATACAATATACAGTAAGTTATGCATAATCTGAAAGAAAAGAAAAATCGATCAAGACATGTTTAACTTCAAATCATTGCTTCCAGCTAAAATTTAAGTCCTCTACCAATATTGCTTTCTCCAGTGAAATCGTATGCGAATCAGGAGAGAAATATGCACAGATCGCCAAATGTTTACAAGAATAATAACAAACATATTTTTATAAAAATATGCTTTTTTTAAAAACAAACTAATAAAAAAGCATTTCTATACGCGTATTTTGGTGGATTTTGAATCTTGAATGGCCTGAAGGTCTTTTTTTTTTTTGTATGAACTATTTCTTTAACTTGAGTAGAAATAAAACCTGTGTATCAAATTAGTATCAAATACTGTGATACTAAACTATTCCATTAGATTTATTGAAAAGAAAATAGCTGAAAATAGACAACAGTGTACCATGACTACAACACTGAAGATGCAAGGCCTGGAGCAGAGTTCTCTTTTTCTCATTTATTTCACATTGTGGTACACATTTAAGTTCTGTTCACCAGCTATTTCAGTTTTATATGCAGTGGCTTGTTTCCAAGTGCCAGGTCACCAACTGAAGGCTGCTAACAACCACTGGCTTGGTGTATAATGCGTCTTTGTGTTACTATATATATGTTCCACGTTTTATATTGAGTTATCACTTATCAGCGCAGTGAATTTGGCTTTACCCTGAAGTTAATGTAGCTATTAGCTTTGCTAATCTTCTCAAACAGCCTGCAGGACGGCTGATTAGAACTGTCCCCAAGGATCCGATGTATTGACCTAATTAGCAAACAGAATTGGGGTGATTATTTTGCGCATAAAATGTTGTTCATGATAAACAAAGATTATGATGATAGCTCTAAAGATTTCCACAGTTTAAATGTTGGTAATTACCCTATTCCAATCTGCCTCAGCAGAGCTGTGCACAGAGTTGGGTTAGCATAATAGATGGGGATTATCAGCGTCTTCTGTAGTTATACTGCATACTGTTTTATGGAGGATATTTTTACTCCAATTGATTAGCAGTGATTAAAATGTGCATTTGAGCTGGAGTTATCTGTCCTTTCCTTCCTTTTTTTTCTGTATTCTCCAACTATCCTGTTAAATGTGTGACTGCAACAACATAATATATAGAGAAGGACAAAAAATACGTATCTAAATGCTGTTCAAAACTATAATTGAATTATATATTATATTTAATATGTGTGTGTGTGTGTGTGTGTGTACCCGGACTTATGGCATAAACGTACCTTGGTGCACTTTTTAGCGAGACACGAAATATACAAGTACATATCACTGCAGGTTCCAATAGAAATGAACTCCTTTTGTTCCTTTTCACATAAATTTAAAGAGTTTCAATTAATAAAGCATAATAAAGTGTATTTTGTCTGTCTTTTACTTGCCATTACAATATAATAATGCATTATACAGTCATAACATAATATTTTATATAAGAAAAAGTGTAAGTTGCAATCTATCAGCAATTTAAAACAGCAGGTGGCACTGTCTGAAAAAGCGACAGGTCTGGAAGTGCAGGTCTGAGCGTGCAGGTCTGAGAGTGCAGTTGGGCCTCCGGACCTGCAGCTTCATAATGTTGAGTGGTTGTGTGTGTGTTTACTAGTCCAGTCCTTTTGTGTTGAGGAGACGGATGGCATGTGGGTAAAAGCTGTTGCACAGTCTGGATGTGAGTGCCCGAATGCTTCGGTACCTTTTTCCAGATGCCAGGTGTGAGGGGTGTGTCCGGTCGCCCACAATGCTGGTGGCTTTGCAGATGCAGCGTGTGGTGTAGATGTCTTTGATAGAGGGGAGAGAGACACCGATGATCTTCTCAGGTGTCCTCACTATCCGCTATAGGGACTTGCAGTCTGATGTGGCACAATTTCCAAACCAGACAGTGATTCAGCTGCTCAGGATGCTCTTGATAGTTCCTCTATAAAAGGTGGTGAGGATTGATGGTGAAAGCTGGGCCTTCCTCAGCCTTCTCAGGAAGAAAAGATGTTGCTGGGCTTTCTTGTGCAGAGATCTGGTGTTGAGGGACCAGGTGAGGTTCTCTTCCAGGTTGACACCCAGGAATTTAGTGCTCCTGACAATCTTCACAGAAGAGCCGTTGATGCTGAGCGGGAAGTGGTCTCTCATTTCGCTGTCATTGAAGTGGTTGTGGATTTTCTGGGCGTGTGTGCGCTTCGCCTCTCTGATGTCCCGGGACAGTTTGGCCCTTGCTGTTCTTAGGGCCATTTTATCCCCTGCTTTGAAGGCCAAGTCACGGGTCCTCAGAAGTGAATGCACATCCGCAGTAATCCATAGATTTTGGTTGGGTCGTGAGATGATGCTCTTGGAGACAGTGATGTCATCTCTGCACTTGTTGATGTAGTTGGTCACTGATGACATGTACTTCTCCAAGTCGGTGAATTCGCTGTAAGTCGCAGCCTCCTTAAACACTTTCCAGTCAGTGTTCTCAAAACAGTCCCGAAGAGCAGAGATAGGTCCTGCTGGCCAGGTTTTCACCTGCTTCAGAACCGATTTTGAACACCTGAAGAGTGGTCTGTATGCTCTGTATTAGCATAACAGAGATGTGGTCTGAGTAGCCGAGGTGGGGGCGGGGCTCAGCCCCGGTATGCGCCGGGGATGTTTGTGTAAACAAGATCCCCTTTCGCGTGTTGTCCCCTCTCGTTGCAAAGTCCACATACTGATGGAATTTAGGAAGCACTGACTTGAGATTTGCATGGTTGAAATCTCCAGCGACAATAAACAGTCCCTCGGGGTGTGTGTTTTGCAGATTGCTGATCTTTGCATTCAGTTCACAGAGCGCCTCCTCAGCATTAGTGCTAGGTGGAATGTATACTCCGATAATGAAAACAGTGGTGAATTCCTGTGGTAAATAAAAATGTCTCCAGCAACGATGAGAAAAAGTTAAAAACTAGCACAGAGTTTTTACACCATTCCGTGTTGATGTAAACACATAAGCCGCCACCGCGAGTCTTACCGCACAGAGCTGCATTTCTGTCTGCGCAAAACAAGACTAGCCCGTCTAGTCTCTCTGTCACTCTGTCGCTGAGCCATGTCTCCGTGAAAACTCAAGCTGTGTAGTCTGATGATGGACGGAAGTGCCGGCCAGCTAGGGTTTGTTTTTAGCCTAGCACAGACTCCAGTCCGCTTGCCCCATTTCCGCTTCCTCGCACACCGCTTACGATGTCCCCTCCTCCAGCCACTGGCATCAGGCAACACCGAAGAATGGAGGCTTGGTTCCCTAAGCAGGCCGAGGTCCCATAGCTTCTCACACAGCTCATATTAAATGGATTTTACAGAGTAATTGAGTTGTAAAAGTGTCTGGTGGTGTTAAATACGGACACTGTTTATGCCGATGAAAAAAATTTACGTGCTACAACACAAAGTAGCACCATTTTGGTTCCAGAGCGGCCGCTGCGAGCTACTGCCGCACCGCCATATTTGATCCATTTCCATTTGTAAGGTAATTGTTCATTGAAAAATTTCACTTCATTACAATGTTGCATATTTTATTAGCCGCACACCCAGTGACAGCATTCTACAGCGTTTTGATCTTGGAGGCCATCAGTCTGACATTACCCAGTAGAGCTTCTACAAGCATAGCCTCATTCTGCTCAGGCTCACTCTAATTGTGTCTTACTCTGACTAGAATAAATGCAACTGATATCATTGCGTAATGGCGATGCATTATTCACTATAGATCTTTCAGCTAGGACTAGTCTGGGTCATCATCGTGTTTGCAGTGGTTTCCTGTGGTTAAGTAGTTCCTCTGGTAAATTTTTAATGGATAAAAGGACTAGATCCCCGCAGGCAGTATCACTGATCCACAACAGTGGGTAGTATCGCTTCTTCATTCAATTAATATGACATGTCATACAGTACCATGCATGGTACAATGCAGCTTCTGAATGCTTAGCTTCTGTTCTTAATCAAAATATGTTAATCATACAAAAAAAAAAACACATGTATTTCATAGATTAGTGATAAAATCATAGTGATTTTATTTCAGCCAAGCACATTTCCCCCAAATTCATTTTCTCACAGTACATTTAGTCTTTAGCATGAAAGGTGCTCTATGAGATGTTGCATTATTTAATTTTTATCTCAAACCGTATGCATCACCCCTTGATTGTCTTGCTGTCTGCCCTCCAAATACATTGGGAAAAAACCCGTTCTCAAAAGACAACACAGAGGCTGCAATACCAAAACAAACACTATGGGCAGAGGATGTGCACCAAAGCAATAACAAACTACGGCCAACCAATAGGCAAGAAGAGGTGGGGGTTAATGCACCTTTAATTAATAAGCGGGTAATTAATTTGGTATTTCTTTACAACAAGATTTTTGTTCATTTAGTTCAGTGCAGTGTTAACAG
The DNA here is from genome assembly GCA_032275025.1 of Enteromius treurensis. Lineage (NCBI taxonomy): Eukaryota > Metazoa > Chordata > Actinopteri > Cypriniformes > Cyprinidae > Enteromius > Enteromius treurensis. The sequence continues at coordinate 17,702,299 of JAUCMU010000036.1, forward strand.
ATAGAAAAGGAGTGAGTCCAGTGTATTCCTGGTGGAGAGAGTTTTGGGCATATACTCCATTTGTCTTGATGTGCATGGCAGTAAGTACGTACATGTAAGTAGTGTCTGATTTCTTGAATCTTTTGCTCCATATGCCCAGTAGACTGTGGATCCAGAGCAGAGGACAAGCTGACGGTGACAGCTAATAGCTGGAAGAAGGCTTTCCATACCCGTGAGGTCTATTTCTATACATCTATTTCTTTCCATAGCTGAAAGATGATAATGGTCTGTTTGCATGGGTTCTGGTGGTGAAATGCGGAACTAAAGTGTACGGAACTGAAGAGTGTATTGGTGAATGGAAATGTCGGCTTGCTGTAGTCGAAGAGTTCCTCCTGGGTCGACAACACAGAAGTGCATGTACCAAACACAGTTCAAAAATGAGATGAACTGATTCAGGGACTGCAGATCTGGATAAGTGGGACTTCATACGGATTCTGCCCACTGTCGTGCTTGTCCAGTCAGCAGAGATATTATGAAAGTGATCTTTGCTCGTTCTGTGGGCAATGGTTGGGGAAGCATCTCAAAATACAGTGAAAACTGTAATAAGAATCCATTGCATTTTGGCTTGTCACCGAAATATGGGGCTGGTTTGGCCATGGAGCATGTGGAGGCAGACAGGGATGATGTGACTGATGGGACATGCAATGCAGATCGAGTAAGGTGGTAAGCAGGTGAGTAAGCTCTTGTAAGGTTATTGGGTTCTCTGTTGCCGGTGATTCCATCCTCTGTATTACTTTTTAAAGGTCTGGTCTTCTGTCACAGACTCAAAGACTGCAAGGAGGCAGATATCCACAAAACTCATTTTTTATTCCTGGATAATCAGAAGCAATTTCAGTTTTCAACTGAACGTCGTCAAACAGGAAATCTTCAGAAAATAAATACAGTCTAATCAGAATTCCAGGTTTCAAAAGTGGATATAGTTGCAGAGGAGGAATCCCAGGAAGCAGGTAAGTCTTTGAGTCCCCAAGAGAAGGTAGGTGCCAGGCATGGAGTCGATGATAACATATCTGTGTGTGTGTGTGTTATTATTATTATTAAATGAACATCATAAAATGTAGAAATATATTTTTTATGCTTGTGTTTCACTTTATAGTTAGTTGTAGTAGTAGTAGTAGTAATATTATTATTTTTATTATTATTTTCGCTAATTTGTGTTTGATGTTGTTTAGTGAAACATACTACTATCATGTGAACTCTGATAAAATATGTTTTGAATGCAAAAAGTGACACATCAAGCACATGCATGACACTCGTGATTGTTATTTTTAGCTTTAAAACCGGTTTTATATTACGCTTTAACTACCGAGACGCTACTTGTTCCATTTGCCAAAATAAATATCTGAGACAGAGAAGGTTCAGCGCGACAGTGTCAGGGGATCATCTTCTCTGGAACCCTGATGACTCACACATGTAGAGAGAGAGAGAGAGCTGTTCAAAGCCACAATCTCCCCCGACAACAAACAAGAGTTTCATATGTTCAGAAGATTTCCATTCCTTCTAAAAATGCTACAGGGAATAACTAACGCATTCTCTGGATCTTAATGAGTGGGCGACCATAACTAAATATAAAAAGTCGGCTTTGTTGTTATTCACATTTTGATATGCTCGATATGCTGAGAGACATGCGGCGCCTGGTGTAGCGAGACTGTCATAAGTCACTGTCTGCCTCCTATTTAGCTCATGCATCTGTTGCATTAACCCTCTGATTAGTTGATATTTTCGTGCACGCTAATATCGCTAGCACGCACCGGAACAGACACTCCCCTGGTCTCCAGATTCGTAGTTAATCAGCCCAGATGGTGATTCTGACCATGGTCATTTAATCGGTATGTTTACGAGTCTGCTCATGAGGAAAACAGTAGCACGCCCCTGAGATGGAGAGTGGTTATTCTTGGAGAGCGAGACGGAGAGAGAGACTCATTAGGCAGGTAGGAATATGAGTGGCACAGCTAGTATGCCACTGAGCCCATAGTCCAAACCTTCCTCCACCAATTAGGGTTCTGCCAGTGTGAGTGAGTGAGTGAGGAAAAGCGTATGAGAATGTCCTTCTGAATTTTAAGAATGTGTGTGCGTGCAACCCAACTGTGGGTTTCTATGCCAAAATAAATGACTTTCTGTTCTGTAACTGTGTTCCAGACAGATTGCGCTCTCAGATAGATGGGTGAGACTGATGAGAACTTGTCCAGGTCACATTTAGCAAAGAAAGAAATGATAGTTTGCATAAAGAGAAAGAAGCCCATTTTAGGAACATTAAGATTTTTTGAAGTGAGATATTATTTTTATAACCGTTAAGCACATTTTCTACACCCAAATGCTCATTATCGTAAGGCGGTCATAATTCATGTTGTTCTCAGGATGAGGTATCTTTAAGCAGTTTTTTATGAATATGATTATGATTAGTAGTAATGTTTTTTTGTGTGTGTGTGTGTTGTATATATAAATATTAGATATATATTATTTGATATGCGATTAATCACAATTAATTTGTCAACACTAGTATAATATACATTATACACACACACACACACATACATACATACATATATATATATTTATATATTGTAAAAATGTAAGAGTCTTTACCTTTGCCTTTGATTTATTTACTGCATACTTTGTGCAAAAAAATGTCTTTCAATAAATAGACAGTTCAAAAGTACATTAATGAGAATCTTAATGGTCCTAAAAGAGCTTCATTTTCTTTAAGCACAATGTATTTCAATCTTCTTCTTTCAATTATCTCTTAAAATGAGTCTTGAAAGTAGAGCTGTCCTTACAGTTTTGCTCTGCTATTAATCATTGCCTTGGATATGATATGTGGGATGAGACCATAGCCAGGTAAAATATAAAGATTGTTGTGCACAGTTATTCCTGTCTGTGATGATGGACATTCACAGCATCCATAATGAAAATGTCCACCAGTGATCACAGGTACAGTGCATGAATGCTCATATCAAATGTCTTGCCCTTGAGCATCAAAAAGCCTTAGCCTGACATGTTTCGGACAGATTTCGTGAATTTTCCTCAGATTGGGTGGTCCATTGACAGAATCCCCCTTATTAAAAGAGTTTATTTAAAGATGTGGCTTTATCCAATGCCCTTTCGCTCCCATCGGCTGCTGTCAAAACTCCTTTAAGACTCTCTGATCAGCAGGCTTCTGTGCTTTGACCAGAGAGCAGCAGCAGCCTTAAATTATTCACCAGAAACTCAGTCTCTGCCTTTTAATGGGCAAATATTGAGGCAGCGGATAGGTAGAGAGGATTCTGGGAGTCTCGAAGGAGTGCAGAGAGAGAGAGAGCTATATTAACTGAAAGCAATGCTGTCTCATGGCTTTTCTTCCTGCTCTGTCTCCCCTCTAGTGAACTGTAGGGAAGCACACATGAATTACTCTTTATTTAGGATGTAACTCATCCTGTCAACATAGGTGTGGGCCAACACAGCTCATGAGGACGTTTAAAACACTGTAGGCTGTATGATAAAAATATGTTTTGTTATAGTCTTCTTAACTGTGATACAAACATATTTGAAGCCATGTTGTATAACTGTTTATATATATATATATATATATATATATAGGTGAGAGGTGAGAGAATAAAATACATGGAGTAATGCAAAAACAGAAAGGAAGCATCCCAAATTTAAATTGACATCACTAGCACATCATAGATCCTCTGCAGTGAATGGGTGTCATCAGAATTAAAATCCAAACAGATCATAAAACATCACAATAACCCAAAAGTAATTCACATGACTCCAGGCCATCAATTTATGTTTAGTAAATAAAAAAAATTTCAGTCCATTTTTTTAGTCCATAATATGGCTTTCTTCAGTAAAACAAAAAGTCATCTCACCTGACATGCACAGATTTGTATAAGCAAGCAAAAACTACATTCTAAACAGTTCTAAAAGTGATGTTTTTATCAGCTGTTTGGACTGTTTGGACAGCAGGTGATATAATGCTAAATTTCTTTTTCTCTACTCCTGTACATCTTGGATTGCCTAAAACTTAATCATCCTCAAATCATGCATGATGAGCTTCAAAATCATGCACATTTTTGCTAATTGTAATTATTGGGTGAACTATTACTTTAAGTACTGATTTAATTAAATTGATTGGCAGCATCATTTTTGCAGATATTTAATCTGCTTCAAAAACCTAGTGAGCTGCCTCACTGCTAAGGCAGAAGTTATGAAACCTCTTATGTGACTGATTTGGAACACATGAGGGAAGATGTGATACTTGAATGACCATAAATAGAAATGACACACACAACATTTTCATAAAAGTGTCATAGTTTTAATCCTAAATGATATTTTTATCAGTACTGAATTATGAGTACTTTTGCAATCAGCGTTTCTCTTTCTACAAATGTCATCTTGGTTTTTTTCATGTATTCATTCAGTTATTTTTTCTTATTACAGTGAAGTATAAAAAAATGTAGGATGCAAGTTTGCCTTAGAATTTGGTCAAAACAAGGTGTCTCAGGAGGCAGCGTAATTAAGTTTCCTACCTTCATGCCGGAAGACGAGCCTGTGATGTCTTAAAACGCTGCATCTGTAAGCAGCACACCAGGTTTTAGAACAAAGAAATTGTGTTTTGTCCTGTTTCTCTATGTGTGTGCAGAATTACATATGTGTTAGATGAAACAACTCCAGAATAGAGACTGTGGAAATTCTTGTTTAATCCCCCTCGAGTTGCAAATATTGTGTCAAATAATATTAATCTTGAGGTCCAGTTGCTCGCCTGTAGTTGAAACTGCAGGAAGCAGGTCTTTGATGAGTCTATCGGTGGTTTGGTGTTTCTGTAACATCACTGACAGCCGGAGAGAAACCCTGTGCATATCCACCGCCGTCCTGCAGACCTGCATTATTCAGTTCTGAAGTCTTCAAAGAACTTTAAGCCTGTCCACAAATGCACAAAGCAAGCAGTTCAGTACCTCGAAAAATCCTTCAAAATTGCACAAGGGCATTCCTGGGATTTATTCAAGATGAGAAAAAAAATGAGTTGCAGACAACATTGAACTAAATATGATTACGCGACAATCTGTTCAATCTTTCTCTGCCTTCCAAAACGCAAGCAGAACGCTCCCTGCTACTGCAATTGTATTTTTTTTAAAAGTTGACAGCATTTTTTAAAATAATTTCTTTGAAATTCTTTTGAGCAAGATAACAGGCAGGCCGAATTAAACCGGAGAGGTCTATAATTCATATTCCACTCAAAGCTAGAGGTGTCCTCACGGTTTTGCTCTGCTATTAATCACTGCTTTGCATTTAATGTGAAATGTGAGACGAGACCATAGACAGGTAAATACTAATTAGATTGTTGAACACAGTCAGTCCTGTCATGGTGATGGACATTCACAAAGCATCCATAATGAAAATGGCCACCTGTGTTCATGCAGAGATGCTCATATCTCATATGTTGACCTTGGAGCAAAAAAAACGAATGGAATAGAATAGTAGTAGTAGTAGTAGTGGTATATGGCCTTTTATTTGTCTGTAAACTTCTCATACAATATACTGTACATATTGTGATGCATAACTATTTACAGGACATTACTGATCACATTTTTTTGAATTATTACTTAGTTTTTATTCATGATTTTGAAAGAAGTCTCATCTCTTACACTCATTTATTAAATCAAAAGTGCCAATTAGCGATTCAGTCTATATTGTGATATTATTTATTTCTTAAAAGAAAAACTTTTTTTTTTGAGCACCAAATTAGCATTGCAGGACTAAATTATAATGTACAATAGATATTTTCTAATGTTTAATGACTTTAATATTTTTTAGTATTTTTGATCAAATAAATGCAGCCTTACTGAGAATAAGGACTTCTTTCATTAAAAATGTTCATCTTAATTTTTCTAAACATTGTATATTAATTGTTATAAAATAATATATAACTTTTATATATAACTTTTGGTTGATAATGAATGCAAATCAAAAATACCGAATGGCACTGTTGTTTAACATGACTTCCTTAAATACTAAACTATTCTTTTAACTTTATTATTAAAAAAGACCTTCTTTCATGGAGAACCACGCAGCGTCCATTCTGCTGTGTAAGGAAACAGAGTTTGCAGAATCATAATTTAGATACTTCTGAATGCTTATTAATGGTCTTGTAAATGGACACGCCAGCAAAACAGCAGCTCTAGATTCTCAGCAAGACCAAACAACCATAGAATTAGCATATGTTTGAGTTTGTTTCAACATAAATCCTACATAATGGACAGCGTGGAGTAATGTTGCAGCTGCACTAATCCATAGAACTGTGTCATTCCTTTCAAATGTCAAGCTGGGCATGTTGCACTAAGCTGTCAGCATTTTAATACCGCTGCCTTTTCTCAAGAAGTTACATTGTGACCTTAAAAATGCATTTCGCCCCCAAAAATGAAATTACTGTCATTGTTTATTCCCCTCATGTTGTTACCCAACCATATGATTTTTGCTTACATACTTTTGAGCTCCAAAATCCACTTTTAAAATGTCATAAAAGTAGCTTATACAACTAGTAGTCTGTATGTGATGAAATATGCAGTAAAATAGTATTATTGTGAAATATTACTACAATTTAAAATACTGATTTATAAATAAATGTACATTTAAAATGATATTTATTCCTGTGATGGCAAAGCTAATTTTCATAACTAATCCAGTCTTCAGTGTCTCATGATCCTTCAGAAATAATTCTAATATGCTGATTTGGTGCTGATTATTAATAATGGTTCTTATTATTTTGTAGAAACTATGATACCATTTTTTCAGGATTATTTGATTAACAGCATTTATAATATAATTTAAGAATTATAAATTAAATTAAATAAATTATAAATTTAATGCATCCTTCCTGACCAAAATTATTAGTTATATCTATTTATCTTTGAAAAGCATACTCACCCAAAACTTTAGAATATATTGTGCCATGATCTCTATATAAGTATTAAGCAAAATTACGCGAGACAGAAGAATGAAGTAATGGCTGCTGAAAATTCAACTTTTAAATCATAGGAATAAATGAAAATCTTAAATATATTAAAATAGTAAACTGTTATTTTAAATTGTAAAAATATTTCACAATATTTATTAAAAATATATTATATTATTAATAAAATAAATGCAGCCTTGGAGAGCATATGCTGTATCCAAAAGCATTTAAAAATCGTAAATATCTCAAACTTTTGACCGGCAGTGGAAATGGTGACAGGATGCTAATTTTCGCATCAACTCTTCCTTCAAACACTAAAGAGGCTGTTAAAGTGTTTATGGAAACAAAGAAACCTGCAAGTTCCTCGCTCACCTACCTTTTAACACAGAAACATCCAGCCTTCTGCTAGTCAGGTCCCTGTCAGCTTAATTTTATGTGCATAGACCTTTTGTAGTGATACTGTCAGGGTTTGCTTTCATAGTGTCAAGCACATGCCACAGGCCAAGCAATGTAGGAGAAAGCCTGCAGTTATTCTGACAAGCCTAAACTCCCTTTGGGCACGAGTTAGAGATAACCTTGAAAGCACACTGTCAAAAGACATCCTGGCATATGACCTATTAAAAAACATCCGGCTGCATTATTTTCCGAAACAGGAAAAACAACACAGCCGACATTATGAATGCAGTACAGTGGCTTCGACACTTCGGTGTGCTCAGATGGTGATAACTGCAGTCATGAATATGTCACTGGCCTCACTGCGGAGGAAAAACGACAGGAGTAATGTAAATGAAGGACACATGTGTATGCACGCACACGGGCTGGAAGGCGGGTGACACAGATGGCGTCTCGCTGTGAAAGGGCTAACACAAAAGTAGATTCAATAAGGGAGCTCATCTCCTTAATATACAGAGGAAGATACGAGATACAGGAAGGGAAGGGAAAAACACAGAGGGATGAATGGAATCAGCACAGGGAGGGGTGGACAGTTTGGGCATAACAAAAACAAGGCAAAAAGACATAGTATATGTTATAATAGTATATAGTTTTGAAAGAAATGTGAATATTTAAGGATTACTGGAGGACAAGAAATGTAAGAAGAGAAAATACCAGAGAAAACAGTGGTAGACGAACATGTAAGCGATGATATCACAAAAGATTGCATGGATTGAGGAAACAGATCAAAGTTGTTGGACAGCATCACGGCTAAAGGTTTTTCAGTGCCAGATGGCTCCGGCGTCGCTGCTATAAATGGAACAGGTACCCAACAGGTCTGAACACGCAGACGGATGGCATAGCCGTGCAAAGCTGAACACAATTCAATTACAGACAGAGTTGTTCATTGCTTAAGTGGGTTGAAAAGACTCGTATTGTGTGAAGTATGTGATGTAGTGTTTTCTCACACTGTTTAACACCTTGCACCCCCTCACCCTCCACGCTTCCATGAGGGTCCTGATCATCACTGAATGTGCCACTGTAAACAGTCATCTTGCAGGATGAGTAAGTGTGGAGAAGTTGTGTTATCTGGTTTCATGGCATAGTGTTATACATCTGTGCTAACCTGTCCGGGTTAAGCATGTACGTTTATTCTTTTATTAAATCTTTCTTTCTTTCTTTTTCTTTTTTAATTGACAAAAAAATGTTGTTGAAGAAATTGCTACTACTTTTCACAATAAGTCTAAGACTAAGCTAGTGCTATGAATAGAACATGAAATTCTGAAAGTAGAAAGAATTAATGTTTTCTTGTTAAACCGCAATCATTTTTAACAGTTTGTAGCATATAGTGTCACAAGATCCTTCGGAAATTATTGCAATATGCTACATTTTTTAATGTTTTTTATTGTTATTTTTAATGTTTAAACCAATTGTTTGGTAGGAATGGAATTGGAATGGTAGTTTAATATTTATGGTGAATTAAAAAATCAAGAGTTAACATCTTAAATGAGAAATTTCATTCTTTATTGTTGTCAGGTTTGATAAATTTAATGCACCATTGCAAATTAATAAGCGCATTTTTAGATATATATACAGTATATACATATATATATACTCTAACTTTGTAACAGTGTATATACTGTTATAACCGTTCATGTTTCTGGTAATACCTCAAATAGTCTCGCATAGCCAGACTGACGGCTGAAGGTCTGGACTTCATAGCCGCTTACTTTGGCAAGGCCCGTATATAATGACGTTTGACTGACATGTCAAACAACCAATCACAGTTTGTTTTGTTCAGCATCACGTTTCGGGGTGTGGAAATGTCCCCACAACAACAGAACAGCGTGCAACAAGTCAGTCAGCATAGAAATTCCGATGAGACGCTTGCGGTAAGCATATGTTTAAGCATTTCTCTCCATGTTTTTAACACCCACAAGCAATTCTG
>JAUCMU010000036.1:17756181-17772792 GCA_032275025.1 Enteromius treurensis
AGGAACTGACAAGGGAAAACGAAACTAAGACAGGAAGACATGAAAACGAAACTAAGAACAGACATAAATGTTACATGATGAGCATAAGAAACATCTTTAAAAACCATTACATATATTTTTGACCCCAAATTTCTTCAACGGTAGCGTATATTTATCTCTCTTTTTTCTATTTATTAGGAATGTTGACAATCTTGTGTGCAACTACATGTGTTAAAGCTGAATGTGATATTTTGAGAATGAATGTGCCTAAATGCATATCATTTAATGGTAAGAAGCTTTACCCATAATTTAACATCATAAACACTATTATTCACTTTTCTTTTTAATTTCAACTCTCTATTTTTCTCACTATTATTTCCCCAGATCTATATGTTTCTTTCCCCTCTAAAGGTTTTACAATCGCTGATCAGGGAAAGTGTTTTGGTGGGTCAGCTTCTGTTGATTTTTGCTGATTCAACATCTGTGGTTCAGAGCCGCTTTGCTTTGGGAGTTCAGTTTCCCTCCTTCTCCTTCCCTTCTTTAATGTAAGGCCAGTTGTTAATTGAGAATGAAGCACCACTTTACACTGCGGTGTAATTACGCCTGTTTGGAAGAGAAACAGATCAGCCATGTTGCTTATCAGCTAACCTGAGAAAATTAGACCACACCAATTAATGGGCAACAAAACAGACTGGGTGGCGCTACAGATATTGCATTATTCCCTGATGTGTGATAATATGGACCTTTCTATAAGGCTCTTCTGTTTTTTAAAACATGAATGCATATGAGAGCATATGCGCCTACAATTTGCTTTAAATAAAACTAATTTGTTAACTGATGTTTATTAATGAGTTTTAAACATGAAATAATGTTGTTTCCTTTGTTACAATATCATTTTAATTATTTTATTTGTATTTTTTATTTATTTTATTTTATTAATAATATTTGTTTATATATTTATTCATTTTTTATTTTATTTTATTTTATTGTTTTACATAAATAAAAAATAGTTAGCTAGTCCATTTTTTACATGTTTTTTTTTTTCTAATTGTCTACAATGGTTTTTGGGAATTCTTTATGAATATAAATTATTAAAACATATATATATATACATGTTGTGTTTTGTAATATTTATTGTTTTTCATAACACTAACATTAGCACCATTTTATTTATTTATAGTATTTTATATGATTATTTTATCATTTCAGTTGTTTTCATTAATCGGAATGAGCCATGTTTTTTGAGGGGAAATTGAATAGTTAATTAGAAAGCAAGTTAGTATAGAAATAATAGAAATGTAAAACTATGTTTTGTGAAAAAATATTAATTTATAAAATATACAAAATTTAGAGTGAAATTGACATTTCATTAGTTGCACTATAATACTTAGCATAGTGAAATTTAAAAGATTTCACTCAAGAATGATCTCTTTTTAATCTCAAGCGCGAGTGTCGTAAACTTTGCTGTTTTATTTTTCGACCAGCGTGAAGTGTCTTCGTGCTCGGCGGAGCTCGTTTAGATTGTGCAAATGGTTCTCATATTTCTGAGAAGCAGAGAGGTGGACACATTTTGATTAGGTGGCGTGATGATGGGCCCTTCAGGCCAGCAGAGGCGAAAGATCTCTCTGCTTGGCTTAACAGCAGATTTATGAAGCGTCCTTTGAAAGAGCCCTGTGCAGGTGAACAGAGGCCGTTACAGTGCAGCTCCTCCATTAGACAGCCATTAGACTCTGTCTTACACCTAATGAAGTGCAGTAGGCCGCTATCATACAGATTCAGCACTTTGTGTTAAACAGCCACAATGGAACGGAAACTACTGATACCGACTTACACTGTAGTTTGTTTAAAGTTGCACTTATCTTGCATTTTAAGAGGATAATATCTTAAAGATCTGTTGTCGCTGCATTAGTGTGATACAGTAACACTAATGTCCGATACTGATGCAGATAGCATGAATCTATGGCAGTGAACTGTACTGTGGGGTCCATCATGTTTCAGAAAAAGAAAAGTTGATGGATAAACTACTCATGTTTTAAAGTTTAGTTGAAGTTCAGGAAGATTAAAAATAGTAACAACATTTAATGTTATCACAAGCAGGTGGATATGAGATTAGATGATGTTCCTCATAATAAATCAGAGAGACAGAACAGTATATGAGGACATCTCAACTTGCTGCCCGCAGTATGTGTGATTTAGTGCTGTAGGCTGCTTTCTACTGCAGGAAATGATGACGCATCTTTTTTATGTGATTGTAGAAATGGATATGTTTTATAGCGATTTATTTTATTGTGGTTGATTTATTATGGAGAATTATTTATTATAATCCCAAAAGTAACTGTTACACGATAGTTTTTAAAAAATTATTATTATTATATTATTAATATTATATAATTATTATTATATAAAATAATGATTATTTAATTGTTTTTCATTTAATTTTTTAGTTTAGAGATAGTAGGATACACATATTGCATATCCATTTAGTGAGGATGCATTAAATTGAGCAAAATGTTATATTAAAGGCATTAATGTCTGTAATAATATTAATATAATAATAATAATAAATAATAATTTATAATCTTCAGTAATATCAACCAATACATTTCTAATTTTACAACAAAAAAAAAATTCTTGAGCAACAAATAAGCATTTTGGAATGACGATACCCAAGATTGTAGAGATGGCTGCTAAAAATTCAGCTTTGCTTCACAGCAATATATTACTGTTATAATGTTTACAGTATTTTTAGCAAACAAATACAGTCTCACACGAGCAAAGAAGTTTTTTTATACCCCATGCAACAATAAACTTCTAAATGATAGTGTTTGGATGCACTTGGATTGAAATGGTTTCTCATGTTTTTCAAACTTGTATTACTTGTTACTGCCTTTTTGCTTCATTTCAATTGTTCTGTTCATTTAACAAATCCTAATGAGTTTTTCTCATTTCGCTAGTCTATAGCTCAAGTTGTGTTTTCTAACTCCAGCTCTCTTCTCTGAAGTGCTCTACAGTTTTCAATGTGTAGACTGTGAGCTCCCAGTGGATACAGAGATAAACCGAGTGCAATTTTGGGTTTCTCTTAGAATCTATCTATGGCAGCTTGTCCAGCTTCTCTGTTTCTTTACTCAAAGCAGATCCATTATTGCAATAATGTTTATCCAGTGGAGCTCTCTCCACACTGCAGATGCCCGGGTTGAACTACATTGGTCTCTCAGACACTCAAGTCAGCTTATAAACAACTTGAGAGTTATGAGGGTTTTTAGGATGTTCTAAATGCTATAAAATATAGCAAGAAATCAATTTTTCGAGCATGAATTAAGCAACTGCTTCGTTCTGCTGCTTGAAGGAAATTAGGCGACTTCTCTACTCCGCTTCTCACAGGGCTGTAGTTATTTCACGCTGTAACTTCCTCCTCGCTCCACCCGCATCTGTCATATTTCGCCTCAAGCACATCCAAACACTGCTGCTTGACTTTTTTGACCTCCTGAATTCCCTCATGATGCATTTCCACTCGGGTCTACAGTGGCTGCCAATGACTCTGAATAAAATTCAAGACACACTCACTCTTGGCATACAGTGCTGGACTTCCACTGCCCTCATCAAACCACGCTCACCCTGCCAGCCTGCAACGATCGGTCACTAGCAGCTGCCAAGCTCCTTGTTTCTCTACAAGACGTTTTCCCTCTTGTCCAGGTCCAGATTTTCCATCCTTGCTATTATCCTCATTATTTCAACCACATAAGGGTATAGTAAAGTTTTCAGTTTTGCTTTCATTTAAAGGGTTATTTATAAATGGACAAATGTTTCAGCTAATAACAGAAGCTGCGCTTATTGCTCTACATCTTAAAGTATAAGTGGCAGCATTTGTGTACGCTAGATAGATAAAACATTTTACTTGTTCTAGCCTCTGTTTCTATACACAAACAAATAAGCATCACACCTTAACTGATAACTAATCAGAATGATTTTACAAAACTAGTCTCTAAATCAGTGTGTAGTTTCATCAGACCGCCAGCAGATGGCAGCAGAAGTTAAGTCGTGACTCTTCATTCTCCAAGAGTGACAGACAGGAGCGTCTGTCAGTAAGATCAATGGTTTAAGAGTTTCAAAGCTCTAAATGAATATTAACTACATCACAATAAACACACAAAAAACTAAATCAACAGATATTCATATTTTTACTTGGAACTATGCCTTTTTATATATTTACTTGAATATATAGAGAAAGATATTTTGAGGGGAAAAATGTTTTTCCATCATGTAAACCATTTTATTGTCACAGACAAGGAAAACAGATATTTTATACCTTCTATGAAAAGAAATATGTTGTTCAAATACATTCAAGAATTAAAACTTGCATATAAAATAGATGCCTTTTTTAAAATAATGATTTAAGTGTGTATTAAAAGTAATGAAACACATTAAGTAAAGTGTTTGTTTTGTTTTTAAGTATATTCAGGTTTATTGGGACATATATTTTCCTAGGCAATATCATTTTTTGTTTCAGTTTTAAAAGATGTGTTTGTGTTTAAACTCTATTAGACAATGGATGGCACCATTAACCATTTTTAAGTATTGATTATTTATAATTGAAAGAAGATGTCAAACACCTGTGTTAAGAGTGTAGTCCAAGATTTTAGAAGTGAGGGGAACAGAATGTCAAGTGTAATAACATTCTATTCTATTAAAGTCAATTCTATTTTAACGATCCATGGTTCATAAAAAATAAATAAATGAAGACACACATTTGAAAACCTTTTATGTGAATACATTTGACAAATGAAAGTGAGGAGATGAATGTGTATATACATCCCCTGTTCATTCTATGCCCATGGTTGCTAGAAACGCCTCTGGTTAGAATTTTGCCTTTGGCCTTTTTTTTTTTTTTTTTCATTACAAATTATATGGTAGAGTAGCCAATAGCAAACTGAGGCTAAGGTTGAATTTAAAATGTACTTTAATTTCAGTATTGGTATCCCCCATATTTCATATAGCGTCTAACCTTTCACACAAAGAAATTAACATAATTTGCTTGTTTGGGATCACTAAAACCTAGTAAAAAATACAATTGTTCAAAATCCCCAAACCTCCTCCAATATCCAATTCAATGTTTGAATCATAATTTTCTAAATATCCACTCGCTCCCCTCATGAAGCCCACTAAAGTAATCTTTGCGGTTATTGGTGTCCATGCTCGCAACATTTATTTTAATGCCATTTTTTTACATATTTGCACGATAAACCGGTTTTAATGACAAAAGCGTGAATGAGAGACTTGATTTATAAAGGGGAATCTCATAATCATCGCACGAGCTATTACTTAGGCCGATGAGTTCAAAAAATGAAAAACATCAGATACGCCGTTATGGATTGATACAAATAGTCGCGCGCGCTGAATTAATGTGTTACTATTTTTAGAACGCCAGTGTTTCCAGGGGAAACCTAATGACGCAATGACGTCAATGCAGGTCAATAGCTGACTGGAGGAATGGAGCGCTTCCGTTAGATTTTGCAGTATCTTCTGAAACATAGAGGGATTTTTGATACATTATACACGTCGACATCATAAAGCTTAAGCGCATAACGTACAGCAGCGTCACCGAGGCTGTAGTAATGCACGCGCACAAGGAGTGTGAGAGTGGGGCTTTTTCTCCTTCTGCTGGACTGTAATGTGGAGTAATGGTGTCTATAAGAGGAAGACCAGGCAGCTTTTGCTTTTTCTCCACCTGAAAGCTCATGCAGTGACTGATGGGATCCAAGGGATGAGATTTTGACTCCGTTCTCCTGCTATCAATGTAGAACATTTTTTTCCCACCAGAAGCGTCTATGATCAGAAAAAGGTATTTGAATTTTTCATAAATCATATTCAGGGTCGATTCGGAGAATATCAGTTAGTAGTGTAACCCAATATTCATTTTAATAAGGTACGCTGTTAAACTCAATATAATGCATGACAGAATGTGTGTTAGTTGCTCAAACTGGACTGTGAGTGCACGTGATGCGAATGATAAGAACACAGGCAGGTATGCAAACATGTATAGTGATATTTAAGAATATGATGCCAGTACAATTGTCTTTTGAATATTTCATTAAGCGTGCGGGCATAATGGCATTCAGTGCAAATTTAATGTATCTAGCTTTTATTCTTACTACGCTGAAGTATAATTATCATATGATCTTGATGGAGCAGCCAACAGATGCTTGTGAACGCACGAGACATTTTGTTTGGAAAATCGTGCACTATTGTGACCAGATCGTGTGCATGGCTTTACATGCATGTTGGAGGCGTGTAATAGTATTTGCTGCTGTCATTCAGATGTGCGTGCTGGAAAACAGGGGTTTTGCGTTATTTTCCTCGTTCGTTCTCGTAAGTAGGGCGTTACCGACGGGTTCAGCACCACGGACAGTTCCCTGACACTCAGGCGCGCGCACGCACGCACACACACTCACACTCCATCAGCCACACACGCTGACACGGAGTGAGTAATTCTCGTCATGTAACATCACATTCCTTGTTGAAATAAAATAGACATTGCTTGTTCACTTGCAGACCGTCAATAACTGCTTGCCAATATTACAAGTAAAGATATACAGAAATATATATTAATGTAATAAACTGGGTAAATCTTGATGGAGTAATGAAATAGATAATGTAACCTTTTAATAAAAATTGAAACTTAATTTAAAAAAAATCAACAACCTGCTTAACTGCAGCTATGCTTTTTAAAAGCTGTGCCAAAAATCTTTGCATGATTTTTGGCCCTTAATTGAATCACTTTTTCAAGAAGAAAAAAAAAATTCATAAAAATGACATTAAATATTGTGATACGTTATATATGTGTATATAAGTGATGAAAAATTACAGTGTGCATATATAAGATGCAGCACGTGTACTACTATAATGTAATGCATCTGTGTATTCATGTTTGAGCAAGGCCATTACATGATTCTAAAAAAGAGAGAGAATATGCACAAACACACCCTATCAAAAAACAAAAAAACATAAAGTCACAAAAGCAAATGGACAAATCATTTTAAATATCAAATCACATATTTTTCTACTACATAACTAATAATGCTTGATCTACAGTAGTAGTGTTTCTCAGCAGAACTAGATTCCCACACCTCTGTTACACCACACCTGGGAAATCAGCTAAACAATATGTTTTGTCTTTATCATTTAGTATTTAAAAATCTAATTTTTAAAGACAAAATATGTTTAAAAAAAAAAAGTTATCATTGGATGCTCTTTAACCGTAGCGTAACAAGTGTCCACCGTTCACACTCCACTGAAAGGCTGTTATACTTTAGTTTGACTGTTGCATGCAATTGATGTCAAATAAACCTTCTCTTTATTTAAATCTATATACTTTATTCAAAATCAAATGACAGAAATACAGAGTGTTTCAGATAGTGTCAATTGCATCAGTACATCTGAGACTCTGGTTTTGTAAATTTTCTTTTTCTTATAAAACAATTGAAATACACTTAATGCATGTACTGGAAATATATATAAATATTAAGCATTGCTCAATGAGATACCGTAACTAACTCTAAAATTTCTCATTATTTTGGAGTAATAATCTTAAAACACATTAGACTTACAAACTGGCTTCTTCTTGTTTTACGTATGTTACTGACTTGAAGGATACATGTAACAATTATGATCAGCCACGCTTTAAAAGAAAAATGCTTTCTGAAGCTGGGTTTTCAGAGTGATACCATAGAAGAACTAGTTTGGTTCTTCAACGATCCTTTCAATGAACAGTTCTTAAAAGTAAAAAATGGTTCTTAGTGTGAAGACCATTTTAATAATCGGAAGAACATTTGACCACTATTAAGAACCTTTTGTGTGGTGGAAAGTTTGTGTTTCTTCCTCGTGAAACCATCAATGCCAATGATTATTATTTATTTTTAATAATGTAAGCAGGTTACACTGTTGTTCCTTGATTACAGTCAGTGTGTCAGATACAAATCTAGCTAAACACCTTTTTGTTTGAAAAAGCCCCTCACACACTGCTGTACGACGTTGTGTAAAATATCCCAATATAATAAAGACAATATTTCATACATAAATACTGTTTCTGGTTTTTAATACTGTCAGAAAGGTTACACCTCCTTCATAAAGACACCTCCTTTTTTATTAAATATTTTCTATTGTGGTATTTAACCAAGTTAATGATTAGCAAAATATAAACCACGTTTCACAAGGTAATGTTCTCTAAACGAGTTACACTGCATGTTTCCTTTGCAATAGGGCTGCTTCGTATGATACAATTACTGCACACGTTAATAATTTGTTCTTCATGTGTTTCAGATGAATTGACGACTAGTTTCACATCTATTGCCTGCTCCTTTCCCTCTCTTCCTCTCTGTCTCTCTTGCTTGTCCTTCACGGGTCTTTTTGCGGTCTGGGCTTGCTGTTCCATAACTTACTAGTCAGGAAGCCCTTACCCCAAAAAGTATCTGTGTGGGGTCCTGACTGCTGAGGAGGGGGCTTCATGTCTTCTTTCTCCTGGGACTGAGGGTTTGCTCTTTCTGGCAGTTAATCTCTACTCTGGACATTTAAATACATGATAATACTATCTATCTATCTATCTATCTGTCTGTCTGTCTATCTATCTGTCTGTCTTTCTATCTATCCGGCTATGTCTGTCTGTCTAGCTATATAGACATCAAAACTTACTGTTGCCTTTTTCCATCACATGTTTGGAGCTGTATGTCATGGCAAAATCAGCCACATGGTGGTGCTATTGTCCTTGTAATAAAAAGTTAAACTTATTTTAACAACTTCTCCCATTTTGGGTAATAGATCACTAACCCCGAGTTTCACAGAAATGGCTTAAGCCAAGTCCTACACTAAAATGCTGAAAGAAACTTGCACTAACTGTAAAACATGTCAGCACTTTTGTTTTGTCTTAAGATGTAGTCAGCAATGCTTTTTTCAAACAAATTACTTAAATGTCCTAATTGAACTACGACCTAATCCTGGCTTTGTCTAAACTCTGTCTGTGAAACTCTGTTCTGTGTGTGCATGTGTGTGTAAATTTATTCAATCTTAAAGGTCTATCATACCTCTGGTGCTTCAGTGTTGTCTATATGATAATTATTGTTTATTTTATATTTAATTACTTAATAATTAGACAAAAATACTGTTAAAGTGGGTTATTTGACAGTATGTATTTTTAAGATATTTGTAAGATTTATAAAATCGATCTGGTAAGAACTGTGTAGGTATTTTGCATGTTTTGGACATATTTTATGTATTTAAATTGACTTGATTACATCAAGCAGCTGGTCCCGCCCACAAGCCCAAATTATTGGATGAGCCAGATTTTGGCATGCTGGAAAGCTTAGACAAAAAAGTGCACATTTTTACAGTTTATTTTATACAGACACGGACAGGATTGATGGATTAATTAATTCATTAATTTTTAGAAAGTATTTTTATTGTATGTAATATATGCAAATGTTGTGTCAAATAGGCCTGCATTTATATATTTGTAAAAAAATATTCAGTGTTTTTTAAAAGCCTCTTCTGGTCAACATTTCACAAGAGTTTCGATAGAGTTTCCAGAACCTCATTTTCTAAATCTTTTCCGTGATCTGGCTGCCTGAAATATTACTCAGCATATGTTTAACATTAGCTGTTTCTAATATTGAAAAGTTTTTCCATTTATTTAGGGTTAACAAGTTCAAAATGATACTGAACTGACAAGTGACGTTGTGCTACTTTTTCAAGCAATGTTTACAGTCCATGTGCTGAACCACGTCAAATTTGGTAAAAAAACGATTATGACATTCCTAAAGAAAAAGCATGAACATTATGAGTGATGCTAGTGATTTTGAAATGCTCACATGGTTGAACTGGAATAATGCGTGTGGTTGCTGGAACTTAAAAACCCAGAGATAAGAGATATCATGCATTTACTGACTAAGACTGAGTAAGACTTCATTTATTATGCTCCAATAAAACTCTAACACTTTTCATTTTATTACTATACTGTCATGCAGTGGCTTCAAAAAGCAGCCTAAAAGCTAATGTATTCCCAAAGGATCGGGGGTTAGATAGAATGACCCCATTGACCCTTGCTGGTAAATATAAGATTAAATACTTAAAATTACTTTAATGTATACCGAAGATAACGTAACCCGATTATTTGTCATGGTTGAGAACATATTCACTGACTACTTGCTTACTGTAAAAGCAAAGTTCAGCCAGTGCTTCTTCAGTGTTGGTCAATTTGAGAATTTGTATTTATATTACAAGGCAATTATTTTGTGATGCATGACGTACGTTCACGGGGGACTGCAAAGGTGACTAAAAGACAAAATTTCCTGTCCTGTGTGACGTAAAAGGTCAGAGTAGAGCTCGGCAATGATGCCGATGGCAGAAATCATTGCCCAGTTTTAGGCTTTTATAATGGGTCTCATGGCTCAACTTTGTTTTTCTTTTGTCACACTTTCCGCACTCTCTCTCTTTCTTGTAACTCTACATTATGGATATCTCGAGAGCAGTTCTGAGAAGTGCTTGGCCACATCTTAAGCGTTTCCAGAATCAACACTGACTTGAGCTCTAAAACTAATTGTCTCTGGAATTTTTAGCTGGTGCTTGGACTGATTTTTATGAACGATTGTCCTGTTTTAATCAGTTTCGTTTCAGAAGAAAGAATTTGTTTTGTGTGGGAGGCTGAACAACTCTTTCCGTTTGCACAGCTGTACTATGCTTTAGCATGTAAGCACTGAGCTAGCACGCCTCCTTACAAATTAAATATTGTCATAGAGATGTTCTCTGCATGTCTTATCGAAGAGTGTTTTCCAAATAAATGTATTTCTGACTTTTTATTTCACAATTCAGAATTGCAAGATAACTAAAGATAAAGATAAGTTAACTCCGAATATGTTTTTTATATATATAATTTTACCATTTTTATTACATGGCAGAAAAGACAAAAAAAAATGCAAGATGCTTAGTAATAATTTTTTTTTTTTTTTACAAAATTTAACATTCTAAAACAAAAAGAAGAATATGGAATGTGAGGAATATAAAAGATTTAAAAAAAGATGCAATCACCTTTCACAGAACTCATTGAGTTTTCTCTAGCGCTGGAAAGCTGATAAGATATTTACACGGGTCATACTTCTTGCCTTACGGTGCCGCAGACATTTTACTCTTTTGTTTTGATGATATTGCAGAATAGTATCAAAATATGATTTATATGGTAATCATTCCCTGAACCATGACAAGGTATAGAACTACTGGTAATTCACTCTTCTGCCTTCTTTATATTGTCTATTGAGCAAGTTAGTGTAAACAATAATATTGTGTGTGTGTAAGGTTTGAATAACACAAGGATTCATGGTAACATTCCTGAACAATCTGCGTTCCTCTCACTCTCACTCTCACTCTGTCTCTGGTGACCTAGAGAAAGCTTTTCTCAGCTCCAGGAATAGAAACATACATAAAGTTAACCCTCCCTAAAATACCAGAAATAGCAGACAGTACAGGAATGGAAACATTTCCTCTGTGATCCTTTTCGCTAGATTCCCGTAACTTTGGCTGTGCGTGAAGAATCACATGCTTCTTGTGAATGGCGGAAACCAGGTGTTGGGTTTAAAATAATTTGTACAAGACAGAGCAGATGTGGAGCAACATCTGGTTAACTGTAATGCTTAATGCAAAAAGAGAGTCTGAAATGCTAAATTTCAGGAGCTGCACGTTTAGCTGGACGCCTTTGGCTGATCTTCCACTGATTTGTTAAGTGTGCTGCTGGATGGACAGTTATCTATAGATAGATGAATAGCTGTTTCAAGATATTTCCTAGATAGAAAGGGCTTAACTTTGCTTAAAAAAGGTGAGGTTAGTAAAAAAAAAAAAACTTGACCACGGCTGAAATCTGTTTATCACACTTTAAAGTAGAGTCAACCAGATTGACTTAATTCCTGGCATATTGTGTATACTGTATTTATACAGTGTAGGTAACTTGAGATGGGTATCATCGGCATATAGATGCAAAGAAACGCCATATTTTTCATACTTTGAAAACAACACAGGTCCAATGACTGAACCTTGCGGAACACCACAATCAAGAGAAATGTTAGAAAATGAGTAATACCAGTGGTTCTCAAACCTCTCCATGAAGAATGTACCCACATTTTGTATGTCTCCTTATATCTGTACACCCATTTCAGAGAGTCTAACAATGATTTATTGAATTAGTTTGTATCAAAACTTTATGTATCTTCCTTTAAATTGATTGTGGTGTTTCAATGCATATTAATTGTGTTGCAAAACTCAGTCCCTTGCAGGAGACACCCACAGTTGGGCCATCCTATGACTCATAACACCAACACCTGACTTCACAATATGCTTGATCAATGACTGTGAACCTTCCTGGAAGACTGAAAACTGCACGCTTTAAAAAAAAATTTTTTTAATTGACGCACATGAACCTACTGATTATGAATTGACTGTGTAAAATAGAAGGTAAATATCCCTAATCTGCAGTTTTGGGTAAACAGGGATGCTAAATAATGGAAGTGCCATCTGCAATGGGGGACAGCCAGAAAAGAATATGTTTTTAATGGAAGCTTTTATTAAAATGGGGTCTTACAACTTTCAATGTTGTAAAGCTACCTTTAACTGAAAATTCATCTTGGTCATTTCAGCAGGGAACATATTTGATCTTTATTTTACACTGTTTGAACGAATGTGTACTAAAGGCTTTATGCATTTGTACCAGGATCTACTCAATAAGTGGGTGAGAAATTATGTTATTAGTTTGGAGAGTTCCTCAACAAAGTGCATCCCTTGGGAACAATTCTGTTGTAAGACAAGCGTCTTATTTTACAAGCTACAAATCCATAGTGAATTCTAACACAGGCCACAATGCGATCGGTATGTTTTACAATGACGAATATTTGTCGTACATGTGTGCGTGAGATGTGCCTGAGATGCCAGCGGGGGTGTTGTCCCCCCTCATGCTGTTTTGCATGGGGGAATCAAGGAAGTAGAGGCTGAGGTGATTCACACATGAGTCAACATCTATCTGCTATATAAGCCTGACCACTCATGGATCCTGGGCATCATACAGACATCAGATTGCAAAGGTAAGTCCCCTTCACTCTCTCTCCACTCTCACACTATCTGGAACTCTGATACACTGCCTTTCTCACTAATGATGTGGATTTGATCATACAGCTTTACATTTATAGCCTTTAAATTGTTATTTTTATCATTTACATTATGGAGCAACTAAGTTTAATATTCCACACAGGGAATAAAAAAAAGATTACAGTGCTTTTGGAATGAAGCAATCATTGTTTATACTAGGGCAAAGTGTTCTTTGGGGAATTTTCTAGATATTGAAATCCAAATCCATGTGCTGAGGCTGTCGTTTTGTTCTGTTGGAAGTGAGACTGAGCATAGCAGAAAGCTTAATTGCTTTATGTTGCAAATTGAAGAGGCCTGGGCTTTGCTGACATGCTCATTGTAAGGGATAGGGGCAACTTTCATGTGCAAGGAATCCACTTTTTAATTTTGTATGAATTTAGTGGATTGTCTGTTTTCATTTGAATTAGCAATTTGATTCTGAGAGAATATGGCATCGGAGATAAAGTGTCATGTACAATCCGGATCGACAGAAATATCAAGCCAGGATTTCAAGATTGCTTAATGATTAGACACCTCTTCAGGACTTTGTAGATAGAAAATAATTTTTTTTTTAAAGAATTTTACTACAGGTCATTTCCTAATGCATTGTATTTAGTGAGGATGCATTAACAGGATGCATTTTAAAAGTGCTTTATTAATTATTTATTCTTATTATTTTTATTCATTAAATCATGGGAAAAACATGGTTTCCATTAAAATATTTAGAACAATTGTTGGTAATAAGATATATTCCTTAAGCACCAAATCAGCATATTACAATTTGTTCACATGCTTTTATTCAGTTTTGCCATCACAGGAATATATACACATTTTAAAATATATTGTAAAATTACTTTAAATTGTAATTTCAGAACATTACTGTGGTCATTAAATAAATGCAACATTTGTTACAATACTTACAAAACATTTTAATAGATATTCAAGGTAACGGTTATTATTTTATTTCAGCAGGTATTGCTGCACTGTTGCAAAGTTAAAGACCACTCAACGCAGGAAGCATGCATTTTCCAGCTCTTCTCTCCCCCTGCATTTTGGGCATGCTCAGTCTGGTACACGCCATTCCCATTCATCATGACAGCCTGAAAAACTTGGTCAAACTGCAGGCAGACACCATCATCCTCAGAATCAAGGATCACAATGAGACGGTAACTGGTTAAAACTCAGTGAAATAGTTTCTCTTTTGTTAAACCCATTGAGATGATTTATATAACCATGCTCATTTGTGTCCTCTCTCACAGCTAAAACTCCATCCAATGCTCATCATTGGCGATCCAGAACTTTACCCTGAAGTTCCTGCTGATAAACCAATCCAAGGTCTCGGGTCTATCGTGAGAACCGTAACTACCTTCCAGAAGGTTCTTCAAAGGCTGCCCAAGGGGTATGCGAACCAAATACGCAATGATTTGTCAACACTTCTGGGTCACCTGAAGAATAGAATGGCATCTATGAGCTGCACAGTCAAGCAGCCAGCTAATGATGTGTCACTGGACACTTTCTTGAAGGACAACGCCAACCATCACGTTACTTTTGGTTACTTGGCTTTAGACAGACTGAAACAGTTCATGCAAAAGCTGATAGTTAATCTGGACCATTTGAAAAGCTGCTAGTTGGCTAATGTAGCATTAAGAATATACTATTTATTATATTTATTTAAAACCCTGTATATTTATAGAGCGAAGCAGCATTTTGGCACGTTTTGATATGTACAAACTTATTATCTGATATTAAACAGGAAGCTAAAAATGCTGCTGTGACGTCATGGCATCCATACAATCTGTCCTTACTACGTAAGACAAGTACAACCTGTTACCTGCACACATAGCCATGTCATACTTCATGCTGTCTGCAGGATGACATCAGCATTTGCTGAGCATACTCAATGATGTCACTGTGTTTACCAGAAGCAACGAGGCCAGACTCTGCTAGGAAACTGAAATCATGTTCCCATTTTACTTCTTGCTGCAACACCAGCATTGCACTCTTAGAACAAAAAATAAAGGTCCAAAAGGGGTTACTGAGGCAGTACCTTTTCGAAAGGTACGAATACATACTATTACTTTTTTTTTTTTGGAGCTTTAAGGTACTATAAGTACGTACGTTTAACATTTGAAAGTGCACGGCCTCATTGACAGTTTGTACCTTGTAACTCATATTTTCCTAAACAGTATATGAATCTATGCACTTTTAATATCCCGACTATTGTTGTTACTTTTGTATTTTGTGTATTGATGCACTTTTTATAAAATGTTACCAATAAAATAAATTCCAACACCGATCTATCGGACACCTCTGCTGTTTATTGTGGCTCTGTTAATGGTCATTGCATTGTTTCCCGATGGAACAAAAAAAATAAAAATAAAAAATAATGAATGCAGCATTGGAATGTTTTTAGAAGATAAATCTAACAAAAGGCTTTCTTTTACTGTAAGTGATAAAATCTACACATAACTATTTTGACATCTGCATTCTGGCATGTTGCATGTTGCCAGAACCCTATAAAATAAAATTTATTTTTATTGGCCATAAGCAACCCAAAAAAACAGACATTCTGCTGTTGGTATAAGTGTTGGATATTGGTATTATTTTTTTTATACAGCAATAAAAACAAGTTTTGTCAGACTTTATCAACAAGGGTACATTACACAACTTATGTATCAAGGGATGGCAGGAATTGCCCACTGGGATTTAAATTAAGTCCCCCTGTTTAAAGAGAAGCAGTTAAATTATGACAGATAAACTCTGTATGCAAAGTCCATATTGACAACAGTTGATGATTCATCCTGTCTACAAAAGCTATTTGTAATGTTTAAAAAAACTCTGCCAGGACACATGAAACTTGGCGTTGAACTCTCTTGACAAACATATGTAGTTTAAAAGAAATTCCCACAACACAGTCTGTTACGTATTGGAACCATTTCTGCATTCTGTTATTTCTATAAAAGAAATACATCTGAGGCAAACAAACATCCCATGGTGAAAAACTGACTTTCTTTTCCATTTTAAAAACTCAAGAGTCACACGTATTAAATTTAGTCCTTCTCTGAGAGGTTTTTCCTTCAGTCTGTCATGTTCAGCTGAACCATTTGCTCTTCTTGACTGCAGTCGGAGTATGTGATGTTCCCATTAGTTTCTTTTTGTACTGATTCACCAGTGTGTCAAAGCGGACATCCTCTCTGTTCCGGAAGTTTCTCTTTGCAGGTTTGCCGTTCTGCAACTGAACAAATAGCATAGTAATTACAACAGATACAACAATGAGTTAAACTTGCTTTTTTTTGCTGGCAGCAAAAAACAAAATATCTAATACTGTTCACCAGCACAAAAAATAAATAAATAAAAACTGTCAGAGTTCCTGCTCCTAGTGCGAATGCAACCAGGAAAACGTCCCAAGGGGGAAACTGGTTCTCTAGGAATGACCCTGCTGGCTCGTTCCTAGAACAAAGTGTCTAGAACTACAAAGTG
>JAUCMU010000036.1:17778441-17796903 GCA_032275025.1 Enteromius treurensis
TTACCTAAGCTACATACCTTCTATGTACATATCAGAGAACAATTTAAAATATTCTCTCAAAGCATTCTATGGCACCTCTAAAAGCTTTAAAATTCAGGTAATAAAATTATGAAAAACTAAAAATATTATTTAATTCTAAAAATACGTTTCGATCATATTAAAACAACACTGCTATGAAAATATAAACAAATAATACAGTTACTTTTTCCCACAGTGTCGTCATCATCATCGTCGTAATCTTCAGGTTCACTGCCATCACTGTCTGTCAGCTGAGATTCAGAGTCATTTTCTGCATCACCCTCTTCACTGCTATTGCCTTCATCATCGTCATCATCATCATCCTCGGATGCCTCTTCTTCTGACTCAGACTCATCCTTTACCTCCTGCAATGTGGGCCTTAACACAAGACAGACCTTATGTTAACTTTACTGAATCAATCCTCACACACTTTAGATCTGTTGCACCTTCTGCACTTACTCTTTCTCGCCGTCTTTTTCATTCCCATCAGCTCCAGCACCTTTAGAATTCACATCCTCTTTTTTGACGGTCCCTACAAGATACAAGACACACTTCCTTACAACACCTAGAGAGTAGATGCGTTTTCAAGCCTTTTTACAACTACATCCAGATAAACGAAAATGATGCTGATGGATGATACCAGCTGCTTCCGTTGATTGGTTGTTGAGGTATTTGTCTTTTGCAATGGCCCAGTCCACAGCCACCTGTCTGTCTGTGAAAAAAGATTAAATTGCAGATATTTAAAATGTAATTTATTTCTGCGGTCAAAAATTTTTCAACAGTCTTCTTAAGAGTTAAGAGAAGACACACCTTTGATCTCCTTCAGGTTCATCGCAGCCAGAGCTTTTCCAGCTTCTGCCATGTTCTTAAACTGCACAAACGCAAAACCTCGCTTCTTCCCATCTGCACAAACATGACGGCATCAATGAAAAAAAAGCTGGTTAAAAGCTTAAAAAAAACAATCAGATGCACTTGTTGGTCAAACGTTTACCAGGTTTTAAGGGAATCTTGGCCTCCGTCACTGTTCCAAACCCAGAGAAGATCTGTTTTAAATCCTCTTCTTCACACTGCACATAAAGCACAACAGTGCGTGAGCCAACATCACATTTCAAAAGTCAAAACTAATTTTTATACAACATCATTATTTAGCTGACTTACCTTAAAACTGAGATTTCTGATAATCAGTCGAGCTTTCAGTAGGTTCTTTTTTATGCCTGTACTCTTCGCAGGGCTTTTGGTTTCTGTTGGTTTAGGCTTTGGTTGCTTGTTATCTTCTAAATCTGCATGAACAGACTCATTTATCATTACGGACAGAAAAAGAGCGTTTAAAACAATCAAGTATAATATAAGGATAAACATCTAACCTCCTTCTGTTTTTACTTTCTTCTTTTTCTTATCATTAGGTTTTTTCTTGGCCACAGTTACCGATATCTTCTCGCCATCATACTCGATGACTTCTTTTATGGCCCGCTGTGCATCATCCTCCATTGAGAACGTAACGTATCCAAAGCCACGACATTTTTCAGTCTCTGCAAACAGCACATTAACATTACCATTAACCAAGATACCACTCATTGAAATTGTGGATACTAGTTTGGGGTCACCAGGTTTATTTATGAAGGAATTCATATATTTGTTAATGAGGTTTCCACAAAAATGTTTTCAGGATTGATAATAAAAGATAAAAAAAAATTCTTAAGCATCAAATCAGCATATCAATAGTGGTGCTAAAAATTATGTTCTGCCACCACAGGAGTAAGTGACATTTTTAAATATACTGAAATTGCAATATTTCATAATATTACTGTTTTACACTGATCAAAGCATGAGTGGTTTATTTCAAAAACACTAAACTCTTACTGACCCCCAACTTTTCTTAAACATTTCTGCTTTTCTTTAAACACAAACACTTTTATGCCTCAGATATTTTTTTTTTAATTCATTTATTTCACTAATTAAACTCACAATATAACAAATCTTAAAAATCTTATCATGCTTTCAGTTGTTTTCAAATGCGTTTTATTTGTAGATATTATGTTTATGATCATAGTTCCAGAGATTCATCTAAAAAAAAGGGCATAACAACTTCAACACTAATTATATTTATATTTTTACTCAATTTATTCAACCACAATTTTTGACAAGTAATTATTAGTGTCAAAAAGGGCCTAGAGGTGAAACCCAGATTTTTTTATCACTTTTGAGAGAGAGAAAAATACCTGTATTACTGGCAATTTTACGAATATTATCAAGAATATAGCACATACTCTTACGCTTGTAGATAATATATTTGTTTGTTCCCTTAAATAACACTCAAACCACTACATTAACGTTATTTAACTGTAGGGGATTCAATCGTTAAATCTTACCTCTGTCCCTGACAACAAAGCAGTTCTTCAGAGGTCCTATTTCAGAGAAAACCTCAGCCAGGTTTTCATTTGTGGCTGTTGCAGGTAATCTCTTCACAAATAAGGTGACTGCTGGCATTTTTACCACGAGTTCCGCTCGACTGGTCTTCGCAGCCAGCAAACGCTTCTCTGAAACGGCGCTCTTGATCACCGACTCTGGCAGATATCATATACAAGTCGCGATCACATTAAAGTTCTTGTAATATGAAGTTCTGTAAACAGTGCGAAAGCAACAAGGCACGTTTACTCACATGTTTCTTCTCTAGAGGAAGTTGTCAAGATGGAGATTCTTCGTTTGTGTGGCACTGCAGGGTTCCGGAACCACAGCGACGCCTCCTGGTCAGGAGAAGCATTGAAGCATGTCTGGGCCATAGACATAAACCTTTTCGCTATTCGGAAAAGACATAGTCCAGATCATAGACTTACAAATACCAAATTTATATTGTATTTGAATTCTATTGAATTTTGTAATTATATTTCTGTGGTCTGGTCTATGTCTTTTCCGAATAGCGACAATGATGTCAAGCCCAAAAAAGACAGAAGTGTGTGTGTGTGTGTGTGTGTGTGTGTGTGTGTGTGTGTGTGTGTGTACAGTATACGTACGAGCTTTGGGAAAAAAACAGATCGTTAGTCGAGAAACGAATACGTCCGAATTTGTAAATGAATCAACTGACTGACTGAAATTATCTTTTCCTTTAAATATTTTTGTATTATTCATTATTTATTATTACCATTATTATTATTGTGTTTGCTGACAATTTTTTAATTTTTTGTATAATATATAATATATATCTTATAAATGTTTTATTTTTTAATGCTAAAAAAACACTTAAAACTGTGGCCACTTCTATGGAGAGCTTCTTAAAAAAGACAGTTAGGTACATCTTATTTGCATTTACTGCGTTCTAGTTACATTTTTTCAAATACATCTTACATATAGTTTTAATAAATTTAGATTCAATAGAAAACCAATGTCTTTCTGCTCTAAGTCACTAGAGGGCGACAACATCCATTCAATTATTTAAAATCCTACTGTAGAAGGCATCAAAAAGTCACAGAAAAAGTATACAGTAAAAAATGGTATTAATAATTATAGTAATTACACATTTAATTTTTTTATAAATGTATTAATAACTTTTTATTGTGCACATTTTTTGTGTAGTTTAAATATAAAGTGAATGACATAATATTCCTTTTCATGACAACATGTCACAGATGAAGTAGAAATCTTGACATTTTCTGCAAGATTAGTACATCTTTCAGATGTGACCAAATCAGAATGTTCGGCTTAACACAAATATACTTTTATAAGTTAATTCTCCTCCTTTTTCTTTTTTTTCTTAGTATACCTAGATTTAGTATGACAAATTTGTACTTTTTTTTTTTTGCACACCCCATCATCAAACAGACATCATGCTTTGTCCTCTTGTTCTCCTTTGTCACCCTTCCCTATAATCCCGTCTGGTAAGTGTCTTAGCCCAAAGTGTGGGTTAATCTACCTCCGAAGGACAATTACCAGGATGTGTGTGTGGTGTGTTCATTAAAAGGCTGCTGAGGGTTTCATCATCTCTAATATGGAGGTGACAAATGCATTCGCACGACACAACGTGTGAACGATAGAGAGGGAGACTGTCTTTTATCTGACCTTGGAGAACAGAAAGCAATAGAGAAGAGGCAGAACTCACGAGCAGAGCAAATGTTCTTTTGTGGGAGAGTGAGAGAGACAACAGTGAAATAGCAGAGACTGGCTTCAGGCCCAGTCACACAAGCGGCCAGCAGAAAGGATCTTACAGCATGCAGTGTGATGACTGTGTCTGTATGTTTTCTTCGCCTTCACCTGACTGTAAGTATCAGCACAACTTTCTTATGATACAGATTGCATACAGATAGTGTGCATTATTTATTTGAAATCTACAAGGCCACAAACGATGCACAAAGGATACAGTGCTAATGCTGTGGATTGGGTTACTGCATTTCAGCAGTTTAAATTCAGATTCTCCCCACATGTGGGGGCATCCATATAATGTTATTGTGCTGTGATGAGAAACACTAAATCATATCATCATAGTGCAGGTGCTTGTGAGCTTGTGCTTAGAAAAGACTGAAGGTAAACAGCCACAAAATATTTTTACAGCATTTCACAGTATAATCAGAATAATCTGCACTGAAAATAACAGATTTTCTATACTTAGCCGTTAAACATCACTATAATGTTTTGTGTACTGCAAACATATTCAGATACAATTGCAACGTTGGATAAAAGCATATTTGTTCAAACTAAATTAAACTACATTTCAATTCTGGTATGAAAATTCGATAGCTATTGAGTCACCAGATTTAAAATGAACTGCCAGGCAATAAGAGTGTGTTTTCATTGTTTATAGATTTATGTAATAACGAGTTGCATTTATGATCAGAGCAGGATACTCTTATGCTTCTGGTGTTGACGCAGATTCTGTAAATGGGTCATACATTTCTCTCTCTGGTGCTGCTTTAAAATAAGGTTGTAGGAGGGGAAGTTATGAAAGACATTTTTCTTCCGCTGATTTGAATGACAGGACTGCGCATTGCAGAGCCAAACACAACATCAGTGCTAAACACAGAGGAAAAACACAAACATCTATCTATCTATTTATCCATCTGAATGTAGACTAAGCTATATTACTGCATGACCTTGTCGGAGGACAGCATGAGCAGGACAGTGGGATATTGTATGAACCCACGCTGGCTGTGTGTTGAGTGGGAGAGTTCAGACTCATGTGATGAGGGACTGGTGAATACAAATGATTTCTTTTCAATGGCTGAATCAACCCACCACTACAGACAGCAGAGCATTTTTATTGCCACTGTTGGTACACAGAAAATGCTTAGTATGCTTACTAAGCTGCCCTAGTTACATTTTCTGTGCTTTTTATATATATATATATGTATATATAATGTATATATAAACAGGTCGATATAATGATAATATAATACATTAAAGAGACTTGCTGAAATTTAGTACCTTATTTAATAATCATAGAAGTAGGATTTTTGTAGTGCTTTCTGATGGTTCTTTATAGTATTGAATATATTAGTCAGTGTTTGATAACGTATTGTTTGAATGGGGGTCACTGGGGTGAAATGACTTATTACAGTACTGGTGATGTGAGCATGTTTTTCTAATGACAACTGTGCTGTAAAGGTCTAGGACTGAAAGACAATCATGTCTCCAGTATTGCATAATGAACACATCTGAGAGACACATGTATGTCAGACAGTGAAAATATAGATGATCATTTACAGCTATTTTAAATTAAAGCACAAAAAATGGTGATAGCATCTTGACCGATGTAGGCCTACAGCAAGCCTCAGTCTATGTGTGTGTCTCTCTCTGTGTGTATAATCACAACGAGGGATACGCTGCTGCCAAATCATTTACACCAAAGGAAACCTATGAGAGACACAATTACCCATAAATTCACTCCCATAGTCCCATAATGTCTTGATCATTGTTCATTATTGTGTGGGCGTATTCCTGGGACAGAGACCATATGGAGGGTCTCAGTGGGGGGTGTGAGACTCTAGAGGGAGGGCGGGTGTTTAGACCGGCGTCTTATGGGCTATCCGACATGAATCTGCCTATGCTATTAGCGTTATTTACAACTCACTACTTGCTATTAAATGACTAATGAGAATTCGTTGTAGATGAGAGGAAGAATCTCATACTAACCTGAATGAGCTACATTCCCAGAAAGCCACATGATAGATAGGCTACTTTAAAGTTGAAATTCGTATATTTTAGCTCTTTGTCGCCCTCTATGTTTCACTTGCGGAATTATATTCCATGCGTGGGGGGTGCTCCAGTCCTTCTCAGATGAATCTAATGTTTTGAGGAGTATGTAGGCAGTCACCGCTCCGGAGTGAATCCTGTACTTAGGAAACAAAGATTCTAGCCTACGTCTTTGAATATATTACCCAAATAAGAATTGAATGAGAAAGTCTGACCTATTAAAAAGTAGTTTTAAAATCTTGCAGTTTGAAGAAGTTCATTTGAAGAAGTCTGAAGTTTAAACAAGATAGATGGAAAGATTATAGACAGGCAGATAGGTTTTTAGTTTAACTTTAGAATGTTTTCAGTATGATATAGTTTTAAGTAGTTTTAAAAAGCTTATAGTTTTATTGATAGACAGACAGAGATAGATAGATAGATAGATAGATAGATAGATAGATAGATAGATAGATAGATAGATAGATGGGGTGGTTACTAAGGTGTTGCTTGGTGGTTGCTATGGTAGCTACCTGGGATGGTTGCTAAGGTGTTACTCGTATATTGGTAGCATGATTAGCAAGTTACTAGCATATCGCTAGCATGTTTCTAGCGTGATTAGCGAGTTACTAGCATGTTTCTAGCTTGATTATCAAAGTCACTAGCATGAATGATGTTAGCATGTTTCTAGTATGATTAGCCAGTTACTAGCACATTGTTGGCCTTATTAGCTAATTACTATAGCATGCAATTTAGCATGATCAGCATGTTTCTAGCATTATTAGCATGTTGCTAGCATGATTTAGGTAAATAAGAAATAGTAGTAGATAGAGTGGAAGCTTGAAGGAGATTAAAGGGGTTAGAAATAGCACATAGTAGGGAAGTCTACTTGACTGCAGGTGTTTAGATTACAATTTTGACAGTTGGAGCTGGCAGAGTCTTGGCTCATCTGAACATTCCGTGAATGGAAGTCTATGGGATTTTTTGGGGAGTTTCAATCTTCATTTTTATAAAGAACGTAAGTCAGATCAGTTAGAAGAGATGTAGCACGCCAGGTGAGATCAGTCTGAAGATCTGTGCTGTAGAGTTAAAGCTCTAGGAGGAGTTAGAGACTCTGTAAGGCTGCTTTTTCAGATTGCCTGTTGACGTGGACAATTCATATTTCATCCTCATCTCTACACTAACCAGACAGACATATTCTTTCCTTGCCTGCAGGCCTTGCTTTGAGTCAGCACTCATTCTCACAACCCCCCAATTACCCTGCCGTAACCCCGTCTGTGGCCGTATCTTCTACATCCCAGAAGCATTAATCATTCCATGAGGCCGATTCCTTTGTCTGTGGGTCAGCTTCAGATGCCAGTGCAAAGCCATACAGCCCACATGGACCCAATTCGAGGCCATTTTTTGTCTGTTAGTGAATGATTTTGAATCACTGGCTTGGTTGTGCCTCTGCGGCTGAGGCCACTTATCCAGAGCTGCAGTGATGTGCTTGGGTTCAAAAGCAGCTTGGAGGAGCTTGATAGAAACCAAAGCCATCTCTTATCGCTTATCGTTATGAATTAAGCAGCAGATGGGGGATATTATCATATTACCAGTCCATAATCATGGGATTAAATTATAAACCTGATGAATTGTGGGCATGCTTAGGTTTCAGGCTGGATCGAGCCTAGAGGTTTAACTCTGACTCAAAGTCTGATTCACCCCGTTTTAAATAGCAAAGTTTAAGGAAATTGAATCAGACATCTTTGGACAGGGACAGTTTAATATGGTCCAAGTCTTCCAGTCTCAAAGGGCACAGAGTGTGTTGGAAAGGTTTCGTCTGGTTATGATGATGTCTGGAGCATCAGAAAGAATTCAGAGAAGATCATCTGTGGAAACGATTTAGACTGGGTTTGGGTAGACACAGTACTTACTTGTTTACTATTGTTTATTGCAATCCAGAATAAGCCTTGTTCCTGATCCCCAATCAATAATGTTGTTTTTGCAATTGGTTATGCAACAGGGAGAATTGGGATTAAATGATCAATTCTCAAAGAAAATGAATGACTTCTGCTTACTATATTTATGCAATTTAGCTTTATTTGACATGATTACCCAATGAAAAAAAAACATTTATTCAGCAAAGATGCATTCAAATCATCTAAAATGATGGCAAAGATGTCACAACAACAATAAACATTTTTAAAATATTATAAAAATATATTTATAACTAAATGTTGTTCTTCTTGAATCCTGAAACAAAATGAACAATTTACACAAAAATATTAAGCAGCACAACTGTTTCAACTGTTAATAATAAGAAACATTTCTAATCAGCATTTTTGAAGGATTGTGTGACGCTCAAAATAGAGTAATGTTTGCTGAAAATTCAGCTTTGTCATTACAGGAATAAACAGTAATTAAAATAAAAAAAACTTTTACTGTAATTTTGATAAAGAAGGTTTAGCTTTGGTGAGCATAATGGTGAGACTTCTTTCAAAAGCACTAAAATGCTTATGTCTTTTTTTCACCTTTTTCCTGCTTTTACCCCACATGACTTGTGTTGTAGTTAAGTGGCATTGGATAGCTGTGGCGAGTCTGGGCCAGAAACTTACTTCCACCATTAAAAGCCTCAGACAGAGGGAACTTTCTCAGCCAAGGACAACTACAGACCCAGTTGCTGGGGGCTGTCAGCCTCCGCTGCTGGCAGGACAAAGCAGCGTTCACTCTGTGTGCACAGCATACATACATGAGCCCAGAGTGTTATGAGATACTGCCTGGGCTTTTTTCCTCTGTAAAACGGCTCTCAGGAGTTTGTGCGGTGACATACCTTTGACTTTATTTTGGCACACAACAGAGAGCCATGAGTCATGTGGACATCACCTAAGGTAAGGTCAGATGAAAGTGGTTCTAATATCTTAAAGTGAAATATGCAGTTGAGGGACACTTTAATTAAATAAATGAGTATTAATTGATATATAATCGTTAAATGAGCAATTTGGACTGAATAATGGCATGAAACATCTGCCTATTGAGATGTCAAAGAGGAAAAAACAACATAAATGACAAGTTTAGTTCAATTTAAAAACAAATTACTCGTAAGCTGGTTCTTTATGGTAATTAATAAAAACACAGCACAACCACAAACAAAGCATTCTTCATGAACTGGTTCTTAAAAATGTATAAAAAATATAAATCAGCAACAATACAGTTATTCAGTCCCAAACAAGTGTCATGAACTGGTTCTTTAACTGAATCAAAAATATAGAGTGCAGTCTGATTCCCAAATAAATGACTATTCGTGATCCACATTTTTTTTTTCAATCAAAAGCATATACAACAGCAACTGTTTAGATTAATTCCAGACCATCTCAGAAATAAAATAGCTTTTTTACTGTATATACCGTATGTACACATTTTTTGCATGTTGCAAAACGTTTAATAGGCTTGCTTATAGTTTACACTGAAATCTACACAACACCAGTAAACTGCTTCTGTATTAATAATTTGTAATGGTCTCTATTTTAATGGTAGTAAGACCAAAGTCTGACGCTCTGAGCCTGTAATCTTTACAAGCTGATGACAACATTCTACTGGCCATTAACTCACAAATCGTTGTCCTGAGTGCCTGAGTGTACACTGTGTGAAGGTATTTTGTATCTTAAAACAACTAGAAAGAGTTTGTAGATTGGTATAGCAGAAAGGGCAGGGCTAGAGCTACTTGCACACAATTTGTTCAACAGTTGTTCTCCTACAATCCCACCAAGATCACATTTCAAGTGTGTATGTTCTCTGCATTATCGCATCAGTCTTGCTTTAAGGCTATATTTGCATGCATGTATGCGCTTGTTCTTGACAGGTCATATGCTTTATGCAATACATTCCTTGGTGGAGTGCAAACACAGATGATTAAGAAGGGTCCTCGCTCGAATAGATACACAATCTCCACTCTTCACCCACAATACATGTCGGGATACCAGAGCCACTCCACCCTGACGTCCTCACATACTCTTAAGTATCTGTGTCTGACTCATGCAGGGTACAATGAGATCAGATGATGATGTTGTCAGGCAGTTCAACTGGATCAAAATCTGAATCATGCACCTAGTTTGTTAATAGTCTGTTAAAGTTCATCTACATTTTCATCTTAAAGTGAACATATAAAATTATTATTTGTGTACAGTAATTCCAAACTTATGGAAGTATTTTCATTCTTAAATATTTGGCCGAGATGCAACCATTAGAGTATCTGGAATCTTTAGCCTAATCTTACCTTTAAAGTTGTCCCAATGAAGTTATCAATTGTCCCAATGAACCAATGCATATTACTAATGAAAAAATTTTAAATTGATAATTTTGACCCATACAATGTTGGCTATTGCTACAAATGTACCATGGCTACTTTAAAGTCATCATCTCATTGATCTCATCCAGCAATAGAAAATATATAATATACTACTGTATATATTATATAATTTACAAATAAAGTCAGTGGTGTCACACTACTGACTGTCATTATGTGGAAAAATTAACACTTGAATTGATTATTATGAATGATTCATTGTTAGGATAAAAATGTTTAACTTAATTAGCAATTTGTAAATATTTGTTCTTCCTCTGAAAGGAAGAAATGTCTGCCCTTTTCAATGATTTCACTCATATACTTGAGGAAGTATAGTTTTATGAAAATTCCCTGATCTAACGCTGCAGTCATTCTGTGTCTGGATCTTTACCGAGATTCTAATTGGATTACAGTAAAACAACGGAACTAAAGATCCCCATCTTTAATCCATGATTGCTCACAGAAGGAAGATCCTCTTACTATGTGTGTGGTATGGTTTGTTGTCCTGATGAGGCTGTGAGCTGTTTTGGCTGGGATATCTGCTCTCTCAAGTGAGCGCTCTAGATGAGCTTTTTTATTTGGCCGATTCCATACCTGGCGCTCTGAATACGAGATTATTAATCATTTGGAGACAAAACCCGATTTGCCTGTGTGTCTTTACATAATGATATCTGACTGTCACAGGTGATGACGAGGAATCCACACTTACTCTTCTGTCAACGCTGTCCAGTCTTGTTAAACAGACAACTTTGTTTCAAAGCATAAACACATCTCTTTTTTTACTTTTTCTATTTTTTTATGAGGAGGGCAGGGATGAATGTTTCTTGGAACAGGACACTGAGCACAGCATGTTTGACTGATGTCATATACAGTGCTGATTGCCAAGGGTGATTCATACAGAATGATCTAGTCACCTCATAAAACCAAACCACTGAAATCATGTGAAAAATAGCTCACACAAAAAATACATTTTAGTCATCTCACCAAACGCATACGAATAAAAACAAAAGTGATCACTGTTTCATATACAGAAAGTGAATACCTCATAATGTATCACAAAGGTGGACTATAAAATCTGTGCATTATATTTTAAGTCTTCTGGGGTGATGTAATCCAAATAAAGCCATAATTAACTGATAATATGTCTCTTTAAGTGGGCTATGATTGGTGAGTTAAATATTATATTCATACATGTCGTATCTTCCTTTTTGTGAAAACGTAAAGTTGTGCTGTCTTACTTCCAGCTGTAATTCATTTTCAACAGTTGTAGTGTAACACACTGTGAAAAGAACAGTTGTCTTTTATAATAAATAGACACTATTATATATAAAAATGTGTTCCTTCAGCCAAATGTTTGAGCCAACTAGAACACTGTTTGTGCGTATTGCTTCAGTCTTTATGTATGCTTGAGACATCAAATATTATCTGAGTAATATTATGATTCCATAACGAGAAATCTGTGCCCTGTTAAATCTCAAAGTTATTAACGAAAATAGGAATGACATTTTAAGGACTCCTTAGCTTGCTGTCATGACTCATATCTGTTTATCTGCATATTTCAAATATGATATCATGTGTTTTCATGTTACTGTAGCAGACATGTATATCCAGTTCAAATCTGCTTTTAATTTTCCAAATTTTATCCATTTGGAAGTAATCGTCTCTAATGCACCCAATGTATCCGAGGTCAAGGTGGAATGTTTGAAAGTGAGTTGCCTTGGTAAAAACATGTGTGTACATGTATGTGTGTATGCTTGTTGTTTTCATTAGCATGTCAACTTAATATTTTGAGGTGGTGTGTCACAGCTTTAAACAACTGACCCATTTGCCTGTGTTGACCTGGTGTTTCATGGTTATTTTTATGGGTTTCAGTCTATGCGCACTCATAAGACTGCAGTTATATCGTAGCCTAATAAAAGCCTTTTAATATATATAAAAATATGTGTGTGTGTGTGTGTGTGTGCAATTTATTATTTCTTTTTAAATAAATTTGAAACCAGTGTTTGTGTGTAGTGAGTGTATAGGGATCTTATCTAAAAAAAAAAAAAGATAAATTTTTTTAAAGAATCAGTTCACTCAAAAAATGTTAATATGCTCACCCTCAGGCCATTCATGATATAAATCAGTGTGTTTCTTCATCAAAACAGATTTAGAGGAATTTAGCATTACACCAGTGGACCCACTGCAGTTAATTGGTGCCCGTAGATAGAAATTATGGATTTGTTTCTTGCAAACAAATCCAAACATTGGTGTGGATTACTTGTGGATTACTGTGATGTTTTTATCAGTTGTTTGGACTCGCTGATGACACCCATTCACTGCACTGGATCGATTGGTGAGAAAGTGATGTAATGATATATTTCTGTTCCTGTGAAAAAACAAACTCTTCTACATCACACATGACCCGAGGGCGAGTACAACAAATGTTACTTCTTTAAGGAAAGACATTCTTGGTTGTAAAAGTTGTTATTATATGTGTCACTAGTGGACAATGACTTAATCTGAAAATACTCTTCATGAAGCAAACAGCTGAACGTCTGAAACAAAGGGTGTGTCCCAGCATTCCCTCTGTCCGATGCACTGATGTCATGGCGTGTGTTGAGCACTAAGGTTGTGTGTGTAATCCTGGTCTGTTGGATGGAGTGCAGTTTGTTTGTGGTGTAGTATCTCCAGTGTACTGCCGTGCTGCACACTGCACAATGCTTTCTATTCTCTGCCAAGATAGAGGACAGTATGATGGTGGACTTGTCCTCTCCTCTCCCCCTTTTGTCCCTCAATTCTTGGGTAAAAAGGCCCTTTGTGTCCATTTGAGATCACATGTCACAATATTTGAACAGCTGCACTGTGTGTTAGTGGGTGTGATGTGGGGATTGTGTACAGTACAACACTCGATGTACAACTTTACAGTGTGATGTACGAGTTTAGTCCAAAATATCTCATGATGTTTTGCTTCTTCTTTGCTTTTAAGTCTCTAAAACTTTTCAAGCATTCCCTGAGTTTATACATGACGTTGGCATAATTTTATCCTGTAATCCAGTACATTTAATTGCCTGCAGTTACTTCTACATGCTTGATTTGATTGTTGTGCATTTAATGAACTTTGATTTGACTTGACTAATGGAATGTTCTGTACATGTACTGTATATTCTGACTAGTCTATGTGGTTATGTATTCCACTGCTCTGCTTTCCATTGCTTTTCTATGTTAATGCATACTAGATGGATGTGTTTCTTTGTTGTGCTTGCTGTTCATGTCTTTTGCTTTTCACACAAGGTGATGTGACTTAAATGTAATATTCAAATATTCCACATATGGTTGAATAGATTAATGCTTTTATTTATTTATTTTACATTTACTTTTTATTCTTTTGTTTGACCTCCTTCTGCCTCGAAATCTTAGTATGTGTTTCACATAAAAAAAACAACAAGAATTCTCAACGGCACAATTAAAAAAGTGTTTAGCTGTCCACACTTTTATTTATTTATTGAGTAATTTGTCTTGGACGCTTGAGATCAAATTTATAAGGTTACATCAGCCTGTTGAGAACAAGTGAAGAGGGCTCACACAAATGAATGCAATGAACTCTGGTTCTATTCATCAAAACTTAAAAGCTTAGAATATATACATATAACATTAACCGGTTGACATTTTTCATTATAGACTTTTGAAAACCAGTAGACAAAGTTACAGGAATTCTGTGGCTTGTTTACAAGAAATGAGCAAAGTGTTTTGCAAGCTTGTTGAAACTTTCATATAGACTCCTTGACTTGACCATAAACTGTGATTTAGGGTCATTTTGTGACTATTAACAGCTAAGTAGCAATTAGGGCTCTTTAAAATACTGCTTGTGTTGAAATTTAGTGACAGCAATTGACAGTGTACTACTTATGTAAGAGTAAATCAAGAGACAGAGGAGAACGCTGGCCGATGGGAGGGTGGAGGAGAGGGTGAGTGAGTTTCAGCTCATTCAACAGTGAATTGAAGTGCAATTAAAATGCTGTGAATGATCAAATAGAGAACGCATAGTACCAAGAAGGCCATTCTCTAAAAGATGCCAGTTATTTGAATCTGAATACAGGCTAATACTTTGTGTATGTGTTTGTGCTTGCGTAGGCATGACATACAACATCTTTTCGGTTGGCCATACACAAAGCAACGATCCTTCAAATTATATCATGTGTTATGACAGAGCGTAATTTAAAGCGACTGTGTTATGCAACACATTTTGTAGTGAAAAAATGTTTTCTAAATGAATAGTCTGAGAGCCTGTGCTATGCTGTATGTGTATTATATTTTAAAGTGTGTAGTGTGTGTTTATATATATATATATATATATATTAGTGCTGTCAATTGTTAAATGTGATAAATCTAAAATAAAAGTTTTTTGTACATAAAAAAGTATATGAGTGTGTACTGTATTTATTTATTATGTATATCCAAATGCACACACATTCTGTAAATATATATGTATTTCTTTCTACATATGCATGCATGTGTTTGCATTTATAGATACATAATAAATATACACATTTCAAACCCATATATTATGGGTGAATTTTTGTCATCATTACTCCAGTTTTCAGTGCCGCATGATCCTTCAGAAATCATTCTTACATTAAAATATTGCAATTAATATTTAATCTATCTAATCACATAATTTAACTGTACTACACACCAGAGAATTTGTACATTTTTGCATTTATCTGATTGGAAGAAAGCTCATGGCTCTATTTGGAAACTAACTTACAGATTGATGACTTGATTGACTGTAAGTCCTTGTGAACCCAGATTTTAGCGGGACAGATCTGCCAGTCTGACATTGATCTCCAGCCATGATGCAGCCGTCTATAAATCAATTCCTCTTCCTGAGTCTTAGACGGTCTCTCTCTGATCAATACTAACCAGTCCCTCATGTCTTTTAGAGTGGGATGTCAGCATGTGGTCCAAATGAAACAGCTAATTTGTTGTTACAATAAACATAACGGTAGGACTCTGAGACTTTTAGTTCCAGTGTTACTATTTATGCTCTCTGACTCTGACTTTGATGTAGGGTAGTCACTTATGAAAAAGGACATTTGACCCATGCACAGCTCCTGGGAACCTTGAAATCTCCTCTAGAAGCTATCAGCTTGAGGGCATTGTAAGAGCGCATTACATTTTTTCGGCTGGGCCAAAAACGTGATGCATGCTCTGTTTCAAGGAACTTTGGCAGTGTTTAGGAAGACATATTCTGACATATCCAGATATTTGAACCTGTATGCAAAGCTCCACAGACTGTACTGGCGATCTGTGTTAAAGTAAGGACACAAACAGGACAGGAGATGAGCGTCTGTACTGTTCTGAACCTGATTAGGAGATGTTTGGGCAGGTTATTTGGAGGATTTCATCAGAGGAAATGAAAGGAAATGTTGTAGGTTCACTAAGATTCATGTTGCTGTCCTTTTGACTGGCATTAGAGATTCACTTAATCATACCAGAGTGATCCTTTGAATCTTTTTTTACTTTTACTCATCAAATTCTTCCACAGACTGTCACTTTCTTGTCAGTTGGACCTCCTGCAGCTCCCTCTCGAACCCTGCATTATCTACAAAATACCAACCAAAAGATGCTAGAGCTTTTCTGAGAACTTAGTTTTTAACCAATGAGAGATTTTTGTATGGAGTGAGTTCCTCCTAAGTTCACACAGGTGCTGTTGCTGAATATACACATAACATTTGGACATGTTCCCCAAAGCTGCCCAACTAGAAAGGCTTTTTCCAAGAGCACCATATCTATTACTTCATATTTTGAAACCTAACAAAGGTCATTTAGTGAAATGTGTTGATTGACATGTATGTTTTGTACTATATTCCTTTAAAGTAAATACCACTTGTAATATTTTGTTATAGAATATTAATACATTTTTAACTGTGTCCTAAGTGTTCAGTTACATTTTATGATGTTGGTAGATATTAATATCGTATTTTTCATTGTCTCTGAAGAGCACTGATCTGACAGGTCGAGTTTGATGTATGTATCCAGCTCCACCCACTGCTCAATAAACAGTCTGGTAAATGGGACCCATGATGATGATGAGCGCAGTGACTTTAACATGCTCCATTATGAGTCACAGACTGTTAAGCTTAATGCAGAGAGCCTTGACTGTGAGAAAAGGAGAGGAAGGCACTTACACTCACACACACACACACACACACACACACAGAGGCCCTGCTTGCTCCAAGAAGGACAAAAAGTGTGCATTGCAGTCTGAGTATGCTCTAAATCAGGCAAGTGCAAGGTCATCTCAACTGTGACCTTTTTAAGCAGCAGATTTAGTCTAATCAGGAGTGATGCATGGTGTGGAGGACAGAGAGAGAACAAAGAGCCTCATTGCAATCTATTGTGCTTTCTCAGCACGGCAGATTTTCTTGTGGTTATGTTTAGTGTGTGTGTAATGTTTATATATATTTTTACTGTACTTATTTGTCTATAAGGTCATCAAATACTGCGAAAGCAGTACATATGTAGTAATAGCCAAGAATACATGGTATGGGTCAAAATTATACATTTTTCTTTTATGACAAAAAACATTAGGATATTAAATAAAGATCCTGTTTCATGAAGATATTTTGTAAATTCCTACCGTTAAAATATAAAAGTAAATTTTGATTATTAATATGCATTGCTACGGGCTTTTTTTGCACCTTCAGATTTTCAAATAGTAGCGACCAATATGGTAAAATCCTAACAAATAATACTTCAGTGGAAAGCTTGTTTC
The DNA here is from genome assembly GCA_032275025.1 of Enteromius treurensis. Taxonomy (NCBI): domain Eukaryota; kingdom Metazoa; phylum Chordata; class Actinopteri; order Cypriniformes; family Cyprinidae; genus Enteromius; species Enteromius treurensis. Next base: position 17,795,694 of record JAUCMU010000036.1, read on the forward strand.
TTCATGCATACATTTTAATAAATTACCTTTATGATTTATGGTTTTGTGGTCCAGGGTCACAAATCTTATAAAAAGGGTTTTTTGTTTTTGTATTCTGATACAAAAAGTTTTTGGCAGATCAATCTGCAGCCAATAATATTGTTATGCATTATTTTCTTAAGTTTATGCCCACTGCTGTCTGCCAGAGAGAAGCAGGCGTCTGATGGTGTTGACAGGTTTTGTATTTTTTTATTCATGGTTGAGACAAACCTGGCCAATAGCTTTAGAGTAGTGGAATAGAAGTCAATACATAATGCATGAAACAGGAGACACTGATTTGGACATCGTCTCTGATTCATTTGGACAGCAGTTCAGTGGGAACAGAAAGACAGAAGGACATCCGTGATGCTACAGTGATGTTCACACATGTCTGAGTTTCTTCGTCTTCTCTTCCTCATGTAATGAAACCGTTTAGCCTCAAATCAACATTTATTTATTTATTTAGTAAATAAGTAGGAATAAAGAAGTTGGATAATATACAGTCAGGTGATCATTTTTGCTAAATAAACAAAACAGGTGGGGAAACATTTTAGATGCAAGTTTTTTTTTCACCTGCACATTTTACCATGTCTCTTTAAAATACATTTTTAACACTATTGTATTTTTCATGTAATTAATAGGATATCCTAAAAATGGCATGCATAAGAAAATGTACAAACTATCTCTAAACTATGTAGAAAAATGCTAATTCAAAATAGTTTTCAATTAATTATACTGTACATTTCATAGTTCTAAAAAACTGCTGTCACTTCATTTGAACTATCTATACAGTCTTTATTGGAAAAGCTAACCTCATCCTTTACGGACTGCAGCTGGTTTGGGTGGTGCTAATGGGTTAGAGGCAAAAACTCCACTGTGTTTTATGAAGAGTGAAATGCACAGGTATGTCGGACTGATAATTATCTTAACCACTCACACTTAGGTGGAACGATAAGTTAATAGCCGCATTTACTTCCATTAAATCACATTTAAGAGCAACTGATTTCGTATACGGCATACCAAGCGTTATTTAATGAAGTTTACCATGTAAAAAAAAACGTTAATCGACTTGATTTGTAATTGGCTAGTTTAGTAAAATTAACTGTGTATATGTTATGATCAGCTGGAGATGCCAGCGCTGGCCACTGGAGGGCACTCCTGCGAACTTTGTGTTTTGTGTCTGCTTTCATTC
>JAUCMU010000036.1:17797003-17807429 GCA_032275025.1 Enteromius treurensis
TTGTGTTTGCTGGTGATCGACCCTTGTTATTCTGACTCTGAGCCTTAATAAATCACTTGTTGCATTTGAACTCGAACGTTTTCCTCCGTGCATCGTTACAGTATGTTTTTTTTTTCCAACATTATAAATAATTGAAACTTAAATACTTTGTGTCTATTTATTTTTTTATTTATTTGGTAAAAACCCAGGAATTAGATCCTATAAATCAGTATTAAGTGCTGAGAGGGGGATCTGGATATCGTAGTGTGTTTGGAAAACAGAAAATTCAGAAGCAATGCTTTATTTCCTTACTCTTTCACAACCCTGAACCAAACAGATCCCACTACTGTCCCACAAACATCTCTGACCAACTCACCCACATCTTTTATGTCTTAGCATAATTGTCAAAAAGCCACTTCCTACAAACATAGTCAAGCTTTTTCAAACCATGTGTGAAGCGAACAGTTCCACAGTGTGTAAAGTCTTTTTTTGCTGTTTTCAGCGAGGCATTTAAATGACTTTAACAGCTCTGCTTTCTGAGCACAGTTCAGTAGTCCTGCCTGTAAATGTCCAACAAAGCTGTGGCTGTTTCTTATCATGTAATTGCAGCATTTTAACTTCATATACGTGCCTGTTTTGGCATTTTGTCCTGTGTAGAGTTTTTCTTATCTTCACTAAAACAGTGGCGAGAAACATTTTGCTGTTATCTTAGGCTAAAAAAAGCAACATTTCTGTGTTCAAGAGCTCATTCAGATGGACTAGTAACAGGTAGCTCTGTGTACAGCTCTCACTTACCATCATCTGATAAAAGAATAGTCACTCATTTATTGTCACAGGCCTTATTTTGCTACAGGTTACAAAGGAACAGATCATAGTATTGGTCACAAACACCAGATACACAAGTGATTGGGCTCGTAATTGTTATTCTTTCAGTTCCCATGCTGCCCACATGCTACACAAACAACAACCAGACTAAAACCTTGCAGACATGAGACTCTGCACTTCTATTTTGAGTGTTTCATATCCGTCTTGAATGCAGGATGTACTTGAAAGGATGCTTCTCCATGTCTAGGTTAAAATTTGCTCTAAAATCAAATTTCCCTCCAGTAGTATTACATAATATAAATAAATATTGTAAAATATTATACAATATCTTAGAAGAAAGAAAACTATACATTTTTATTAAAATGCGTGTGTGTGTGTGTGTGTATAAATATAGATATATATATATATATATATACACATACATATATAAGAAGCGTAAATAATACATAAATATTAATTCTTATTATTATTTATGTTTATTCTCATCATTAAAATGACTATTTAAATTATTATTTAAATTATTTGCAGAATCATAGTAAGTCATTTTCCTGTAGTGTATTAAAAAAAAACATTTATATTATATTTTTAATTAAATGTATTAAAATACATTGTAATACAGTTACTTTAACAACAGGTTATTTAAATAACATTTAAATACTTTAAACTTTATACCATTATATAAATAATTTAATAATACATAATATGCGTTGATATTATAAATCATATATTATTATATAATATTAATATATTACTATTAATCAAATAATATATTAATATTTATTCAAGTTAATAAAGTTTACAAAAAATTATTTAAATTTTACTTTTATTAAAAAATATAACACTTTAATAACAATTAAAGTATTTTTTTAACAGTAATGAGAATTCTTGGTAAAGTTATGCTTATTTTATTAATGAATATAAAGGTCAAACGATGTAATTGGTCCTACAACTGTCTTTAATTATAATTTTTAACAAATTCTTACATTTTTTGTTCAGGTGAAATATGACCTGGCCATGTTTTTGACAGGTTTGTGTGAGATTCACCCATATATAACCACATATTACACAGAGCTATGCAGCATATGCAGGTCAGAGTGTGCTGCTTTTCATACCTGAGCTGCCTGAATTTGCACACGTCATAAAATATCTCACAAATACAGCCCGGTGAATAACGGCACTGCATCTGTCCGGTGTCTGTAGTGATTTAAATAACCTCTCTTGGCAGGAGTGCCAGCTCACGGCCAGTGGGTCACTTGGGAGGGTGCAGGAATGCCTGGCTGTCTTCTTGTGTGTTATTTCTGTATCTTGGCAGCCCGCTGCCGGTACATTTGATACACGTAAGGCACAGGCCCACAACAGTCAGTCAAAGCTTAACCCCTGCCTTTCCTCAGATCACCACACCCACCTCCTCAAGACACCCATTGTGTCTACGCATCGAGGATTCTCTTTGTAAACCAGTTACATTGTAGGGAGGAGGGGCCACCGCCTGCTTTTGCTTTCCCTCCTGGTCACGTGACACATTCCCCTTCCAGTAACCACAGCAACCAGCACTGGTCCAGCCTGTATCTAGCTGTTATGAGAAGAGGAGGAAGAGAGAAAGAAAAAGAGAGGAGAGAAAGCCCAAAATAAACACACTCTTCCCAGCAACTGTCATAGATCGCAGTAAGTGCCGTTCACTTGGCTTCTTTGCTTTGACTGAATACTGCTTAGTGTGCATGCTGGTGAATAAATAAGAGGCATCCTTACTGGCTGCTTTGTTGTGGTGGATGACATCATTACATATGGATTTAAATATGAGATACTGCATGTGCTAGTGTGCAATGCTAGTAAGTATAGACGATTGTCAGAAAGACTATCTTATGGGTGGATCCCTGCGACTGCGTTTTCATAACCTGGAATGAAGTCTCAGTGGGATGCATGCTTCCCATTAGCTTTTTATAGCGCTTCTCTACCAGCACGGATTGTACGGCTGTGATGAAGAAACTGGGCCTTGAGTGCTCTGTTAAATTAGCAAACCTACTGTGCCAAATACAATCGCAATTCTGGGTCGCCCTGTTCTGCTGTAGAGCATCATTACGTGGAACGTCCTTGTGGTGCTGGAGGAGGATACAATGTCAGTATTTTGCAGAGAGATCTTGTTTGACGCGTGAAGCATCAGAAAATGAATAAATGAATAATTTGCATTTGATCTTACTTCGCAAAATCTAACAGTTATATACGGAGAACAGATTTTTTATGGAATAATTTCTGTGAACTCTCACTAGAGCTGATAACTTCTGTGAGCACAAACACAAGGTCAAGGCATGAAAATTATTTTAAATTACTAACAAAAAAAATTTAATAGTTTGTGATTCTGCTAATTTGTGTAGATTCATTTTTATTATTTTATGAATGATTAATTATTAAATATTAATATACAAATAAATTGACAAACTTTTGGAATAGTTGAAATATTTTTGCAAAATATTTTACATTTATTAAAAAAAATATTTTGAACAATATAATAATAATTAATTTTGTGAAAACTACGTTTTTCTTTATAATAAATCACTTGTCGTATTCCTCAGTTGTAAGTCTCTTAGGATAAAAGCATCTTCTAAATGTATTTAAATTTAGTAGTATTTTAATATTTTGTTTTGTTTTTATATAATGCATATATGTTTGCAAAGAACAAGCTTATTGGTTCAAAACAATACAAGCATGAGCATGAGTAAAGTAGTCTTTGTTGTTGTTGTTGTTGCTATGACCTAGACATGTTTTTTGGTTCGCCCATATTATGCAATATATAAACACAAGGTCAAAGCATGAACATGTTTTATATACTGTATTTGGAGAAGGATGCATATGCATTTTGATGTCTGTCATTTCACATACATACCTTGTCATATTTTAATATTTCACCTTCATGAGTTATTGTCTCCTGAGCATCATGTTGTGTCTTAATACTGCTTGATGTAGAGTCGATGATTTCAAATGTTACTTTATTATGACAGTGTAATAACAGACAATTGATATAACTGTAATGTTTGATGTCCTATGCTACTGACATTTCATTAGAAGTGTTTTGTTTTGTACTCCTCCTACAAAGCTTACACATACAGCTTTATATCTGTTGCATCTGTAAATCTTGTAGCAGCTGTTGGTCCATCTTTTCATCTTTAAAGACAGAGCCTTTGTTTTGGGTTTTGCTGTGCTTCTTTGTTTTACAGGAGCACAGGCATGTCTTTTACTCTGACTGTAGATTAAGTGCTTTCTCTGTGGAATGCAGTATTTAGATTCTCTTCCGTAAATGATTTTTCTTTGTCTAACACCAAACAGATGTGGACTGTCATCGAGTCATCAGATGAATTATGTGTCTAGTCTGAGAAGCCTAGCCTTTAACTTGCTCATACTTAATTTCGATTTTAGGTTGAAAGCCCTCTACGTGCAATAATGACCTAATTAGTGCTGACGAGAGTATCACTATTACTAGTACTCTTCCTTAGGGTTTGGGATTTGAGCAAACCACTGACCTCGTTTATTAACTTTTGGAAAGTAATTCAGAAAGTCCCTACATTGTTAGTGCTATACAAAAAAATTCTAGGTGAAAACTTGCGAAATGTAATAGACTTACAATGAAGAAGGGTTTAAAGACTTTCGACTTGGGTCAGTTTTGGGCCAGTAAACAACCTTAGTACACTTTAGTAAACACATAGCAACGTATGTCCTATTGCAATCTATTTTTGTATACTTTAGTATCATTTATCTATTTATTTATCTAGTATAAAACCTGTAGTGTAATGCATTTTAGTGGAGCACCACAGGAATGTGCTAAGGATTCTAGAGAATATGCTGACTTCACTACCAAAGAATGTTCTTTTCACATTAGTTAAGCTGTGAAATCTTCTATCTGGCCGGGATCTGGGAGCACTCTTTAAATCAATCTTGAAAAGGAGAAATACTTATATTTAGTTGGGACAATTTAAAGTGCCCCTGCAATGGGTTATGAAAGGTCCATATTTTGATTTTGGGAGTTCCAAACATTTGTCATGCATCAAGGTAAAAAAAAAAAGAAACCCTTTAATTTATATTTAATTTAAATTGTATTATAATTTAAAACTCCTGTCATTAACTACTCAACCTTGTGTCTTTTCAGACCCGTAAGACCTTCGTTCATCTTTGGAACACAAATTAAGATATTTTTGATGTAATCAGAGAGCCATCTGACCCTCCATTTTTCCCAATGTATTCAGAGGGCAGACAGCAAGACATCAAGGGGTGATGCATACGGTTTGAGCTAAAAATGAAATCGAGCTAAAATCCTGCAACATAGAGCACCTTTAAGTAATCTCCAAAATGGCAGAAGAACCCTTTAGGGCAAAAGCAGTGGCAAATCTAGTGGCAAATTAATGAATTTACATTTTCATTCAGACCAACGTGAAAAGACCAACAAGAGGGTGGACAATATGCCTATTTGAAGTCAACATGAAACAGCTTGGGATCCACCCATAATTTATTCCTGTAATGCCAAGCTGAATTTACTCATTGAAACCATCATTACTCGTTTTCAGTGTCTCTCTCTCTCTCATACACACACACACACACACACATATTTGCATATATATTTGTTTTATTGTATTTATTCACTCAAAGTTATCTTCACTTACGGAATGAAGAAAGATTCTCTGAACAGCTTGTGTTGATGGACGGCAGATTTAGTGTTCCAGAACAGAGGCAGGATAAAGCTGTGGTTGATGTTCTTGCTCGACATAGAGAGATAAACTAAAACCATCTGCACTTGAATATGCACTTAAAAAAAAAAGAAAGAAATCACAATATGGCACATAACCTTGGGGAGTCGTTTTGGCTTACATATACATGCTTTGTTACAGATCAGTATGTTACTGATTTCCATAGCATAGTAACCTGAATCCTATATCCCACATATTTTAAATAAGACATAATGGTAGATTAAAAGTGTATTTTAAAATAGATATTATATAAAAAAGATTCACCCTTCACCTTTAATGCTCTGTAATCACCGGTCAGTGGGTGTTTAGTGAGTGTTGGTGTGTGGCGCTGACAGTATTATAAGAAGTCAACACTCAAAGGGAGGTACAGTGATTTCCATTTAAAGCAATACAATCACATACTCAGAAACACCTCAAACAGTTGTACATCCACAGATAAGTGGATATTTTTATAATGCTATCTTCGTATATGTGCTTTGAGCCATGTTCAAGAACATTCACCGTTCCCTTCCATTATTTCTTGCGGAGCAAAATATGTTTGTAGTTCATAACATTTATTTGCTTCGATTGCTTCCTGAGAGCTACGATTTCCCAACAGTCTTTTCTAAAATCATCTGACATTTTTTTGTTTTTTTGAAAGAAAACAAGTCCTACTGCAATATGTTTATTTTTTATGAGTTCCAGATCTTTGCTTGAAACATGTCAACACAATGAATCTAACTTGCTTTAAGTCTGTCAGAAAAATAAATACAACTTTTATAAGATGTCCTCGCCTTTTCTGGGCATGTATTTGGTTCAGAAAACCATAGAGAATGATCAAGGAACCAAGCTTTTTGTTTTCTCAACCAGCTGGCATTTATAACTCCATAAGACTGAGCAAAATCACAGAGGTCATAACCGCTGTTAAAACTGCCACAGATGACAGTGGCTGTTCCCTGTCCCGACAGAGCATGCTGTGCTGAATAACACATTGTACTGTTGCAGTAGGGCATCTGCTCATCAATTGCCAGCCAATTGCTCATTTGAGTAATTTTTATGAACATGACTTATTAAAAACATCACTGTTGTGCATCTTGAAACAAAACATAGGCACAGATATGTTTAAAGACCAGTCAGTGCAAGTTTCTAACACAGACTTAAACAGCCCAGACATACATTTCAGTCTGGGACTAAGTAATTAATGTTAAGAATTATTGTCTCTATCCATCAAATCAGATCAGATTTCTTTATTGAAAATAACCTATACACAAATTCTGTACATCTTTGAATTCAATAATGCTAATTTAGATTACAAGACAAGTGCCATCATTTACTGTGAATTAATAGACTATAAGAAAACATGGTAATATTAGTTAAACTCACATGTGGTGGAAAACATTAAATAAAAACACTTAAATGAGTAATATGGTATCTATCATAAATAATTTATGTAGTAATACATTGTGAATAATAAATAATTAGGTACCACAGACCCTCAAACAATGCAGAAATAAAAAGAACAAACACTAAACAACAGATTAAAGAAACGAGGAGTCCCAAATCATTTTTAAACCTGTGAACGACCTTGCCTGGTGACGTCATTTGAGAAAGCCAATCAGATTAAACTGTGGCAATGTTCCGCCCATTGCTTCCAGGAGTAGGGGGAGTGAAGCCAAGAAGTGTTCTTTCTTAACCGCCGTCCTCTTACAGTGAACAAATTCAACACCGACTGAAAGTTATACATCATTGCCTTGTGGACTATTATGAGCTGGAACGTGACTGTTTGCTTGTGAGAGACGTATTGAGATTGGATTTGTGTCTTCCCCCCCTCTGCTGCTCCACTGTGTGGGATCCTCCGTCTCTTTTGCTTTAGCGCCGTTCTGCTGCTGCAGTATGAACGGACGCACAAGCGGACCGATCTAGCGCGCACGTATTTCGGTTAAAATGTTTGGCTCTGGTTTGGGATTTTGGGAACGACTTCAAGACGGACACGTGGAATAATAAATAATGTCACTGCTTTGAATTTCGTTCTTGGGGAAGTCCACAGGCAAAAGAGTGTCCTTGTTTATTTATTTGCTCCATGAAATAAAGGTAAGCACCGACTGCGGTGATTGTTGTTCAGAAACGGCTGATCTTGCCGAGTGCTGGTGTGAAGTCCGAATCATTTCAGCGAACCGGTTCTTCCAAACAGTTCGTTTTAAAGAATCGGATTCATTAGTTTTTAAGTTATTATGCTTTGAAGCATTCCGTATATTGTCGTTTTATTCGTTGTTTTCGATGAAGTGTGTTTATTGTAATCGTGTTTTCCAGTTCAGCCCGATTAAGCTCATAATAACAAAGCGATTTAGAACCTAACGTTAAGCATACTTTGCTTTAGCATTAAATTCATATTTGTCAAGTTTTAATTAACGTTTGTTCTTTAAAGTGTGAACAAAACAGTTAACGTTATCTTTTTTTTTGTTAATGTTTCTACGATTCAACTGTTAAAGCAATTTCATCCCATCTGTCAAATCCTCGGTTCACCCCACATGCTCATAGTATCAGATCCGTCATCAGTTGTCGGTTCGTTACTTATCGGACACGTTTGAAATGAACTCGTCTCGGTTCATTGAATCAGTGAGTTGTCTTCTGGAAAACAGCTCGGTCCAGTTCAGTCCGATTCGTGAACGAATCGTTCAGACCGCTTTTGTAAAACGAGGTTCTGCAGATTCATGTACTAGGTTTGACCCAAAACAAAACATTCTGCTAACACAGAGATCTGCTACTCGATCCCTCTCAAACTCTGCTACGGAGATAAATAGTTAAATCTTTTAACACACTGACCAACATTAGAAAAAGATGAAAAGCCGGTCTTGATTCGTTATTGAAGTTTCAACGGTTGACGAAATGACTCGCTTGCTTACTTCAGCGAACCTAGGCGCCGGTTTGTTTACATATTTACCATCACATTCATACTGAAGAAGTTGTTCACCTATAAATACAAATACTGCTGTTGCATAGAGGGTTATCTATAGCTATTACTTTATTCCTTCTGTAGCACAAACACGCTGCATGACATCCTGTGTAACCATTCACATCCATTGTATATTTGACATAGTGTCAAAATGAACGTTGACTTGAGTCTGTCATTATGTCTGAAATATTTTTTTTGTTTAACAGAAGAATCTTAGGCTGGATTTACTTTGATGCGAGTGATTCAAATGGGGATTTTCATTTCTATGTGAACTGTTTCTTGAGTAAATAATTGGTCAGCTGTTTGTGTACATTGACATGTAAAACTACGTGCACGTGAATGAATCTGTATAATAATTTTTAGTTGTTCAACAAATATACAAAACAAATGGTGCTTTACTGCTTGTGTGCAAAATGTGAAGTTGTGTGAATTATGCATGTGTTTGTTTAAACTGCGGCATTCCATGCAGGATTCCTCAGGGAGAAATATGTGTTATATCCTCACTGAACTAAGCCGTTAGTGAAGGATATTGCATCATCACCTCTGCTTCTGATAACCTCATCTTGCTGTGATGTTTGCCCATGATGACCATAAGATAAATAATGTAAAACTTGACATTGACTGAGACTCTGTAATCTGATGTCTGTCTTGCTGACCCACATTCCCATATTGGGCTTTTTTCCCCTTTCCATGAAGACTGTCTATGTGGCACGAATGTTTTTATTTTTTATTTGATGTTAACACATCAACAAACGGATGCATTGCAGGCATGCTGTTTACATGGAGGTAGTTCTTCAGATTTTTCAATATGGAAGAAACAAATACGCTGATATTTTTTTTTTAAAGCATAGCATCTTGCATCTTTGTTCACTGTCAGGTCCGTGCAAAACGAGAGCGAGGAAGACTCCTTTTGCTGACTCAGCTCAAACCCAGTTGATTATTTTGGCATCTACGCCAGGCTTAGATTAAATTAGACGTTTGACTTTCTAACTTCAACCATCAGTAGGAGAGGGAGGCTGTTTGTTTGTTTTTTTTGTCCTGGGAGCCAGACATGAAAAGACTGTGGGGTAGATCGACTCAACTCTGACCAGTTAAACAAAACTTAGGTAACATTTACCAGTAAGAAGACCTAATAGATTGCCTTTTTGGAGGTTTAGCGTGATTTGTTTACACTAGAGTTCTCCTTTGCAGGCTGGCAGATAGTGAAAGATCATGCTGTGGGCATTGAGTTGGCCTTAAAAGGAGATGTCTGCAACTTTTGTATATATTGTTTAGGCAGCAGCACTTGTTTATTGCCAACATTTTTGATTTTCAAATTGTGCTCTAGCTTTGCCAGAAGTTGTAACGGAAACGTCACGGAAGTGGAATTAAAAGAGATTTAATTTACTCCTTGTGAATGTAGAGGCCGAGCAAGTTCTGTTTATGTCTGTCTTTTGTTTGAATGTTTTCTATTCATTTGAATAGGCTTTTAATTTAAAAAGTGAATTAATGCATGTCATCTATTAAGATGAATAAGGTTTTAAGCAATATTGGTTGATCTTGGCGTATAGAACTTGTGCTTAATTTAATTCAATTTAATTTGAAATTTAATTAATTGTTTATTTTGATTATGATTATTCTGCAAAGTAGAATAATGGCTACACTGATCAGGCATATTTTCCTATGGTTCTTATTTTTTGATCTATACATGGTATCAGAGATAAGAACTGATATCTGTGCAATTCTTAACCCTTTTCTATCGATACTAACAATTAGGGATGCTCCGATCACGATCGGCCGATCTATAATGCGCCTTTTGTCAGTAAACACGATGTAATCAGCGATAAATGCAATCAGGTGCATGATTTCACATTCAGCTGTATATACCAGTGATGCGCGGGTTAACCCGAAATGAGCGGGTACCCGCGGTCACCCGCAGTTACGAGTCATCCAAAAATATTTTTAATGATATTCGGGTCGC
>JAUCMU010000036.1:17812865-17826146 GCA_032275025.1 Enteromius treurensis
TAGAATTAAGGCCAAAAAGTTCTATCTTGGTCTCATCAGACCAGAGAATCTTATTTCTCACCATCTTGGAGTCCTTCGGGTGTTTTTTTAGCAAACTCCATGCAGGCTTTCATGTGTCTTGCAGTGGGGATATAACAATCACTGTTTCCTTTGCCTTGAAATTGCCTGTACAATTTGTGGTTGTTGGTCACAACCATCTGGAATTCTAGTAATCTGCATAAGTTTAGCAATGATTGCTGGTTAATTGTAATGCGTGTGGTAATCAGTGTGTGGCAAAAGTTTATTTATTAATTTTTTTTAAAGTTTACTCAAATTTCTCTCTTCACTTTTTTTTGCAGTTTCAAAGGAGAGTTAATTGGAGTAAGATGCTTAACGTATTTGCAAAACCTGAAACTCAAAGAAAAGCTAATCTTTTCTTGGATATAATTCAAACGACGCTTTGTTGAATGAATGTTGGGGTTTTGATCATTGGTGTAATTCTGGTGCCATTATCTCTCTTATCAACCACACATTTCTATTTATGGAAAGCCATGCAAATATGAGCATGTCTAGAGAAATCCAGGAAGCCAAACATTTAAATCAAGAGTAAGGCTAGTACATAAGTGATGTATTTATTGTTGCTTTATGAAAATTTAATTTAATAATTAGCTATTTTTTTTTAATTAATAAAAATGGATAACCATTCATTATAACAAAGATCGAAAGTTTTTCAATGTTGCATCATGCAATAATGATGTCGTTAGTCATAAATGGCAGACAACAGTCTCATTTAATTTGAATGAAAAGTTGTTTTTTTAAATTGGTGAGAACAAAGTTGTATTGTTCTGAATCTTTTTACAACCATAAACTTACTATTTATGTTTTTATTACTGTGATTCATTTTATAGACATAAGATAACTCAAATGACTCACAGATAACTGGGTCAAAATGTGCATTTATTTGTCTTTTAAAAAATCAGATGCAAACTTAAACATTTTCAGTTAGGTCCCAGAAAAAAGCATCTGTTTCTTGACCCAGCATTTCTGTGGTGGTCTATTTTTATAATGAAGTGTGCATCTCTGTCTGTCTGTCTATTTATATTTTGCTGTTGTCTTTATTTATCAGAACTTGACAGAATTTGTCTCCAGTCCTATTCAAAGTTATATTTCTGAAGCTTACAGAGTCTTTTAAAACTGGTGATTTTTTTGGTTGTTGTTTTTGTGTTTTTGATCAAAGGACTTTACGTTTCATATCTTGAGTTTGTATTTTTATACATTTTATTTTTCAGAACTTTAATATATTTTAATGTTCCTCTGTTCTGTTGAGACAATAAAAGAAACAAGTTTCTTTTTAAAATGCATTATCATATTATGTTAGTTAAAACTCATAAATAACTAATGTTAGGGAAATCTGTTAATGTTTTGTTTTGTTTAAATAAATAATATTTAAAAAAAAAAACTAATCGGCGGATATATATCGGATTTTAAAACCAACAAATGTTTGTATCGGTTTTGGCCTTCAAATCCTTTATCGGCCGGGCTCTAATTTGTTTTAATGGAACAGTTCACCCAAACATAAAAATTCTCTCATGTCATTTCAAACCCTGGTGTTTTTTTGTTTTTTTTCTTGTTGCACATAAAAACACAATTTTATTATTTCCCATAATGATAGTTCAAATTAATCACCATGACTGTCAAGCTCTACATTGTATTTTTGTTTCAGAGAAAATTTATACAATGATGCTTTTAATATCCTTTTTGAATCATTAATCTCTGCATTGCAGATTTTGTAAATGTTTAACATCATTGCTTTTATTAGCTAACTTTTTAAGCATTTTCAAGCTATATGTATTTGTTTTGTTAATATTATTTATTTAATGTTTACTTGGCCTAACTAACTCAATCTTGTAATTCAAAAGGCAATGCCCAAAGATTCAAAGCACAGGCGATACTCTAAGCTGAATCAAGCTATTGTACACAGTCACTGAGGTGTGGTGGATAGTGTTCAGATGGTAATTATGGGCAATATTATTAACACAGGCATTTCTGTAACTCAGTTTAGAAGGATTGGTTACTTTTTAAATCAGAAGATTCACTGCTGTCGCCATTCTTTTAAAAGAAGAAAGGAAAAGCAGGAAATTTCAGGTGGATAATGGCCCAGTTTGCCTCACCCACATTGCTTTGTTTTATTTACCTGCCCACATGCAGCTCTGTTGACTTGCTGCCCCTCCTCCCTCATTACAGCGTGTGTATAATGATGTCATGCTTCTTTGGTGATGTTTCCATAGCGACGGCACTCTGTCTCACCTGTCTGGAGGGAAAGGCACAGTAGGAGGAGACATCACATCTGCTTGATAAATGGCACGGCCTAATGTTTTATGCACTGCTTAAAGCAAGACCCTTCACTCTCGGGAAAATCACAGCCAAACAAAGAGTAGGAAACTTAAAGAATGATGTGCAGGTTCCTTCTGTGAGATAAATGAATGGGAGATACATTACTAGTTGTCATTCCAGCACAATACGATTGTGATAAAAAAAAAATAATAAAAAAAAAATTCTGTTTATATCTTGAGAAATGAGTTATGTGCTTTGTCTCACTGTGGGTGGTATCTTAAAATATTTAATCTTTCCCTTCACAGTCTGTCATGTGACTGTGAATTTATGTTTTTGTTTTCTGAATATTGCATGTTATCTGGTGAATTCCTAGGAACTATCAACAGTGCAATAAACATTTTAATTATACACAAGAACTATATAATAAGGTTGCTTGATATCTGAATTTAGATAGAGAAGGATTATCTAAATAAGTGGTAAACCTGAACCGCACCATGACTTGCGTTTCTGTTCAGATATCAGCAGCCCTAAATTCTAATCAGCAGAAATTTGGCCACATTGACATGATCAGAATTAGCTGATAACTGTGCCTGCATTGATTAAATGGAGTATCTCACCCAAAAATGAGAATGCGTTTATGGAATCAGTTATTTTTGGATCGTTATTTTTATATTTATTTTATGGTTATTTAAAAGTTTATTTTAAGTCCACTTTTTTTTTCCAGATGATTGGAAAAGTCATGGACATTTTAAAAGATGCATGAAACAGTATTGACTAATACACAGAATAGGCATGCAACTGTTGTAGTATATAGTATTTCCCTCTCTTTAGTAATTTAAGAGTCTTAAATTATTGTCATCGAATAGAGTACTCAAGAGTATGAAGTCCTTCCTCTATAAACTAAAAATCTTACACATCTCCCTTCCACATGTCCATACAGGAAGCATGCTGGAAATACATGAGGTCCCCAACGGAAGAAAAGCATGGAGAGAGCTTTTGTACAGTCCATTCAGACGTGTAGGTCTATTTTTAGCTCAGAGTGTGACACAACCATTCCATAAAGCTAAAAAATGCATGCGCTGTGTGTTTAGAAAGTGTGCTTTGAATTAAAACGGTCCGTTTGGATTCCTTCTTGTGTACACAGTCACAGGCGAGTGAAGGTGTGTTGTATATGTATCTGATTGGTTATTTATTCAGGTCTTCTTGCTGTAAAGTTGAATGGGTTTGTGGGTTATTGCTTCCATATGTCTCTATAATGCTGTTTATCAGGGTGTCCATAATGATTATCTTCCGTTTCTCTCATGTCATACAAAGTTCAGTGCGTATTTATAGCAGTTATATCACCAACACCACATTACTGAGTGACGAGGGAAATTTAATATACCTATAGTGACAGGTCACACCATGGCAGAAATGTGCGGCGTTTCCTCAGTGAAAAAGAGGAGCTGGATATAGACCTGCGTTCATTTATAGCAGACCCTGTTTTGGAAGTGTTCAGGCATGCTGGGAGTTTGTATTATGCTATGCTTAACCATGGCTATAGGGCACTGCAGCGTTACGTAACCTGGCTCGTCATCTTCCCATGAGTCAGTGCTGTGAGGAAAAAGCGTTTTAGTGTTGGTTTGTTGCATTGATCAAAGTCTCTCAAATTGAGTATTTTAAGAATTAATTTTTATTATTGAATCCAGGTTCTTCACAAAGTTGTAAATATAGTGATAGATAAAGATTTTATGGGGAAAGAGTTTTTCTATTCTATTCTATTGTATTCACTTATTAAATGCCTCATCATGTTACTGCTAAAAAATGCAGGAATATCCTTTATAATAATATTTGTATGGTTGTAATTCCATGCACATGATCATGTTTCCTTCTCATCTTGAGTGGAATCTACAGAGTTCCATAAAAAGGTCTTATTTTAACTGCTATTATGTTTCAAGTTATATGTCCCAGCTCCTCCTTTTATTAGTATTATATTATATTTAATTAAATTTAATTTATTGAATTTTTTTATTTTATTTGATACAGAAATCATAAATGACCTGTTTCTTTGTCATAAGGCTAGTGCCAAAAAAATGCTGCAATATCCTCCACAAAAGGATCTCCATAGAATTAAACATTTTGTTTTAATTTAAAGTTTTTCATTTATTTATTTATTTTTTATAATATTTGCATGGTTGTAATTCCATGCACATGGTTCCGTTTCCTTCTCGTCCTGAATGGAATCCACAGAATTCCATACATACTCTGAAGACTTTTCATTCTAACTGCTGTTGTTTTTAAAGTTCCAACCCATCCCTGCTGCTCTCTTATATTATATTTATTCATTTATTATTTTAAGCAGAAAGCATAAATGACCTGTTGCTTCATCATTAGTGTTGTGTCAAAAAATGCTGCAATGTCCTCCACAAAATGATCCCTGTAGAATTAAACCCCGTGTTTCACAGTATTTGGATAGTTGTAGTTCTATGCATGTGCTCATGCTTCCTTCTCGGCTTACGGCCAGTCCTGAACGGAATCCATATAAAGCTCAGCATACTTCATGATTTTTAACTGCTGTTCAAGTTCTACACATCCCTGCACTGTTTTTAAATTGCAATATTTTTACCTTTATTGGTTTACTTTAAATCCATTCCGTATAAACATTTGGTAAGCGATAATTCCTTATCGCTGACCAAATGTTGAAACCAGCTTCTTTCCCATGGTCTTGAGGAGTCAGTCTCCTCAGTTGTAACTACTTGAGGGCTTTAAACAGGTTAGTCGGCACTGATGCATAACACAGCTGGGTTCACATGATATTCAACGTAACCCAAGCGTTGCCGCCGAGGTTCTCTGATATCATATACATCCCAAGGTTCTCGGCTTTCAGGGGCTAATAGAATTAAAGCCGCGTGAGGACAGCCAGCAAACAAAAATCTATATTTGTACTGTGAGGGTCAATTTCTGCATACCCTGCAATAGAAAACCTTAAGAAAGAAGCACCTGATTTCTAGTGATGATCGCCGTCTTGACTACAGAGACCATCTCTGCATTTGATAATTAAACAGTTTAATCTCGTCATCATACATTACTATCACTCTATTCTTCTATTTGATAACGTTCCGTGCTACAATCTGTGTTGTTAAAAGCGCTATATAAATAAAAGTGATTGATTTGATTGATAATTCAGCAACCATTGTTAAATGAGCTGTACTTTGAACTTCAGTGTATTTCAATGTCGTATTTGTTTACCCAACCGTTGCGTTGCTGCCTTGCGAAAAAGTTCAACCCTTTGAAGTATTAGTGTCGTCGTGTCATAAAGTAATGGCGAGAGGAAACTGGTAACCAGATCCATCTGCCTCAGCAGTGCATTCACCAGCCTTTCCAGTATTCAAAGCTAATGCGACTGCTGACATGTCTAGCGAAATTTACAGGTCAAAGTGCCTCATTAACTTAAAATCTATTTGTTTAATATGAAAAAAAAGTAAGTCTTTGTAAACATCAAAAGTGAACAGGCTTGTTTCTGTTGTTTTAAAATCATTAAAACAGTGATTTATGAATGTTAGTCAAATATTGCTAACCAGTCAGGGAATGTTTAAGTGTTTCTATTATTATTTACCACATAATTGTGAATGAAAATGGGTGGTGGTGGTAGTAGTAGTTAATTTAAACTAGTATTGTTATACATTTAATCATTAGTAAATGTCTGTGTATTAAGCTGACAACGCAAAGGCTTTTTAATTGTAATTATTTGTATTGCAATCAGTTGTCAGCTGAAATGTCATTGTTATGACAGCCTTACATGTAAGGCTGATATCATTACATCATGTCTTGTGGCTTTGTGACACTGAGGCTTTTAGTGGCTGGCTGTGGTGTTGATCCGATTGCTGGCGCAGCAGTTTCAGAGCGGTGAGGTCAGGAGCGTGTTTTCATAGCACACTAGGGCTGGAACCCAGTGAAAGGGCCCTCACACTAACCCTTCACCTAGCTTCCCTTTCATCGGCTTTCTGTGAGGTGGAGATTTCCTTCAGCTAGACCACACCTTAGCAGTGTGTGATAGCCTGAATTGGTTTAAAGGGAGTGTGTGCATACATGTCCTTGGCCTTGACAAACTGCTAATTTGTGATTATTTTAGTTGTTTTATTTTAGTGTCTGACAGTTAACTGTGTGGCCACTTTCAGTTGCCTGTATGGGTCTGTGTGTGTGTGTGTCTGTATGTATTCCATTTTTTATTTTTTGGAGTTTCTTGCACACCATGTAGCCGAAATGTTTGCTTCTCAGCATTTCTGGGCTTTATTTTCACTTTGTTGGCCAATGTCAACGAGATCTGGTGTTTGTCAGGCTATATTAAAGAGTGCCACATTTGTGGGGCTCTCACCATTTCTCTCCAACTGTGGTTGGTTGCTTTAAATGTCAAGAGGTTTTCTGTATGAATGGTCAGTTCTTGACCAAAATAAGCTGTAAAGAAGAACATACTGTCAAGTTTGCCTATTTTAGAACTATTTTACACCTGATGAAGAATTGGTGTCAGCAGTAGATTTCATTATTCAGTTCACCCTTTCACAGTAGAATGCATGAACTTTTAATATCACAGCATTTCCTGTTTGGGTTTCTGTGCATTCATCAGACTTCCTGTGGTCACTGACTCTTGAGATAAAGGCATGCGGGTTTCTCGGCTCTTAATGATGCCAAGACTTTATTAAAGCTCCTTGGTCCTTTAGACTATGTGAAATTTCCCAGACAGTTTTGGCAGCCTACTCTGAGTTGATGTTAACTTTTAAATCCTGTTTTACCCAGTATGTTTCATGCTCTTGCCCTGTAGAAACGTAATATCCAATATTTATCTCAATACATCTAAAGGCCTCATGAAATTTACTCTGTTTATTTTGTTTTTGCACATTGCTAATCGTAAGGTGCACAATTAATCTGTGCAAGTTAATCCGCTGAAATATAAATAGTTTGTCTTGGTAATGTTTAATCAAAATCTGAACATTTGCTTCTATATTGGAATGACATTCCTGCTCTGACGTCAAAAAGCTTTGTAGAAATATTATTTACATCTTTTTATCTTTGATGATAAACCTAATGAGGCAGCCTGCAATCTGTAGATTTTCATAGCATTTTCTGCACTTATTTTTAAGGCAGATTGTCTGAAATGGTTTAAAAAAAAAAAGTGATGTGCTGTCATTGATAATTAATAACATTTTTTCAAATATTGAATAAACAATTGTTTTTTTTTCTGCATAGTTGTGCATTTTCACAGTTATATACATATAAAATACTTAATAAATCTTTTTCTTTCCTCATTCAGGCCGAAAATGACCTATGGCGGAAGTTGAAGCGCAAACAAAGAGACTCTGAGTAAGCTGGACGGGGCCTGTCCCATAATCCCTGCTCATCGGGTCTAGGGACCATGGGAGATGGAGGTGTCAATTTGGTGGGAGAAGGGGTGAATCAGTCCCATGTGCTCTTTGACCGCTTCGTCCAGGCCACCACCTGCAAAGGAACTCTCAAGGCTTTTCAAGAGCTTTGTGACTTCCTGGAACTCCAGCCGAATGAATACTGTGTGTTCTACCACAAACTCAAGTCCAAGCTCAACTACTGGAAAGCCAAAGCTCTCTGGGCCAAGTTAGACAAGCGCGCCAGCCACAAAGAATACAAAAAAGGAAGGGCCTGTGCCAACACCAAAGTATGAAAGTTTCCCTGGGTTGAAAGAGAGTGTTTTGTTCTGGTATTGCTTAAAATAGATTCTGTATGGACTTTGTGGCTGGATGATTTGGTTTTTACTCCTTGTGCATTGTTTCTCAGTGTCTGATCATTGGAGCTGGACCATGTGGTTTGCGTACAGCCATTGAGCTGGGCTTCCTTGGAGCCAAGGTAGTTTTGTTGGAGAAGAGAGATGCATTCTCCCGAAACAATGTGCTCCATCTTTGGCCTTTCACCATTCAGGATCTGAGGGGTCTTGGAGCCAAGAAGTTCTACGGCAAGTTTTGTGCTGGAGCCATCGACCATATCAGTAAGTAGTACATCCATCTATTTTACTTTTATAGAGAAATTAATTTTGACAGTGCAGACATTACAAATGACAGATAGTTTAGACGGCACTAAATGTAAAAGCGGCTACACACATTGGAGACGTTCAATTACTCCAACCACCTTCTGAGGTGTTCAAGGACTCCCAGCAAGTGGGTCTAATCATTGTAGGATGTGTTGGGGAAAACCTGCCAAAGCAATGTCTTTAAACTTTGCCAGCAAGATAGAACAGCTTTGGCCAAGAAGAAAATGAATTGGACTCGTGGAAGTGATGTATCTAATCAGAGGAACCTCTCTTGAATGTCTTGTCCACACTTTGAGTCAGATTTTAATACCAAGTGTAAATGGAGTCTCAGATGTGTTTTTTTTAATCTCTCACTGCAGGTATTCGTCAGTTGCAGCTGATGCTCTTGAAAGTAGCTCTTCTCCTTGGCATCGAGATTCACGTCAATGTGGAGTTCAAAGGCCTTATTGAGCCACCAGAAGACCAAGAGAATGAGAGTAAGATCAGTTTCTCATGTCCTTTCCATGCTAAAGTTCAGCAGTTCCATTCGATTGTTTCTGTTTCCACATAAATACCAGTCATTCTAAAGAGCTTAGGCATATCCTGAATGGATACCAAGTCTTGCGGAGAAAGGACTTGTCTGTCATCGCTGAACATGCTGTTGGTTTTTCCAGAAATTGGGTGGAGAGCCGAGGTCCACCCCAGAACACATCCAGTCAACGAGCTTGAGTTCGACGTCGTAATTGGGGCTGACGGGAGAAGAAACACGCTGTCAGGTAAGAATATAGCACTTCATCTAAAATCATAATTGAGAACGTCCTTTCTTTGAATTTCGGTTCTTGTCTAGACAGGAAAAAATAATTAGTGGTGTTTGCCTAAGGATTTGAACAAACCTCAGTGTGTAACGTGTCCTGCAGACATGCATGATATTTCAAATCATACTGCTTATTTAAGAAAAGTGTGCTTATACTTGACTAACTAAATAAAGTTGGCAAATTGAAAACTGGTGAAGAAGTTTGTAGACTTGAGGTTTGTTGGAAGAGGTTTCTTCTGCGTACCAAGACAGCTTTTTTTGGACTAAAATTGGTAAATTTGTGTTTGAAATATTATTACAATTAAATGTATATCTTTTCTTTTTTGTTCTTTTTTTCATTGTAAATAATTTCTGTGCACAGCTGATTTTTCAGGAACCATTAATCCTGTCTTCAGTGTTACATGATCCTTCAGAAATTGTTCTAATGTGGATTTGGTGCATTAAAAACATTTTAAGAGTCGATATTTTGCAAGATTCTTTGAGTAGTTTACTTTTGATGTGCCTTTGACTGTTGAATAAAAAAAAAATTGAAGATGACACTTAAATCTAATCAATGATTTTCTGGTTGCTAGGTACACATAGGGTGGCTTTTGACTATAACGCCCAAACAACAACATAGCAATATGTTCAAAACACTCAGTAACATGTCACCTGGTAACGTGTTGGGATTTTGCAAGGGCAACCACGCTCACTTTTTCTTCAAATGTGTAAAAAAAAAAAAAAAAATCATGCTTTTAGTCTAATTTTTAAATTTGACTAATATCTTCTCCATCTGCATAAAAATGTTTGCGTTCATTCTTATGAGTGTTTGTGCTGTCTCTCCAGGGTTCAGAAGGAAGGAGTTCAGGGGCAAATTGGCTATAGCTATCACAGCTAACTTCATTAACCGCAACACGACTGCAGAAGCAAAGGTTGAGGAAATCAGTGGAGTAGCATTCATCTTCAACCAGAAATTCTTCCAAGACCTTAGAGAAGCCACAGGTACACCAAACAGTCTTTTGTGGTGCTTCTTGAAGATCTTGCAGTGTAGGAAACATTTGAAGAATCTCAAATTGAAGTGTCCCTGTTCTTTGTGCTGAGTTGGCAGACTTTGTAGCTGTTTTTTGAGTTGTATAATCACTGTTATTCCTCTCTCTCTCTCTTTGTCCTGTTGATGGAGGGAGTGGGCTGCACAGATGGAACGTAATTGCATCTGTGAACGGATGCAATCAACTTCCTCTTTCTCTCTCTCTGTCTCCTTATTTTCCCCTCTTGACATGCTGTCTGTCACATCTCCACTTCAATCTCTTCCTCCCGCTCGCTCATTTAGTCTTTTTTCTCTTTTGCTTTGCCTCCACAGGAATTGACCTGGAAAACATTGTCTACTATAAGGATGACACGCACTACTTTGTAATGACTGCCAAAAAGCAGAGCCTGCTGGAGAAGGGCGTCATTGTACATGTGAGTGATCAAAGAGTTTGACTAGCACCGGTTTCCTAACTAATCTCCACTCTTTTATTCTCACTTCTCCCTCCCTCTTTATCTCTTTCTCTTCCTGTTTGCCCTTCTCTGTCCCTTAGAAATGTACTAGCACACCTCTGCTCAAGGCAGATGATTTGAGATGCAATAAAAACTTGGATTAAAAAACAAGCACATACAGCCGATGCTTGTTTTAGCTGGCCTGGTTTTGTCTGTTTTGGATGGATTTTGACAGTTCTCAGCTGGTTTAGGCAGGGAAGCCATCTGACCAACCAGCTAGACCAGAAACACACTAGCTCAGTGAGGCTGGGGGAAGATCTCAATCCATATAAAACCAGCAGAAACTTCTGGTTTTTGTTGTCTGTTGGGTGTTGCATGCTGAAGCACATTAGCCAGAATGATAATGATTATTTACTACCACATTCAAAGGCTTGATATCAGTTAATTTGTTTTATTTTGAAGTTTTATTCAGCAGGGATGCATTACATTCATCAAAAGTAAGAGTAAAGCAATTTAAAACGTGTATAGTGTTCAATTTATCAAAGAATCGATCATGTTTTTCACACAAAAAAACAAAAAGATAGTTTCTTGAACATAACATTTATTTCTGATGGTTCAAGGTGTTTAATTCTCTCTTTAGGAGGCCATAGGAGTGTAAATAATTATTACTTAGTGCGGACAGTCTGTTCTCTTTTATTCACAATGAGCTCTTCTGCTCTGTTGCCAGTACTGCCAAGTTTGTTGAATCATTAACAGGGAGCCTCAATCCCAGCCCTCTCTCTCACACTCACACACGAACTCTTGCACAGTACCACTGATATAATGATGCCAATTTATGTAGCCCGACGGGTTGCGAGAGAGGCATGCTTACATTGCATATTTCAGGATAAATTACAGGATCCCACTGGACAAAACACTCATGTTTTAATATGCAGGATTATGCCTTAACTGTAATGGTGCTCTGAATAAAGCGTAGAGTGTCAGTGTTGAGAGTCCTCATCTGTTGCAAAGAGCCTGACTGTTAAAGAGAAATAAACACTGCTCGCTCATAGCAACATGAAGCAGAGAGGAAAAGACCTCTCAAATATCCCATTACCACACACAGTCACTCAGGACTGAATTATATGCTTTGTGGTGCTCTTCACCACGTAGCTTTACCAGCGTAGTTTTAAAATATCGTAACCTTTTTTAAATTTAATTTTTAATACTTTTTATTAAAAAAAAAAAAAAATCCTCATTGTCGAGGTAGTTTGACTATTTCTGTTTAATTCTGTTTTCTCAGAAAGATGCTACAAACATTAAAATATTGATATTTTAAACATATATTTAATTATTTCTGTAAAATAAATACAATATTTATGAAACTGTAAAACATGTATATTATTATTTTACATTATTTATATGTGTATATATATATATAAATAATTTATATGTATATATATGTATGTATATGTATATAAATGACCTGACAAAATAAAATACATTTTAAGGTTTCATCGATTTCATAAACTTAATTATTTAATGTAATTATTAAATATGAGTTTTAATTATTTGAAATTAAATTAAAATGTTATTTATTTAAAATTAAACACAAGAAAGAAAATTACAGTTGCATCATCATGAGGGTTATATTGCTTTTTATACTTGTCCTATATTTTTTTGGGGTTTGGCTGTACAGGACTATGCAGATACAGAAATGCTGCTCTCCAGGGCCAATGTTGACCAGAAGGCACTGCTGTCCTATGCCAGGGAAGCAGCAGATTTCTCTACCAACCAACAGCTTCCTAAGCTGGACTTTGCCATAAACCATTACGGCCAACCTGACGTCGCCATGTTTGACTTCACCTGTATGTACGCCTCCGAGAACGCAGCTCTCGTCCGCCAGCGCAATGGCCATAAGCTGCTAGTAGCCCTGGTCGGGGACAGCCTTCTAGAGGTGAGTGGAAAACTGATGTGGAGGAGGGAAATAAGACTGTTCATGAAAGGGAGTTTGTTATTAGTTAAAACCTACTTTAATAGAACCAGATGTTGTGTTTTTCCATGAAGCACCACAAAGTCTTCCTTCGACAAATTTTTAACTTCTGAAAATATATTTTCTCACATAAATCTGAAACCACCACTTCAGAAGCTGTGGTAAAGAAAGCATTAAGTTAAAACACCACACTCAGATGCATAAGCTAGGCCGCGAGGGCAGTTTTTCAGTTTTGTTCCAAACAGAAAGTGACTGATTTCTAATATGAAATGTACAGCTGTTCTTCTCACTCCTAATGTATAAGGAAGAAGTTGACTGATGAATCGGTTTCTTTTTTGTGTGTGTAGCCTTTTTGGCCGATGGGTACTGGAATAGCAAGAGGCTTTTTGGCAGCTATGGATTCAGCGTGGATGGTGCGGAGTTGGGCTCATGGAAGCTCCCCTTTGGAGGTGCTGGCTGAGCGGTAAGACCATATACAGAATGGAATGTTGTTTATTTTTCAAAACTTTTGCATTTTATACAGCATGCAGTAGGGCTGAGCGATATATATATCGAATGATATATTATGTGCATCTCGTCAGTAAAGCCGGTTCTTTGATTAGCGGTAAATCTAAAGGAACGCCAGCTTATACACAGAGCCGTAGATCACTGAGAAGCTGCACAATTAAATCACCCGCGAAACTTAACGTGTAGCTTGTCGGTGATCTACGG
>JAUCMU010000036.1:17853250-17863355 GCA_032275025.1 Enteromius treurensis
ATTCAATAAATACCGTACCGTGCCATTCATACCGAGGTATTACCGTACCGTGAAATTTTGATACCGTTACATCCCTACTGTTTAGTGTTGTTTTTATCCAGACAAAATTGTCTTTGGTTAAGTTACTGATGCAGTAATGTTTTAGCATGTACTCTTACCCTCTATCAAGTCTATTAGTGTAATCCTTTAGTCCAAAATGTCCAAAATTAACTTTTTGCCACAATTTTTATACTTTGATGAATATCTCGTGTGGTGTGTGTTGCCACATGAGAACAATTTTGGTTGGCGGGTGTTAATTTTGGACCCTGAGTTTAAACGTGCTGCACAAAACAGTCACATTAATTTGTACTTTTGCACTCATCCCAGCGTCCTTAAATGTTAAGTCTTGTGTTTGTGTGTTGCCGTAGAATCCTGATTTTGTTTAATTGTACATTAACCCATCTAATCGCATAATATATGTTTTGTTTGTTTTCTTTTTTTAATTTATTTTTCTAAGTCTGTTTATGTACCTCATGCATTGGCGTTCAAGAGATCGTATGCCACAAAGGTAGTGTGTTCATTCATTCCCATTGGTCTACCCGTTTTACGCATGTCATATCACACCGTCACGCCTAACCCCTTATCGTTGGTCCAAATATGTTTGCTTTATTGTATTACTAACAGTATTTCTACAGCATGGTGAAGGCTAAAGCGCCCCCTTTCTGCTGGAGGATATAACTTTGTCACATGACATTCTCAAAAGGCTTTCTGGCTGTTCACCTGCATACTGTTTTCTATCCTGTGTACCTCAATGGTTTACATGCAACTTGTTTTTTTCTTATTTCATAGCTTCTACTAGACTTTCTTTAAAGAATCTCTTCAGTCAATGTTTTGTTTTTCTGTCTGTTTTACACTTTATTGGCTGTATATCAATGAAATACACAGACATCTTTGTCTATCTATTGTAATAGTCTGCAGTTTTAAAGTTTGAATCCAGTTTTTGTGATAACCTCTTGATATACTAAAGAACATAATTCATTTTTAGATTTCCTGCAAAAACACACACAGAGTACCATTGTTGTGATAAAAAAAAGTTACTTGTACTGTGATATATAACTTTATTATGACTTCATTATACTGACAAAATCGCATCTAGCGGTGCTTTTGAATTTTAAGTTAGAAGTACTGTACTTCAGTCTGTTGTAGTAGTTACCTAGCATTGACGTTAGGCTTTGTCTTAGACTCTGCTGTAGTCATCTATTACACAAATCCCTGCCATAGACATCCATGTGATGCAAGACAAGGATCCATCTGCAGCTGACCTGGACACCTCTAACAGGAATGCTAGGTCTGATTTTTTAATTCCCTATTGCAGAAAACGTACACAGAGGAGGAACTCAATGCCAAGTTGACAAGAAGAGTACAGAAAGCTGCACGGAGGCAGGCCAAGCAAGAGGAGCTCAAGAGACTCCACAGAGCCCAGGTGAAAGCATGTTAATGGCTTTTTCGCATGAGGGTGTCAGAAAGTTGCATTTCAGCCATCACTATGCAGAAGAATAGAGTGTGAAATTAAAAAATTAACTAGAAGCTGCTTTGTGATTCCTCAGATCATTCAGAGGCAGCTGGAGCAGGTGGAAGAGAAACAGAGGCAGTTAGAGGAGCGAGGTGTCGCCGTGGAAAAGGCACTGCGAGGGGAAGCAGGTATTACTCTCTTTCTGTCTCACTTTATTCCTGAAATGCGCTGCTGAAGGGTTAAAGCTGTGGAGCAGATCTTCATAACTCATGCTTTTCTATGTAGTTATACTTTTACCTTTAGGTAAACTACAGTGCAGATTTAACAGGATGTAAAATGATATTCATGCATCATTTCCTTGTGAATAAACTTTAGTTAGTTAGTATTCTGATGCATAGTAAAGTGTTGCTTTTAATACATGAATCTTGCTAGAAGCTTTTATCTCATGACTAAATTTATAACTCTCTGTTGGGCTCCACAGACATAACATTAGCATTACATTTAAAATTCCCATGGTTATGGAAAACCTTGAAATGTCATGGAAATTTAAAATTGTGATTTCCAGGCTTGGAATAGGCAATGCTAATTATTAAAACCTTGAAAGTCATGAAAAAGTCATAGACATTTTGGCAGTGAATCTCTTTTTTTTTATTTTTATTTTTTTAGTTATGCTCAGCTCTAAATAATTCATATGCCAGAATTGCTTTTTGAGCTCTCCAGTGGAGCTGCAAATGAATTCGCAAGGCATTTTACTGGACACATTTTTACATATAAGAAAAAAAATAGTTTAAATCTATGACGCTCAAGGATTTTTTACCTGAAATGCAAATGTATCAATCTGTAAAACAATAAAGAAAAATGTATGCCTATTGTATATACATATCAGAAAGATTTTTTTTTTTTCAATTCAGAAGATATTGCAAAATTGCAGTATATAATGCTTCTAATAAATCACATAAAGGTATTACAAAATAATGTTTTGACAATACCACAGCTGCTCTCTACATTGTTTTGTACATTAAATTGCATATGACAAGCCATCAAAACATTAAGTAAAGCAACAGCTGAGAGAATTACTAGAATTTCATTACTGGATTCAAAGGAAATTTTTTCCTGTTGCAAAATGTGAACAGAAAATATTAACAAAAGCAAGTTGCTGTAGCCATAAAAAAAAATACAATTTATGAAGTAGGTTTGTGATTTCCAGACAGTAGCGTAATTATTGTCAGAAGAAAAATTCTAAAATTTTGCTGCTCCTCTCCCTCTCTCCTCCATCCCATCTTTTATATCTAGTGTTTCTTAATCTCTTTTTATGCTTTACTCTCTCTAAGGGATGTATAAAGGTTCTAGTGTTAGTCCAAAACAGCGTAAGAGGCGTTCAGGTATCCATGGTGATAACTCTAGTAGTTGTTGTAGCCGTCTCAGCGTATCGTGCCATTCTCATGCCGATCATCGTCTCTCCTGGTCTCTCTTTACGTGTGTCTCAACTGCATGCCCCGTCAATCCGGTCATGCCACACATAGATTTGTATGCTGCCCCACTGGATGTGAGACAATATAAACTTAAATCCAAAACATATTATTGTTTTATGTCATTCCATTTTGTGAATCTTAAAGCATCCCAAATCATCTACTAAACGCTGTATTCATGTTTTGATGTTTAGCATAACAAATATTCACTGGCCAGACAGATTATCTGTAGTGTTTAGGGTTAAAATGCTTTATATGCATTAAATAAAAGAAGGTCTAGATAGACAGATAGGTGTTAAAACAAGGGTTTTAGATACAAAAACATACTCGCACTCCAGAGTCATTTATGTCCCTTGTGGCAGAACACAGCAGTGCAACAAATCTATGTGCTCATCTACCATTACAGAACATGCTACATAAATTAACTGTGTATTTACATGCCAAATAACAAGTGTGATGAGTGTTTATTTGGCATACCTTACTGTGTGAGCGTGTGTTTGTGTGCAACATATGCATGACTTGAAGCTACTGGCTGTGCCTGTGTGTGCAGTAACATGTTTCTAATATATCCTTATTATAGACTATTGGGGAGAGTCTAATTACAGTGAGGTCCTGGATTTGCATCTGGGCGGTATGTATTTCAAATCTGTTGCTTGAAATGGACTAACATCTGACGCCCTCTCTTTTCCCCCCTGAGTCTTCCCTCTGCCTAAATACTCTCTCATTTAATCCCGCCTAATCTTAATTCACTTTATGTAATTTATACATTCTACAAAAGCATTCAAATCAGTATTTATTTATTTATTTTTATATTTTAAGGGCAAATTATTTGTTATTATTCATATTTTAATTTATATACTTTATATTTTTAATTATTGTATAATTTTTAAAAGTTATGTAATTTATGCTTTTTCTTTTTTTTAAGTGATAATCTTTAGAATCAAAGCAAAAACATCTTATTTTTTAAAATTTAAATAATACATTTTTTTGCTCAAAAATTGCTCGCTTGCAAATGACCCTGGCATTATATTTGCTTTCAGTTTTAATCTTAGTTTGCAAACGGAGATCTTGCTATTAATGTACAGCAGCATCTGAAATCTGAAATGCTTAAAAAATCTAAATAATTGTAGTTAGCATGCAGTCCTGATTAAGCCCCTCCCCTCTAGCCTTTTGTAGATGCCTATGGCTGTCTGCTTTACCCGCCAGCGCATTAGCTTTCATATTTTCCTCCCATACCTGCTCAGTTGCACAGGGGCCCCGGGCCCCGAGAGATCCCAGTGTTCAGTGCATCATTCCTCATTGAGATTGATCCCATTATGTGTGGTTCGACTTCACCGTGTTCCCTAACATGTGGATCTGTTGAGTGCTTGTTTGAATGACTGTATTGTCTTGTGGCGCTTTGTTGGTCGCACTGTGAAGTTCCAGGCAAGCCATGCCGAGATCACCCACGCAGCCAGGAGATAGCGTGGAGCGCTGTTTGTGACGGTGTACAAATTACCCATTGTTTTTAAAGGACATTGAGGCATTGTTTAAACCATCTAATGAATCTTTTTCAATGCAACAAAGTGTTTCTTAAGCTTAGCATGTCAAAAAGCTACTGGAAGGTAACAAGGGTCTTTACATATGCTAAGAAAGAGTATTGTTTAATTAGGACTCCCAGGTAAGTACCACGTATTTTATAAATGTTCTGGTAAACTGTCTTAAGACGTTGAGGGGAAAAAACATTCGAAATGCAAAAGCAAGCTAAACTATCTAAAGTTCGAATGACTTCTGTTTGGCGTTTTAATGCTGCAACCCCATAATTGCTTCTTGTGGCTACATTTTCTTTTATTTTGGTAACAGTTGCACAGAGATTAAGTGACTAATATGTGAGCTGTTTGCTTAGATTGACTTTCCTGTAAAAGTTAGTTTTTTCATCTCAACCTAGTTGGTGGCAGACCTGCTAACATTTGGAGGATTTCTTGTAATCCGAGCCCAAAAACACTTTGCATAATCAGTCATCGTTCTGAAGACTAAGCCATCTCTTGGCAGGAAAACTTGGTCGTCTTATCCAAAACAATATAGCTGTCCCCACTTTGTAGCCAATTAAAAAAAAAATTCTGAAAGCTTTTGTTGATTTCTGTGTAACTTTGCATTAGTGTGCGTTTGTTTATGGCCTGTTTCCCGTGGGTCGTTTCCATGCATGCCTGCATAAGAATGTGAGCTTGTGCTTTTCATGGATAATTAGTTCCCTGATTCGTCCCATAATTTCAGAGGATGAGCCAGCGATTTGAGATGATGCGGTTTAAGACGAGTACTCGGCGCGTGTTAGATTGACACTGGTCCTTTCAGTGAAACGTTTATTAAATGTTAAATGCCCCTTTTAATGTTTATTTGCTTTGTGTGTGTTGTTGAGGTCAGAACAGTGGTCGCTTGCATAGAATAAGAAAGTAAATCTGTCCTTAGCCTTCACATAAAACCATGTTGCATAAGTGCTGATTAGTTTCTGAATGCAGACAAGGTCGCAGTCGAGCTTTCAAGGGTTGCGTTGACGCTCCTCTGCCATATTCCATTGTTGCAAATGACTCGACATCTCATCCAATTGGTCTATTTTAAAGACCATTGTGTCTTCCCAGCTTTGCAGAGCACAAAAAAGTGTATAAGGATGTGCGTTTTAATTTTGCTCCACTGGTGAAATCATTTACTCTGGTGCCAGTCATTCTTCTGATGTTCGTTTGATTCGTGTGTTTTTTTTTTTTTTTTGGTCTAGTGGTTTGACACCCGCCATATAGATAGCAGCTGATTTCCACATCAGACGTAGTGAGACTGAGAAATTCAGGAACATCCCCAAAGATGATATAATAATTCAAACTTGGCTCTTAAAACCCAAATTTTCTAGACCCTACTTTCAGGAGCACTGCAGCAGCTGCTACTGTACGTCTTTGATGTAGCCCGTGCAGGCATAAGGTTTGCTCTCGAGTCGCCACTTATTTGCCCTCAGTAGTGCACAGAAGAGAAAGTTCAAAGAGTAGCATGATTTTTATTTCCTCAGTTCATTCATGTTTGCGCTATGTCCCGTGTCATTTCCTCCCACACCGCTGCTTTCGGTTTCTCCCTAGAGTTCTTCCTCTTTTTGATTTCACTCCTCACTTTTTTTTTTCTCTTCCACATCTCTTTCTTTCTCTCCTCTTTCTTGATTTCACTCTTCTGGTCACCTCCACCACTCTGCTCACTCTCTCTCTTTCTCTCTGCTATCTCTCTTTCTCACTTTCCTTTCCTGTGTTGTGGAAGTTGAGCCCTATGTCGGGACCCCTCGTCGAAGAGCCTTGTTCCTCTGCCCCTGCTGTGCCCCTGAAGGTAACGTAAACCCCGTCATGTTTGCTGCCGGCCAGCTATGTTACCATAACAACATGGCTAGCGGCGTCACTTTGACAATCCACTGAACCTGTGGAGTATTGCTTTTGCCCTTCAACTACAAAGTCTACTCCTCTCCCCTGCCCATGTGTGTCCAGGCTTAGTGGATTTCCCCCAGCAGATTGCGTCAGTGCTTCTGATGTACAAACACAAATCTGTAGCAGCAGTAGGGCTGGACGATATTTTTCAAACTTTTCGCCAGTATTCGATTCCGTATCTAAATGAATGCATTTGCTGTTAAATGTAATTTGATTAAATACATTTTGCATGTGTATTTTAACATAAAATATTTTCTTAAAGTGCCCCAAATTGAAAATTACCTTTCATACAGTGTGCAACAGCGGAAGTGAATGAAAATAAGTTTTAAATCTGAAAATGCATCATGTATGAAGTTATTGTCTCTTAAATGCAAAAGTCGACTCTGAATCATTAAAATTAGTCATTTTTAAAAACGAGTCCCAAGCTGTTTTATGCTGATGTCAAAATTAGCATATTACCTAGCTGATCTTTTCATGTTGGTCTGAATGAAAATGCAAATTCATTCTTTGCCACTAGGTGCTACTTACACTAGCTCACAAACAGTGCTTTAAATAAAATCGACCAAACACCGGAGAGGTTTGGAAAAATGAATCGTTGAATGAATCATTTGGGAGTCATTGAACAAATAAGGTAAAAATAAATGCATATTATAAGAAAGTTTTGTGAAAATTAAAATGCATGACAACCTGTTGTTTTGCACTCGCAATATAGCAGCACAAATCTAAAATACTTTATAATAAGTCAGATGTAGCTGATTTTATGTAGTAGATTCAAGATGTTTTAAGCAAGAAGCAAATGCGCACACATAATTCATTGCAATAAACAGAAATACTATGTTTGACATTTTAAAGCGTGTGTGTAACATGCAAGGATTTTCATGAACCACTGACCCAAATTTGAAACATTTAAAAAGAGTTTATTCAGCAGAGTTAATCATATTTGGCCTTATTGTCAGATTTTTATTCTAGATCAGCAACAACTAAAATCGAATATGTGGTAAATGTTTGTTATATCGCTCAGCCCTCAGCAGTAGCCGCATAAGTGAGGCACATATTTTGATATCCTTCTTGATCAAGGTTCTGCTTTATTTTCTATACACTTTACTTTAGACTTGCTAAAGAAGATAAGCATAGCATGAAATGCGTTTTTAATTAGTACATTAGAGCAGACATGATACAATGACAGACTGTGTTATTGGGGGAAACTGCTCTGCTGATTGTAAGTGTGAATTTAAATAACAGCATGATTGTCGTTTGCTCTTACTGAGTTTTAAAACTGTCAGCATTTTACCTGTCCCAACCTCACAGCTCTCTCACAGAGCTGAATCACAGACTATATTCACTGTGTTCGTGTTTCCATAACACGGATGATTTGTAATGAAGGATAGCATGTGTAAGAGGAACACAATAGGAAAGTGAGGCCTCCAAACTTGGTTGTCCTTTTTATGTCTTTGTCGTAACATTACATTCAAATTTAAAGTCGACATGAAATTCGGTTTTATTTTGGTTTGATTTTATTTCAGACTCTTGGACTTAATGCGAAAGCTATTCCAAAGATTTCTTTCTTATCAGAATAATATCTTTATCTTTCCTTTTCTGAAAAAACAATCAAGGACAATATGAATATGAATAATGTTGCACAAATTATTTATCAAGTTGTTGTTTTGGCTACATTTTTTAAGTAATGCATTTTTAAAAAGACGTTTTAGTTTATTAAAGGGGTCATATGAAGGTGCTAAAAAAAGTTTCGAAAATCATATTATTTTCCACGTTCTGTACGTTATTGTTTCTGCTCTAAGCTCTAAACATTCTGAAATGGATTGATTTGTACAAGACTCATCGTTTCAAAAAAGCCTCGTAAACATAAAACCACATCTGCATTCGTGATTCTGCAAGCACCACCCATCACTGCTCAAAACCCACATTTGAAAAGTAAGCAGCAGGTTCTTTTAATAAGAAAACGTAGCTTACTTAAAGGTTGTGAATCAGAAGCGCCAGACAGTGAGAATTGCCACATAGTCACTGTGCACAGCTAGCGTACATAGGCTGCTCCCAGGTTCAGGAAGTAGTCCTCTGTGAATGCGCTGAACACATTCTAATATTTGTGTTGAACTGTTCTGAAACAGCGTGGTAAATACAGCTTAAACATTGATTTCTAGTTGTTTCCTCTTTTGAAAGCACAAAGTGATTTTACTTTCACTTTTTACTTTTTAATGACTTTGCATAAACATTTGGCCCCCACTTTGTAAAATGAAGTCAGAACTTAGAAATCTTTATGCACTATTATCTAAAGAGCAAGGAAATTTTGAAATCACATGATATGACCCCTTTAAAATGTTTTTTTAAAATGTTTTTTATTTTATTCCTGTTTGATTTAATAATAATAATTGTGGTGGTGATGATGTATACATAATGCATGATAAAAATGAAATAAAGTCATTTTAATTTTATAAAATAAGTACTATTATTGTACTATATCAAGTTACGAATTTTTCATACTTAATATATGTATTTACTTAATGTTTATCGTATTTAATGATTGATAGTTAATTTCGATAGAGATTTTGGTTTGAAAATAAAACCGCATAGAAGTAAAATTGTAGCATGTGACATTTCATGTTGACTTTAAATGCAGTGGCGCAAAATTCAGACGTTTGGCA
This sequence comes from Enteromius treurensis, assembly GCA_032275025.1. NCBI lineage: Eukaryota > Metazoa > Chordata > Actinopteri > Cypriniformes > Cyprinidae > Enteromius > Enteromius treurensis. The sequence continues at coordinate 17,862,303 of JAUCMU010000036.1, forward strand.
ACATTGTGTTTTTGTGAGTTTGTAATCTGGTGTGTGTAACTATGCCTGTGTATAACAGTGCCCTTTTGGCACGACGTTAACGTGGCTGTTCTACGACTGTTCTAACTGTGGTTCTTCTTTCTCTGTTCTTCTTGGTATAAGCATGGGGCTGAGTGTGGGGGACGCCTCTCACAGTGCGTCCCACTGGATAAGTTTAGCCTCCCTGTCCTCTGTTGTCTCTGTCTCTTACTGTTTTTACGTCTGAGGACCTCTACTTTGCCTCTGTGTGTTAAAACAGTCAAGGCCATCAACGGCAAGCACAGCCGTTCGATTTATGTGTGTACTGTCTTCTTTCCTTTTGTGTTGCAAGAGCCGCCTCTCCGTCAGCTAAGTACGTCATGCTCCATCCAAGTTTGCCGTGCGATGGCTCATCTCAGCGCTTGGCTTCACTCGTGTGTTTATGTATGCGTGTGTAAGGATGGGAGATGGGGTTTTCATAGACGCCTGGGACTGAACTAGCATGGGCTGAGATGTACAGTTGTTCCCACATTCAGTCGGTTGACAGTATTCTGCATTGATCATGGACTTCAGCGCATGCCATGAGGTTTTTACCTCATGCAAACATTAGAGGAACGGAACAACTGTACTGCAGGTAAAGAGTCATGAGCTCAACCCATGCCACTTTTTAAAGGAATGTTCCTGGTTCGATGCAAGTTTTATCTTCAAGCTTTTGCTGCATAATGTTTTTGCATTTTGTTTTTATAGCAAGCTAGAATTGAGGTTGTATTAAGGCTCTTGCAGTGGGACGATAAATGTAACATTCAAAGCCATTTTAAAGCTGTTAAAAAGCCAGAGCAATACAAGCCATTTGTGTGTAGAATTTATCCAATTTTATGATACATTACTTTTTTTCTAGAGAAATAAAAACTTTTTGTTAATACAATAAAAGGATATACGGCATATATAGTAATTTACATACCATTCTAGTTTTATACTATATAATTATGTATGCAAAAATTAGATTTGTATTTATAATAGCCATGTATATTTTCTAAAATAACATTTTAAATATAT
>JAUCMU010000036.1:17864560-17883512 GCA_032275025.1 Enteromius treurensis
TATGTTAACTGATTTTTCCAACAGCTCAAAAATCAAAAAGGGTCAAATAGACCCGGAACAGTACATGAGGGTTTTAATGCTCTTTATTTATTTTTGTTATTGTTTTCATTTTTTTGTCTATATACATCAAGAACTTGTTTCAAACTATAAAAGATAAACTAATTTTATTTAGCTTAATTTATATATATATATATATATATATATATATATATGAACTCATTTCTATTTTTAGGATTGGGGTTTTTTGACTTCTACATTTGTAACACTTTCTTAAATAAAAATTAATTAATTAATTAATTAAAAAACAAACATAAGATTTTGCACGTTAATGCATGTAAATCTTATGATTTAATTTTTTTTTGTTTTTCTACCAAAATATAATATTAACAAACTGCAGTTTATTGGAGGTTTTAATTCATTGTACAAAGGGAACAAATGATTCTTCTTTTTTTAACAAGAACTGATGGTCTCTAACAGCAGATGGTGCTGAAATATAATTCCAGATGCATTTATTTGATTCTGTTTACATTGCATCTGAGGCACAGTCACTATGTAATTGCATCTCGTATCCACACAATCAACTGTGCATCTTTGTTTGTAAAGATGAGCACCAAATGGCCCATACGTTCAGGCAAAAGGACAGTTTCATCAACAAAACCCAAATTACAAAGGGCCAATTTCATCAAGAGATGAAAAACTGTTTGTGGGCTCTCCACAAAGAGATATGAACGGTTTTACAGTTATAGGGTGTGTAACATCGATCAGTATGTGTGTGCTTGTTTCTCCCATTTTTTACATGTACATTTTCCAATGTAAATTCACTTGTATCGTTTAAATGTATGATTTTAAACTTAATTTATTGACACAAAATAATATAACAATTTAGAATTTAATAAAATTATTAGGCAGAATTTTAATTATAGTGAAAGTAGTATACAATTATTAGACTGAAACCTAACCCTAACAGTGCAAGATGTTTAATAAAAGAACCAAATAACAGAAGATCTATCAGTGCTTTTAACATTTGCTTTAGTTGTTCTCAAAGCATGCAGCTTAAAAGTGCATCTGCTCCTCCACACTATCATGTTTGTGTGAACTGTCATGCATAAACCAAACATTATGGTGCTTTATTGGCAGATGCTTCCTTGATGTCCACGTGTCGCATCAATATCTTTGAGCATCAAAGATTTTTCAAAATACCTGATACAAACGCAAAGGTTGAACAGTCATTTGTTCTCCTCTTCCATTCAATTCTACTTCTTTCTTCCTCTCTGCAGTGCTCGTGAGCTGGAGTTAGAGGACAGACAGAGTCGACTGCAACAGGAACTACGAGAGCGCATGGCAGTAGATGGTACTTTGTATTCCAGTATAGGCCTGATCATTGTAACGCACAAAAAAAGTGATACGCATTCTCTTTAAATCAATGTTTCACTCTCTACAGACCATCTGAAGACAGAGGAGGAACTTGTGGAGGAGAAACAGATCCTGAATGAGATGTTAGAGGTTGTGGAGCAAAGAGATTCTCTGGTGGCCCTGCTGGAGGAGCAGAGACTGAGAGAGAAGGAAGAGGATAAAGACCTGGAGGCGGTGATGCTCTCTAAGGGTTTCAACCTCAACTGGGCTTAGCATAACAATGGCAACGATTCCCATTTTCACTGCAAGGAGTGTATACTGTACAATTGCAGAATGAATCGGTCTGTCTCCCCCTTCAATTCTTTTTTTTTTCTGGGCATGTCAGCAACGTTTACAAATCCACTCACGAGCACAAAGAGGATGTTTACCAGTTCTCCTGGCACGACTCAGGGCGTTTTGTCCCTCGGCAGCCAAGGCATTGGTTCGGTGCAAGACATTCTCTCATTCAGAACGGGAGAATGCATCAATTTACAGATGTTAATTTTATTGGTCTTGAAAAAGGACACATCAATCCTGCGGATGTTGAGGAAGTCTGAGACTAATGATCCTACAAAAAAGCCAGTCTTGTTCAGAGAACGTCTGGTCAAACAACTGTTTCAATTTTCATTGGTGAGAGACGTTTGGACTTGATTTTTCCTATAATGCATTTTCTACCATAACTACTGACTGAAAAGTACAGCTGTTTTCGCTCCCTTCGTACTCCTTTCCTGTTTAATATAAGCATCAGGCCTCCATGCAACAGGTGACTGAAGTCTTCAAGTGTGGTTCACCGATAAGCATGTTATGGACTTCTGTAATTGTTACAGACACCCTCAGCGACCGACACGTGTTGTGTTTGTAGCATCGACAATTGTACAATTTTCAAATCTATCACTAGCCACCTGATATTAGAGATATTGGTGAACGCTGGGAGCACATCTGGCTCGATGTTGCGTACCTCACTGTTTGTCTGAATGAGGTTTCCACACATATATCCTAAAATCAGTTTACAATCATTTATAATCCATGAATATCTGATACTCGTATTATAGTTTACATAAAGCAGTGAAGTACATATTAGTATATAAACTTCCTCAATGCAGATCATTTATAAGGATACATAAATATACATATATACAATATCCATTGATATACAATCAAATGCATAATGCATTCTGTTGGTCATTGGTTTTAGGAAAAGCCAAGGAACCTACAGGTTTATTTAGTATCAAATCCAATGGAGGACCGGTGTCCAATTTCACATGTAATTAATTATCTGCCACCCAAGGTTTGGTGCCGTACTTTCCACTTCCTCCAGGTTTGGAGCAACATGCCTTTTTTTTAACTTCTCATGCATAAGCTCTTCACATCCACAGAGTTTTCTTATGTTTGCAGAGTGTGTTATTTATAATTGTCTTTGTAAAGTTTTATATCACATGAAAAGGTTCCAGCACTGTCCGCCGACTCAGTGCTTATTAACAGCAGGCGCTCGTAGTCATGCTCGAAACATCAATATTGCAAATGAACATGCCTTTTTCCTAAGTGTACATTTCATTTGAGTCACCGTTATGCTGTATAGATGGACACGGATTTTCTTCTTTTTGTTTTACTTGTAAGTACAGATAACTGTGAATGAAAACGTACACATGGTCAACGATAGTTATTTAGACTGTAAAATGTTTGACAGATTTTATGGTATATATTTATTAACATGTGTGAAAAAATGTATTATATGTAAAGTAAATGAATCCTAATTTTTAAAAATGTTGGCTCTTCAAAATGCTTCATGTTGCTAATTTGCATATAGGGTATTGGATGTATGCAGAGGCAATAAAACAATGCAGTTGTTACAAATGAAGGCTAGGGGTTGTTTTTCTACAGACAGGCACAAGTTAAAAAAGCTTAACCCTAAAGATTGTAACATTTTCATAAGAATTTTGACTCTCTTTAAAAACAAAACATCTATTTGCATTATAAGCTGTGATTTATTCGGCATCATTGCATATTTATTTATTTTACATTTATTTATCCATCCTAAATCATTTTTAACTAGAACTTTAGCACTATTCATTTGTAGCTCCGTTTTAATGCTTTTTATTTGGAAATGCAAATATGCTTTATGCAGCACAATAGCCCACTTCCGATTTAAACATTAACCCTGCGCCACTGCATTCACTGTCCCCAGAAAACAATGGCGGTGGGATGTCAGATTCATTTTCGCGAATCGGTTCCTTTGGACAATTTATTTCAACAGGTCAAAGTACCGGTTCAGAAAACGAATCGCTGCGTTTTTGTTTTCACGTGTCCTGACATCTAGGCATATTGTGCTCTAAAACGGTCTAGTACCATATTTTCGATTACGTTTTGTTATTAAAGTGTGTTGTTTTTTAACGGATGCCCCACTTAATTTTATTGCAGCCATATTTCAGTTCATAGTGCTATTTGGAACTTAAAACCATTTTAATTTGCATATTTTGGATGAAAAAGTTAACGACGCAGCTTCATAACAGCTCTTGATTTAGTTATGAAGCTGTTACTTTAGAACGGCTGGAGCCATCGAGTCGGATTCGTTAACGAATCATTCAGAGCGAACGAATCATTGTGAATGGTTCGAACGAATCATTCAGAGCGGTGTCGTGAACTGCTTCGAACGAGTCGTCGAAAACATCCGACTTCACAGGCTGAAGTTCACGAGTCCATCTGTCATCGGGAAACCCCTGACTGTGAGAATGAATATGTCGAGTTTCAGAGACTGCAAGGTAAGTTAGGGATTTGTTTACAATGTATAATTCGCAATGCATGCCTTTTAACAATTTCGGTAGCAACTTTTACTGGGTTTTCGAGATAAAGTAACTGCAAATCTGAACTCGTTACATATGTCTATATAAAAGTTACGTTAGCTGAACACTGTTGACCAGGTCATTGGCATTTACCTATGTAAGTTTAGTTTATTAAATAGTAGCAGACAGAAACGTTGTGAACAATACAACCTACATAATACACGTTGTAAACAATACAAGCAACAAGAGAATATGTTTCAATTTGTGATGTGTCAGCAGTTTCGGTATCACAACAGATCAGTTTACTAGTTAATTTGTTTTGTGTGTGGTTCTGCACAGTATATTGAATTAAATGTTGCATTGGGAGGCCAAAACTAATTCAAGCAATCTTACTAGGCCAACACATTTCAATTACCCTTTATGCAGAGTGTCATTTTTGTCATGCATCTGTTTTCAGGCATGGAAATCAGAAGGTCTGCCACTTTCCACCAGCAGTAATGAGGCCTGTAAACTATACGATGCTATACTGTCTCAGGTACATATACATGCTGATACTGATAACTGTGTGTTTTTGTGTAACTAACCTGAACATTACTGTCTCTGGTGATCAGTATGTGACCTGGCGTAATAATGAGACACTGGGAGGAATAGAAGGCTGTATGGCTGCCATCAAAGCTGCAGACCCGGACTTTGGTACGTGATTGCAACACTCAATGTTGTAGTCTGTTAGAAGCCATTGTAAAAAAATAAATAAAAATGAAGTGAGTGTAAAAGGTTTCTATATTTTATTTGTGGCATTTTTATATCACTCCATGGGGATTTCTGACGTAATGTTTAAGTAATTTAATCTCACAATCGATAATGTCAATTTTTGTGTTTAGTTGGTAAGTAGCCGTGTAATAAGTGTCATAATGTGCATTCATAGCTGGTCATTATCGCAAGAAAAACTCTGTCACGGTCATACTTTTCTAAGCCCTCATTAGTGTCTGCTCTGTGCTGCAGTGATGGGTCATGTGATCTCTACTGGGCTGGAGTTGGTGGGAACAGGAAGTTCAGTCCTGCGGGACGAGAGATTGGCCAGCACTGTGAGCAGGACAGTGGAGCTGGCCAACACTCAGGAGCTCACGTCTAGAGAGAGGAACCATGTGAAAGCCATGGAGCTCTTTTCTAAAGGGTGAGCGAATGAGGACATTAAACAGGTCACATTTGAAAGTTTCACATCCGCTCACTCGGTTTTCCGTATTTTTGCAACCAGTGTTGTAAGTGCAGTTCTTTTACTGATTCATTTTAAGCACAGTTGCCTCCGGCCCACAAACACTTATGAATTGGTTCTTTTAAATTTCGTGCTTGCTTGTATCCTTGGGCAGAAAAGAGTGTGACTGTCATATGAAAATTTAAGACTGATTGAAATTCATGAATAAAGAAGCCTTCATACCAGTTTTTTAATCATTTCTGTTCTCTGAACGAATTAATTTGCTTTAGTAAAACCTTTTTGTCACTTTTAAAAGGTGGGCGTTATAGGTCACAAATTAATTAATTTTTATTTCAAATATACATTTGTAAATGTAAAAGGAATTGTTATGGATGAAGCAGATTGAATGGTGTGTTTCAGAGCCCTGCACAAGGCCTGTGAGGTTTGGGAGGGTATTTTGGCGGATCACCCCACAGACATGCTGGCACTGAAGTTTTCCCATGATGGGTTCTTCTACCTGGGTGAACAGACTCAGATGAGGGACTCGGTGGTCAGGGTTCTGCCCCACTGGAAACCACATATGCCGTACTACAGGCAGGTGCCCTGCCGGACAATCCTGTCTTGAAATGTGTTTGTGATGAGTTGTGTATTGCTAAAATATACTGCATTATTGTATATACAGGTATGTTGTTTTTATTGTCCGTTTTATGTTTTTTTCCAGTTATCTTAAAGGGATGTATGCCTTTGGGCTTCTTGAGACTCGTTTGTATGATGAAGCTGAAAAAATGGCAAAAGAGGTAGTTTTGTTTAACTGCATATTACATTGATGTTGCTCATTAATATTGCTCACTAGTTTATGCTAATGCAGTGTAAAAAGTGACTAATTAAGTGCATTAAAAATGCATTATTAATCATGGTTATATTAATATTTTATCTGATAAACCACTTTTTCGTGCAGTATACACTGTAAATGTGCTGTTCTTGTCTTGCAAAATTGTTGGGGAAAAAAAAAACTGAATAATATCAGATTTTCACAAGTCCAATAAAGTCGAGTGTACAGGAAATTAATATTTTATAATATAATCCCCACACAGAAAATTACAACTACTTAATGTCTTGCATTTTTCTCTTTCTTTCTTTGCTTAAAATGTTACACCAACAATTAAATAAAATTATATGTTAAAGTAATTAATTAAAGTATTTTGTGCTTTAATATCATTATTCCTTATTAACTGAATGCACCATTACTGTAATTCATTGTGCCTCAGGCCCTGGCTCTGACTCCTGAGGACGGATGGAGTGTCCACGCTGTGGCTCATGTACATGAGATGAAGGCAGAGATGGACAAGGGACTGAAGTTCATGGCTTCTACAGAGAAAGACTGGATGGTTAGAAATACCATCCAGAACATATAAAGATTAACATGCAGAAGCACACAGTTATTGTAAAAAAAACTTGTTGGTCAGATGATGTCTTATATGTCCCCTAAAGGTGTGTGACATGCTGGCGTGTCATAATTACTGGCACTGGGCTTTATATCACATTGAAAAGGTAAAATTCTAATAACATGGAAGGCAACAAAATTATTTTTACATTTTACTTCATTGCTTTAAAACATATATATATATATATATATATATAAAAACAATAATTACCCCCACAGGGTAATTATGAAGCAGCTTTGAAGATTTTTGATGAGCAGGTCAGTGCACTTCTGAGCTCTTGTCACTAACATTATATTTACTAACAACGAAGTGGCATGGTACTATGGTGGTTTCCTGTAGAATTCCTTTATATATATATTTTTTTTTTTGGTAGTAGCAGGGTATATTTTGAAGTACCAACGCACAGCATTCAGTGTATATCAAAGATAGTAGTACCACGTAGTACCACCACAGTACTTTTATTCAAATCTAGAATAAATCTTGCAGGCATGTAGTGAATGTAGTTAGTCACACCAGGGAAGAAAGTGCGAATCCTGTCATGTGTTCCATATGGAATGTGACGGATTCAGGCTGGTGAAAGCTGAACTGATGAAGACAGGAGCATATGGGCGTCAGGGTAAAATCTTTAGACTACACTCTCTTGAATATATATACTCGACAGACTCATTAAATGGAAATTAGAATATAGTAAGCTGTTAGCAATTATAGATTATAAAATTATAATTATAAAACTGATAATTTTTTATCTTGAATGGGAGGGTCGATGTGATGTGAGATTAATCTCTTTACATTTATCTCAGCAGGTACATTTAGACACTTAAATGAAGCCACAGCACAGCACTTACGAAGAGCACTTTATATTTTTTAAGTTGTTAAAATTGTAGATAGCATGCTGTAATAACTTAAACAAACATTACATAACTTTAAAGCTCAGTTATGTAAATCTTAGTAGTTAAAGTAGTGTATTGTAATTGTACTAGTCGACTCTGGATCATTGAAATGAGTCGTTGAAGCGTTAAAAGCTCACAAACACTGCTTTAAATTAAATCGACCGATCACCGGAGGGGTTTGGTGTTTTTTTGAGCTTGCATGCATGTCAACCTGTTGTTTGGGACTTCCAAAAATAATCCATAATAGGGGCACTGGATTGAAATTATTCGGTATATGAATTAGTTTCCTGACCTGCCAAATTCATTTTGTTATGTAATAATCTGAATGAAAATTGCGATGCAGTTGAACTTGGTAAAATGACATTTGAAACCTTTTTCCAGGTTTCTCAGCGCTGTGTGAAGTCTGGAGCCATGCTGGACGTCGTAGACTCTTGTTCATTGCTCTACAGACTAGAGCTGGAGGGTGAGATACTGTATCATCCAGTCTCAAAATAGAGATTTAAAAGAGTAAAACTGACTGTTTCTGAGCTGGAGCAGAGAAATGGTGTTGTTTGAGTCTATTTCTGGTAGGAATCCATCAACAGCCAGCGCATGCTGAACACATTTGCATTTGACCGTTCAATTAAGGCAGGTTGTGTCTGAAGTCTGCGCTGGAATATATCATGTGGATCTGCTGTGTTGAAAACTCATGATGTGATGTGAAAAGCACTTGAATGTTGTTAGGCATGCGTCTGAACCTTGAAAACGAGTTTATTTTGGGTAAAAAAAGCAGACAGCTGGGGTTTAACATGTGGGTATTGCTTTTGATGTAAATAACAGGACCCGGCTATCGGTTAACAGATACAGACGCCTGCATTTGTTATGTTATGAAATAAAAATGTAATAAAATACTAATCTTTATACACCGCCGTCCAAAAGTTTGGAAACAGCTCTGGCAAACTGTGCGTTTGGATGATATCAGCATAAATCCTTATTGTATTTTGGTGCAAATACATTTAATTAACTTGACATTATCATTGAAGACCAGCAATATTAATTTTCATTTTGGTTACCCCAATTACCCGACCTTACCCCGGCTGAGCTACTATGAGAGGAACTGGACCGTGATTTCCATAAGAAGTGTCCAACCAGTGTGAATCATCTTTAGGCAATCCTTCAGGAGGCTTGGAGTAATATATCAGGTCAATGTTTGAATAAACTGACAGCTCGGATGCCCAGATTATGCAGAGTTGTAATAGCTGCTAATGGTGGATATTATTTTCTATGTATAAACTGTTTATGAAATAAAATATATTTTTGTAGTTTGTGTTGTCCCTTATCGGTGCAAAATTAAAAAGGATTCACGCCAATATTGTCCAAAAGCCCACATTTCTAGGGAGCGTTTCCAAACTTTTGGAGGGGAGTGTATACCTTATATATTTTTTTTAAAAATGCCTTGATTTATGTTTAAAACATAAAGTTAACTTAAGACATAGCAAAAGTATTGATTAACAAAATGATCTTTGCAGTCAAGTTCCTTGGAAAGGCGTGAAAGTTTGTTTTCCCCTTCATATATTTTCTTGTGGAGCATGTAGTCGCAGGGAAAACATTTATAGAGCAATCTGTGAAGTTCAGGAGGTCATCAAGAAGATATTTGGTCCTTTGGGATGTGAGGATTTGTGACATTCCTCAGAGAAGATAAATAGAAGATAAAGGGGTGTTCAACCTTTCTGCTCTTGATCTTAGGATGATCAGGTTTGAAAAATGGTTACATAAAACTGCTCCTGCTCTTTATTTAATTTATTAAATGAATGGTCAGTTTTTATAGAGCTTTTCGCAAAATATATATTAAAGCAGTTTTACAGAAGTACTAACCAGTATGTACTGTGCTCATGTTTTTATAAAAAAAAAAAAAAAAAAAAAATATATATCTATTGGATCATTATTAATAAAGTAGCCTTGCAAGTCCATTCTAATGCATTTGAAAATACAAACCATGCAAATTTTAAGTTTGTGTGTTGTGTAAATACGTTTTTATACTATGCTAATTCGCAGGACAGAGTTCACTTGAACTTTGGTTCACAAACGTGAACTTTCTGGATGGAGAGTGAAGTCTATCGTGACTGCACCTTGAGACATCTGGAGGGATGCTGGTAGCAGCCAGTGAAGCGTCACTCTCTGTCTGACTGGTTTAGCTGCCTGCAGGCATGGTTCAGAAACACTGATGAGCTAGGATGTGAAACTGCATTATAGTTGAATAAGAAGCAGGTTTTAGTGCTGAAATGCACCCAGAGTGGTGCAGCTGTTTGTTTGTGAGTATAAAATGTCCTTCTTTGCAGGTGTGAGCGTGAAGGACCGCTACCGAGAGCTGCTGCAGGTGACCCAGCCACATACAGAAGACCACACGTTACTTTTTAATGACCTGCACTTCCTCATGGTTTCTCTGGGTAGCAAGGAGACCGCCACCACTCAGCGCCTGCTGGAGAGTCTCCAGGAACTGGCTAAGTGAGCCGCAAACATTACATAACCCACTCAAGAGATTACATTACAGCCAGGGTCTGCTCACGGGTGGGAGTTTGTGGAGGCTGAGTTGTGGATGAATGTAGCGTGTCTTCAGGCTCCGTGTGAGATTTCTTAGAAATGTCCCTGCTCTGGGGAAGACTAGTGTTTTCAAGGCTGATGCGCTGCATGCATATTCATTCCAATTTGTCATAGCAGCCAAAACAAACGTCCAGGAAAGGTTGTTCTGAATGAACACAAGAGTGTATCGAAAGTATCACTGAGCACAAAAATACATTTCTTGTCAGCGTGCTGTGTTTTCGAAGATAACATGATGGAGAAGAGTCCTCTGGGAGCTGTATTTTCAGCACAGCATCTGTTCAAGGAAGGCAGTGTTTTCACAAAGTGCACAGTGGTTAAACTTTTGGTAACAATATGATATATATGTGGCAGTTAAGTATTTTGTTTTATGTTTTGTATTACAGTATGTACTGCACAAATCTATGCTGTGAAAAATGAAAACATTTGTACTCGGAATGACATGAGGATGAATAAACAATGACAGAAATGTCCATTTTAACACTGTTCCTTCTTCAGAGACCCAGCTGAGAACCGTCAGTTCCAGATAGCCGAGCGTGTGGGGCTGCCCATGTGTCAGGCTCTGCTGGAGTATGACCAGGGAAACTACAGCCAGGCCGTGGAGCTGCTCAAACCCATCAAAGACCGCTTTGTAGAGATAGGGGGCAGTGACGCACAGGTCTTTCACCACAGCACTACGGTACGTTTTTAGATAAGCAGTGTTTCCATTCTAAACAACCTCTTTATTTGTTCTTCTGCAGAGAGATGTTTTCAGTCAGCTTCTAATTCATGCGGCCATGAAGTCTGGAGACAAAGAACACCAACGATTTGCCAGGTAAATGTTATTTTATACCCCCTCAAAGTACAACATTTTTTGAATAGTTTTCAAATAGCTGATTTGTTGTTTTTGTGCTTTTATGCTGCACTTTTAAAGGAGCTTTTAGGCTTACAGTTTAAGCTCGAGACACATTACCTTAATTTGTCCTTTTTAACTTACGTTGAAAGTATGTAAAGTTTACATACCTCCGGCAGAATCTAGAACAGGGGTGCCCAACCCTGCTCCTGGCGATCGACCGTCCAACTATAATCAAAACACGCCTGAAGCAACTAATTACGTTTTTTAGGATCGGAAAATGAAAATTGAAGGCATGTGAAAGGAAATGACGTGACGCGTGGTTGCCCATACTAGGAATTTGTGCTCGCCACAGCCATATCACCCTGCAGCCCAAGCCTGGTTGCCCACTGAAGCAAAGCAGGGTTGAGCCTGGTCAGTACCTGGATGGGAGACCTCCTGGGAAAACTAGGTTGCTGTTGGTAGAGGTGTTTGAGAGGCCAGCAGGGGGTGCTCACCTTGTGGTCTGTGTGGGTCCTAATGCCCCAGTATAGTGACGGGACATTAACGTCTTTCAGGTGAGACGTTAAACCGAGGTCCTGACTCTGTGGTCATTAAAAATCCCATGACACTCATTGTAAAGAGTAGGGGTTTAAATTCCCACTGGCCTTTGTCTATCATGGCCTCTCAATAATCCCCATACATTGATTGGTTGTATCTCTCTTTCCTCTCCACCTGTAGCTGGTGTGTGGTGAGCGCACTGGCGCCGTAGTCCTGTGGCAGCCGTCGTATTATCCAAGTGGATGCTGCACACTGGTGGTGGTTGAGGAGAGAAAAAAAAAAACATTTTTTATGTTATGGGAAAGTTCCTTTAAACTTGGATTTCTCAACTTAGGAAATGATTAAAGTGCCCCTATTATGAGTTGTGAAAAGTTATGCTAATATATGCTAAATATGTTAATGTTTCATGCTGATGTCAAAATGAAACGTATTGGGATTTTTTTTTTAATGACTAATTTCAATGATTCATGATATACATGGTGTACTTTTAGATTTAAAACTTAGAATTATGTTTTCATTCACTTGGAGCTGTGCTACACACTGCATGAAAGGTCATTTTCAAAAATCCATAATATGGGCACTTTAATGTTTAGTTTTCTAGTTGCTATTAACTCATTTGTGTTATATACACAGATATCATTCCAAGCTAATGATAAAAAAAAATGTTGTTTGTTAACTAAGGGAGTATAACACATAAAAAGCCATGGCCAAATACCTTTTAAAAAAAAGAAAAAAGGCACACAACAGAAGTGCAATCATTTTCTTGCAGGAATGAATAAAACTGCCATACGAGGCCACAGGTTTCCCATTAAACATGAATTGTCAGGTCAGTTGATGTGCTAATTATAACCAAACTGTCCACGGATGCGGATTCAAACAGAAATTTTCATGTTGCGTTTCATTAGTATGCAGTGCTCATAAATCCAAACTCTTCCAAATCGCAAACTTCCACCTGTTCTACACAGGTTGTGCATAAAATGAAGTGCATGCGAATATTTTTTTTAAACGCCTCGTTCAGACAGAAATGTTCTCCTGCAGGGATTTTCTTGGACTGTTTCTGAGGAAGCAGGTGTTGTGTGTTTTGTCCCTAGATGCATGCTGATCGAGAGAGACGCAGTGCGGCCAAACTCCCAGCTCACAGACCGGCTGATCCAGAGAGCCCACTCCCTACATGTTTAAATTCAGACCCCATTCCCTGCACGGTTGACCGCCTGTTCTCTCTTGGTTTAATTACGGAGTGCTTTCCTAACATATTTAACTGTACACATTAGATCAGAGAGAACAAGAGTTTGCACTGAGCAAAGTCTTGTGTCTAATGGGTTCACTCCTCCAGCAGTGTTAAACTACATCGCAAGACATAAACGAAATGGAAAGTCTTTGAAAAGATTTTCCTTAGCATTACGTGTTAATCAAGCCCGAACAGTAGGCACGCAACAAATGACCGTGATTATTCAATGCTGTGTGCATTAAAAATAAACTTGCAAATATGCCTCCAGACTCTTGAATTTGTAATGAAGTAATAAACAATCCCACAAGCTTTACAGACAAACTTTTTTTATTAAGTAACAGGGAAAAAAATGTAAACCAAAATAGCAAATAAATAAGAACTGGCTCAGAGCCATCGTGAAATGAAACTGATAGGAAATTGAGCTGGAAGTGTGAGAGCAGTCAGTGCAGAATGAAAGCATCGCTCCTGCATGTGAGAGTTTGGCGGCACTGCAGGTGATTGTCTGCTGCTTCTACATGATGGATCCGATCTCTCTCTGGATCTCAGAAATGAGGATCTGAGACAGAAAGATGCCTGCGATCTGTAGATCAAACAGAAGAACTGTCAGGACAACAGTGTGCATGGAGAGAGAAGAGTAATTTCAGTTTCTGCCCAACACCCACTAAAAAATTCATGAATGAAAATGCAGTTCATTGCATTCAGTGATATGGGATACGAATGCACAACATTCATTTCAAAAGGATCACAATCTTAAAAGAGAATATAATTGTTAAATTACATTTAAGCCTTGTCTTATGAATGTGTGTGTAATACAGGTTGTGTGTATCTATATCCTTAATTATATGAATTATTAAAAAGGTATATGCTGCACTGATTTATAATGAACAGACACTATATCGACGGTTACTTTGTTTCTAACAAAGACACAGCAGGATGGACCATTGAAAATCTCTGATCAAATTTTTTTTTGTTTTTTTTCTCATTTCTGAGTGAAATCTGAATGGTTGAATGAACGATTGGAAAAACTTTCTCACTCAAAGAAAATTATATGTTTTGTCTTTGAATGAATCGGCTTCTTTTGAATAAATGGGATGAATGATTCAGTTACTTTAAATAATTGTCACCACCTACTGATGTAATTTTAGTGACATGCAAAAAAGGCCCTACAAAGGACAAAAGGATAGGAGAATAGATAGGGAGGCATTTGTTTTTATCTGAAACCACCGTTGTCAGATTGGAAATGTCTTCCAAATACCATAATTTTGAGCTTCTGGTATGATATTTGGACAATTATCACACGCAAGTCAGAACATAAAGAATACATCTATTTATCTACCAACAACTTTTAACATATGACCTGCAAATTAGCCATACTTCAGTTGGAAGCTCGCTGCTATCGGAAGCCTGCGTGTTGCCAGATTTGATTCTGTCATGGAAAAATTATGTTATGTCACACTCTCAGTTGGGCACAATCAATGAATATAAGAAGCCCTATGACTACGGCCATCATTTGAAGTGTCATAAATATGAAAATCTAGATTTTTTTTGCTATTGATCGTACATCGTAGACAGGGGCGTAGCACCAAATCCTGGGCCCTATGCACAAGCAGTGGCCTTGGGCCCCCGTAAGCTTGAGGTTCACAACTACCTACGACACCATTTAATGCATCAATCAACTGATGCATTTACCCAAAATATTTGCATTTACATTAGTTAACAAAATTTGTGATCTTAAAATTAAATTTCTCTCCTCAGGGGCCCTCCCCCCACTTGGGGCCCTGGTAATTTAGTCCCACTTTTCACCCAAGTGCGACGCAGCTGATCGTAGAGATCAAAAATATTTTACAAATACGATAACTATTTCATGTCTGGCATCATGTCTGAAACGTCAATTGAATGATACACTATGTTCCCCTAGTGGATAAAGCAAAGAACTGCAAGTAACTTGCTCTGCTGTTTTATGCAGATGAATCTAACTACATGACTTGTTGAAAACATTTGTTTTAAAGTAGTTTACACCAATTTGGCAATGCTGACACTAGTCAGAACAGCAGCCGTGATACTATGCTATGCAATGTTGATTCATAGTTTATTACAGGCACTGCCGTTTTAATTGCTTTGCTTGAGTTGTATTTGTTGCAGCTTCAAGCTGCTATGACACCTTCTAATAAATATAGAAGCCTGACATTTTTAATTTACAAAGAAGTTTGCTGTTTTCAGAGAAATCCATCATGACTCTAAAACACAAATCATTTACTATAGGCTTAAACTAGTGATTTAGGCAAAATCCTGCTTTTGGCCGATTGGTTTGTTGTTACTGTATGTACGCTTTATTATTATTGTTGTTCATTTTGAACAAGGTGGTGTAAATGTTAACTGCAACTGTATAAACATTTACTCACCCTTAAATTATTCCAGTTTCTTTCTTCCGATGAAACATGAAAAAACATATTTTGAAGAATGTGTGTAGTTAACGGTCCCCAGTGATCATAGTGATTTTTTCTCCATACTGTGGGAGTCAATGGGGTTGTTTGGTTCATTTGTTTAATTAGCCATACATTTCAAAATATCTTCAAGTTCAACAGGAGAAAGAAGCTCATACATGTTTAAAACAACTGATATTTGAATAGACTGACCATTAATATTTATTTTTAAAAAAGCAATATTACTTTAACATTCAGTACAATTTTTGTTTGTGCAGCAACGCTTAGCAATCCTGCTGTACTGACCAATCAGCTGCCGGATTGCCATCTGTTTGAGTAACTGAAATCACTCTCAAGATAAATGTTACCTGTGGTAAAGCGAGACCCAGCGTGAGTGCCCCAACTAACAGCAGGTGAGATTCAATCCATATTACAGCTCTGTCTGCACAGCCAACAGGATAGATGGAGTTCGTTACATCCAGGTGCTTTTGTGTTTGAACCCCGAAACCACACATGGTGTTGATCACAGTCTGAAATAGTTCAAGATGTTTTTAGTCTACAAGCAGCAGGGGGCAGTAATGTTTTAGCCTCATTCTAGTCACACTTGCATGATGTACCTCGTTTTAAATCTATAGTAAACAAATGCAAACATGATTAATCAGTGGGTTTGCTAAAACAAGCAGCACTATTAATACTATGCATTTTTTTGCCATTTCTAGGGACCAGAATATGATCTTGGGGAGTGTAAGCAACCATCTAACAACCAACTAAAACAGCTTAGCATCTTTATAAATTAAATATTAAAAAAAAAACACCTGCGCATATTAGCAGCTTTCCTGACAAGCACATATGTAAATTAATTAATATTGTAGCACTTTTGATTCAGTCCTTGATGATTATTCTCCTTCAGCATGCACATTTTTAACACCTACCCAAACATCTAGATCTTCTGATTCGACTGCATCCTACGTTTATCTAATGGGTCAGGGCCGGTCACTTCCCCTTAAGCTTTTTACAACTCTAGTGTGAGTCTTTTACCACGCAACCTGAGGATGTTCAATTCCCTTTTGTTTAGCGGGCTGCAGATGTAGAATGCAGGTGAAGGTCACATCTGTAGACATATGCAGTTTTCAATCGAATGTTTGCACCAGGAATTTCCTTAATGCGTGGTTTAATCATTCATCACCCTTTTCTACTGACATTTCTCACAGTATGCATGACTGATAACTGAGCAGAAACCTACACGTGTGCATCTGACAGATCATTTTAAGGTCCAAAATGGGGATAAAATATCCAGCTTTTCTAAATGCGTTTTGTTGATGGTTAAACCAATGCATGTGACCCCTGCTGGTCTCCCTGAAATAATGTTATGATTCATTTTCATATTGCTTAAGCAGTGCCATCGTCTCCATGCGAACACCTGTTTGGAAAAATCAAAGAATTTCTGTCATTTTTTGCACTTCAAACAAAACAATTTAACCTGTAAACCCACAGCTTGTCGCTCTCAGCGTCTTTTAATGTGACATAGCTCCTCGGTTTCCTTCTGTTTTTGTTTGAAAGAATTGCATTTCGTCTGCTCTGACCTGTTTAGAGCATGTTTATCCAGCAATCACCATAGACGTTTGCCAAGGGAACAGAGATCATAATATTTAGGTCTGCCAAGGAGTGGCTCTAAATCGATGATCTATGTTCTCTTTGAGTGTCTTATCAGCATTTAGACACGTCTCGCAGATTGAATCGGAGCACACATTTAGCATTTCAGCCGAGCAGCTGCTTTGGACGTCCTGCCAAAATGGCACCGCTCGGTCATTCGCTGTCTTGAGAGGCAGGAAAGCAATTCAGAAACCATAAATTCTCCTCAAGTTGCTGCTGTGACAGCCGTGTCGAAACTGAAACTTTGTATTACTGATACATTTGGTAAACCCAATCTGTTTAACTTCACAAAGCTCTTACTGATGTGATTATAACCGGGCTAATTAGCGGCACAGGCCATCATCGTTAAAGATGAAGGGGCAAAGGCTGACTCGACACTTTGAATCCGTCTTTCGTGGCACTTTGTTGCGGAGTGTAGTAAACCAATGACCGCATACAGTTTTGTTGAGCTGATGAGATGAAAAATAATACAACTTCGCCTTTTGCTCTAATGCTAGACTACAAAGACCGAGAGGGATTGTGTTCAAATAAAGGATCAAAATGAAGGATCGCTGTATAACTCAACTCAAATTTGACATTTTCTGAAATCCTGAGTGGTGTTTGACCATGCTAGAAGTCTTGTTAGGGGTTTTGCAGTGGGTAAAGCATAGTGAGGGGCTGTTAACGTGTCGCTATGTGGTTACTAGGTTATGGTTACTTTAATATGGACCAGCATGTCTCTATGATGTTCCTGAGCCTTTGGTTTGAGTCCCTTTGGCACTTTTTCAACGCTCATTTTATCGTCCACTAGTTGAGAATTTATTCTAATGTCTTCTTAATTTGTGTTATGCATTGTTTTGATCAAGTAAATGCAGTAAATGAGACATCTTTCAATAACATTACAATTTTACTGACTCCACACTTTTAAATGCAATCCACTGTAGGTGTTGTAGATTTTGATTTTCCTAGGTAATTATACAGAGATGATTGCAGATAATAGTTACTGTACATGTGCTGCCACCAAGAACGTTTGAAATTTTGAAGGGGTGAAACTGGGGAAATATAAAACAATATTGCAAAGTTAAATGTAATTATAATGATTTAGAGCTTCAGTCGCACCAAAGTTATTTCAACTCATAAAGCCCTGTATGAATCCTCGCTTCACAGACCTCATATCTGCTTTTATGTCCATTTTCATTTTGGATATTCATAACTGCAGATTAAAAATCAGTCAGTAGGTGTAGGTGCTTGACTCTCACCTCTCCTGGTAGAGGAGTGCAGCATGAGAAAGGAACCGCGCATCTCTCAGTGCTGGGGTTTGACGGGGTGCAGTTGAAGTAGAGGTTCCAGGACCAGTCGGTGTAGTTGTTCCAGCCACAGCATTCAAACTGTAAGGAGAAGCGAATGGAGCAAAAGTATTTTTAGAACACATATTCACCTTGTGTCTGCTGGACCCATAAGAATTTTTATTGTGAGGAGAACAAAAGAGACAGGAGAACATTCTGTGCTGTACTGGAGAGTAAAAAAAGATTCATATTACTATTACCAAACACAAGCTAGCTACATAATATAGTTATAGTGAACAAAACAGTGAAAATTCTGCCATCTTGAACCAACCTTAATGTTACCTTAACCTTTAAAGTGCCCCTATTATGCCATTTTCAATATTGACATTCATGCAGTAGGTAATGTAGCTGTATGTGAATGAAATATAGGTGTAAATCCGAAAGTGCATGATAAACAAAGTTACTGTCTCCCAAAATAAATAATCACTTTATACAGTCTAAACGAGTCATTGGTATTCATTGGAATTCCACTTCCGTGAAGGCTACATAATTCCTGCCTATGTTGTACATTGGCTGGCCGGGAGCGACTTGACCCCGCCCACAAACAGGTCATTTTATAGCCCTGTTATATCTATGAGACCATTTATCATGATTTATCAATCACGGTTCAGTTCGATACGATACAGTAGTGTCACGGTTCGGTATGTTTTCGATACGGCAAAAATACAATAAAAA
>JAUCMU010000036.1:17883612-17893639 GCA_032275025.1 Enteromius treurensis
CAGCTGGATGTTGGGTTGAAATGCCTAACGTTACCTGAATGCCGCGGGTGATAGTTTGTAATGTGTGTGTTTCTGGTGGGAGGAGCAGACAAGTGTTCCCTGTCCCGTCATAGAACTGAAAACATTATATTTTAATGTTTATTCTCTTTCTTTTTTTTCTGAATCGTTCGGTTCGGTACGCATACGCTATAAGCCTCGTTCCGAACGGTTCGATTCGATACGACGTATCGTTACACCCCTAATATATATAATAGGTCTATGACTTTACTGAGGACTGCTATAAGCGTTAGACCAATCACAAAAGTCTGTACCATCTGACCAATAAGAGCAGAGTAGGCTTCCGGGAAGGAGGGGTTCAGAGAGACTAAATAATTTAAGAATTGTTGGAAAATGAGGTGATATTAAACATATTTTTGAGAAAACAAAAGTGTTTTTTCATCTATTCATCTATGCACCTCTTGTAGGAGACTTTCAAAACAATTTTAGGAGGCTTAAAAATGGCCTCATAGGGGCACTTTAAATTAACGTTTTTTAAAAAGGTCATCGGATGGCCATTTTACACAATTTGATTTGATTCTTGATGATGACCCCTTTAAAAAAAAGTTTTAAGAGCTGACAAAAAAGCACAAAAAGTGTCAGCAAAGTCTTACTGTTTTTCATTTGACCCGATGCATAAAGCATTTGCACCTTCTGAAGAAAACATCACCCATACCTCTTTTTGGATGTAGTCCATTAGGTTTTGAAGGTCCAGGTCATCTCGATAGTGCACAATGGCCTTTTTCATGAATTTCCCCAGAGAATCACGTGTCTGTGAACATGACACTTCATACAGTCTAGCCACAAAGTATATTTCCATACGTACCTAAAAATCAAACACTTCCATCTGGGTTGTATATGCATATGTAATTGTGCTATAGGAGACAGGTCGACAGTGCTAATTCACCATGGCGGCTCTAATAGCATATGCTTTAGTGTGGTAATTAACTCTTGAGGCCCCCCTGAGCTCTCTGCTTCTCCCCTGTCAGTTCCTCTAACGCTGGCATGTTCAAGCACCTCTGAATGTCATTAACAGGAAGCGTCCTAGAAAGCCTCCATCGAAATGGAACATTTGGTTCCACTTTGATGTGGCAAAGCTCTTTAATCATTAAGCAGCGAAGATGCTTGAAGCGACGTCGTTAAACTGGCCTGTTTAACCGTGTCCTACGCTCTGATGGTGAAGTATAGTATGATGTAATACACTCGATGGGACCTTCTCCTGGACTGTAGAACTTCTAGAGTTCACTCGTAGGATGAGGTAATGCTAGAACGATAGGATACTTTATAGTGGGAATTGACATTAAGAATAAGATGAACAATGGAACTGAATGGTGGATTGCTTTTAAATCGACTCGCTATCCCATGAGATGGACTTAGAGACTAACAGATGACTGCTAAAAGAGGTTAACCAAGCCAAAGCCTAATGTTTCAATTAATCTTTAACAACCTGCAGTGTGTGAAAATTCTAACAATGAAATATGTTTCATATGATAGCCCATATCCTGTGTCAGCGCTGCAGAAAACCCATCTAGGTTATACACTAAAGTTTCTATTAAAAGCCCACCTGGTCAGAGTAGAAGAAGCCCAGGATTGCAATGACCATTTGGGTTAGAAAGACCAGGGTAAGGCTAAATGAGAACTAGAGAGGAACAGGAAAGAAAACCAAGGAAGTTATCATTTTCTTTAACTGCTAAGTGACCAAAATAAATGACAGTAACAGATGCGTTGGGAAGACCGGGGCTAGTTGTCACACATTGTATACTCCACTGATTATTTCACTTTCGTTTTTATTTATGTTTGGTGGACATTTTGAAGATATGGCTACTGATATTTAATTAACATTCCTTTTTAATTTTTATAATTTAGAATTATACAGCAATTTTGCTTTTTGCTATAGCCATTTTATTAGGCTAGTGTGTTTGTTTTTTTTAAAATTACATTTCATTTTCTTTTTAATTTTAGTTCAGCTTAATTTACCAGTTTAAATTTAGTGCATAAAATCAAGCAATTTTAGTAAATTGCTGAGGCAACATATACATTTTTTTTTACTAATAATACAATTTTATTGTATTTCTGATTTATTTGAATTAATTATGTTTTAGTTAACAAACTTTATTAATTAAAGACTGAAGAGTCTTCCACCTTGAACCTTGATGTGACTAGTGCTAGTCTTCCCGGTATAGATATAAAAGAGCCACTAGAAATGTAAAGTATGTCCTGTAATGCTCACAATTTTGAGGAGCCGTATGTTTTCTCGCAGAGCTCCGATGCATCCGCAGAAGGTGATGAAGAACATGACCACCCCGACTACAATGAGAAACACAGCAGGATCAATGAGGAATGTGTCACGCACTGCATCTGTGGAAAAAAAACAGAAACACCACTAACCTCTAGAGTCTAGACTGATCCACACACGTTTCTTCAGACTTAAAGAACACACAACACTTCACATACCTGTTGCTTTCTGAACTTTGGCATACACTCCAATAGCTACAATAAGAAGAGAAAACACCTAAAAATGGATAAATAAACAAACAACATGAAATAATCAATTGCACATCGATCATAAAATCATAAAATCTTAAAAAAAAAAAATCGCACTGTCTATTGTGAAAAATACATGTATGTATACCTTAAACTAATTGTGTAGGTACAAATAAAGGCAAAAAATGCATTTTGAAATAGTTGAGCTCCCTCTCCCCTTCCTCACAGTGGTTTGGCCCACTGCCTCCTATACCAGTTCACCTACGTCAGGTATGTGGCTGCGGATCTGTGGATTAATAGTTGTTGAACTCCAGTAAGTAGGGGATTTTATTCACGTTAAATAAAGGGATTCTCTTTAATATAGTTGAAGCTGACTCGTTAATAAATTAATTGTGGCTGTTCGCTGATTACAGATGTCATTATCTGCTATGTTAGCGATTGAAACGTTATTTATCTATTTAACCTTAGCTTGTTTACACAAGCCTGTTGCATAGTGCACTGCAACTAACAAGCAAAAGCCATTTTCCATGTACTATTTTATTTGTGGCGACTTGGCATAATGTTACCATTAACGGCAGACATCCCATGTCTCCCGGAAGTCTCCCGTATATTGATAGTGGCTCCCTGATGCCCGCAAATTGTATAAAATATCCCGGAATCTAGACCAAGCGGGCAAGCGCGTACACGCAAGACATTAATGTCCGCATCGTGCATCTTAAAATGCGCGCATAAGACTGAGTAAAGGAGAGAGAGTGAGAGAGACCGTGCATGCATGTGAACTCTGTGTGCCAATCAGCTTTCAGTATGGGCGGGCTTTTATTTCTTTTCTCAGGACCAAAGTTATCAGTTCGGTGCAGCCTACGAGATCGTCGTGGCAGAGAGAGTGACTCGACTGTAAACAACATAACAAACATTGCAATAGTTATGAAGAACAAAGTCTTTCCATTAAACCAGAGAAAAACTTTGAAAATAACCATAACAACGCGGTCTCCATGCAAAAACAAAAATAGAAGCTAAGTTTTCCACAGTTTTGACATATCTTTTTAAGTACAATTTGACTATTATTTGTGTCCCCTTCAAAAATTGCTCGCAATAAATTTAGTTTATTGCCCCTCCCCCCTACTGTTAAATGAAATTTACGCCCATGGTTTTGGATTGTGCGTGAGCATTTTTGATAGTGCTTGCGTATTTGGAATAGACGTGCATGTAGTTATCATGAGTGAACGGGAATCCAGTGAGAATGTTGAACCTAAACAGGACAAATATAAAAGAAAAGTTCAGCTTACTGCAAAGGCTTTGGCTAATTAAATTGAGCAACTACAGAAAGAACGAAAACTAAATGTGAACGTGATTTAAAATTACATACCGTATTTTCATAGTTTCAACTGTTCGGTCTGAACATAAGCCTGGTGCAAGTTTTTGAAGAGGCAATCAGACTTAATGATTCTGTGATCCCATTCTTACCCAGTGATGAGCAAATCAAACAGAATGATTGGTTCTAAAGTGTATGTAAACACAGTGACATCTTTATCAGAGACACAAAGCAGTGGATAAGTGGAATTGAGAGCTGAAGTGATAATGCCCAATATCAACCAAGTTCAAGTGACAATATTCAAGATCAACCATTGGAATCAGCGGAGTGTCTTCTAAATTCAAGAGAATAGAATCCAAAATTTCCATGCATGATATAAATACAAGTGACAGCCTTTCTAATGTTTTGAGTCGATCAAGTAGAAGTTCTGCTCTCTAAATGTTCAACAGCATCATCAACCTCTTCAGCACACATCAAGGCACATGCCGATTTAGCAGCCTTGTTGGTTCGTCAAGATTTAATGAAGGAAAACATTCTATTCAGGAAAAGTAACAAGACATTAGAAAACAGAAAGAGGAATTTGGGTTGCAAGTGGAAATTGCTGCAACTATGGCAAAAGTGAAAGTACTTAAGGACTCCAGTGCGCATAGCTTTAAAAGTGATGTGACGCACCATTCTGACATGAGGAATTCTCATGTTGGTAGAGGACAACAGACCGCCGAGGCACTTAATGCTGATGCAAAATCATTTATTCCAAATCAACAAATAGTTTCTTCAGGTGCAAATGTAAACGAGGAATGTTTCTCAAACCATTCACCCCAAGATGATTCCAAACTCAAGTCAGCGTGGTAATGTGAATATAAGTGCCCAGTATGGAAGCAGTTCAAGTGCTGGTTCAGGAAATACTGATCAAACTTTTAATATTATGGATAAACAAAATGAAATGACATCTTTACTGGTTCAACAACAATGTCTGTCATCTTTGCCTAAAAGGTAAATTCAGGTGTTTGATGGCAACCCTTTGCTATATCAGTCTTTTATGAAGTCTTTTGAAAGTGGTGTGGGGCGTAAAACTGACAGCTCTAGTGATAACTTATTCTTTCTTGAACAGTACACCAGGGGTCATCCAAGAGAGATTATAAAAAGTTGTCAGCATATGCTTGCAGATCATGGGTATTTAAGGGCTAAAGCTTTACTACAAAAGCATTTTGTCGACCAGTATAAAATTGCGTCCGCCTATATGGAAAAGGCTCTTTCATGGGCAAACATCAAAAGTGAAGATCTCAGAGCTTTGCAAGAATATAGCTTGTTCTTAAGAAGCTTAAGTGTAACTGTTGTAAACTGTTGTAAACATCCCAATTTGCAAGCATGGCCACAATTTTTTTTTACTGAATATAGTTGGGTTTTCAAGAGAAGATCACAAGTTAATTGATATGCTCACAAATTCATTAAAGTTGGAAGAGGGTCATTATTCCATTGGCTTACCTTTGAGGAATAAAGATGTTCGAATGCCAGACAACAAGATAATTGCAGAAACAGCATGTTTTGAACCTAAAGAAAAGATTGAAAAATAATGTTTCGCTTCACTCTGAATATTCTGTTTTCATAAAGGACCTTATATCTAAAGGTTATGCAGAGAGAGTGCCAGCTGAAGACTTGGAACGTAGTGATGGTTAAAGTATGGTATATACCCCATCATGGAGTTTACCACCCCTGGAAAGCTCTGTGTTGTCTTTGATTGTGGAGCTACATTCCAAGGGATGTCTATGAATACCCAGCTATTACAGGGTCCAGACCTCACCAGTTTACTGATCGGAGTGATAACTAGATTTAGGAAAGAGTCGTGATCATGGCAGATATTAAAGCCATGTTTCATCAAGTGCGGGTACCAAAAGATGATTCAGACTTGCTGAGGTTTCTTTGTTGGCCTGACGGTGTCCTTACTCAAGATATGGTAGAATATTGCATGGTCTTGCACCTCTTTGGAGCCACTCCGTCACCAAGTTGTGCAAACTTTGCCCTTGATAGTGTGTAGAAGATAACAAAGACTTCAGCAAGGAAGTCATTGATACAATCTTGCATTTCTTTTATGTAGACGACTGTCTTGTTTCTGTACAATCAGAGGATGAAGCCATTTCTCTGTATCGTGACCTTGTAGCTATTTGTGCAAAGTGGGATTTTACATTGACGAAATGGATAAGTAACAGGCGAGATGTGCTGGTAAGAATCCCAGAGGAACTTGGAGCAAAAAATGTGAAGGATTTGGACTTGGGACAGGACCTACTTCCAGTAGAGAGAGTGCTCGGTGTACAGTGGTTTATACAATCTGATGCCTTCAAGTTCAAAATTGAGTTGCAGCAGAGACATTCAACTAGAAGGGGCATCCTTGCTATTGTGAGTTCTGTTTATGATCCCTTAGGAATTCTGTCTCCAGTGACTATGTGCAAAAAAGATCTTCTAAGATTTATGCAGGAAGAAACTTGGCTGGGATGATATGATTCCCGCTTCAAATGCTAAGGAGTGGATCAACTGGTTGAATGGATTGAATAAGTTGGAAAGCTTCAAGATCTATAGATTCTTCAAACCTGTAGGCTTGGGAGAGGTGGATACAGCTCAGCTGAACCACTTTTCTGATGCTCCTTTGAACCCGGTGTCTATCCCTCGAATGGAACTTCCTGCTGCAACGTTAGCAAGTCACATGGATTTGTTGTGGAGAACAGAACGGTGTATGTGCCTCCAAGACTCTGTCTTCTGGACGGAAGACAAAGGCTCAATGTGACAAAAGAGAGCTTGCTGTGGAAGTGCTGATGAAAGCTGAATTGGAAATTATTCGTTATTGCCAAAGACTGAGATACTCTGATGAATTCTTAATTTTGCAAAAGGGAGAACAAGTAAAAAATAAAAGTCACATTTATAAACTCAATCCAGTCCTTGAAGATGGTGTTTTAAAAGTACGGTTTTAAAAGTTGGGTAGCTATGCCTGAAGAGGCAAAATATCCCGCTATACTGGCAAAGGATTTTCACATCTCAGGCATCATTCTTAAACGCAAACATGAAGAAGTAGGTCATGGTGGCCGAAATTACATGCTGCCAAGATTGCATCAGAATTATTGGATACCTGGTGCTAACATTGCCATGAGGAAAATATTATCCAAGTGTGTGTGGGATCTGCAAACGTTTGCTGGCAGCTCCAGGGCATAAACAGATGGCAGACCTGCCTCTGGATAGAGTTTCTCTAGATAAATCTCCATTTACTTATGTTGGAGTTGACTGTTTTGGACCCTTCAAACTTAAGAGTAGGAGAAGTATCGTGAAGGGATATGGTGTTATCGTCAAGTGTTTAGCCATTTGTGCTATTCATATCGAAGTGGTCCCATATTTGGAAACCAATTCCTTTTTTAAATGCATTGCGATGATTTATCGCAAGACGTGGAAAAGTCATAGAAATACGATCTGATAATGGTACAAATTATCTTGATGCAGAACGTGAGTTGAGACAAGCTTTTGAAGATTGGAATCAATCTCAGGTCAATCAAGTGGATTTTTAATCCTCCAATTGGTTCACATCATGGAGGTACCTGGAAAAATATGATTAGGTCTCTAAGGAAGATTCTTAATGCCGCCTTAAGAACACAAATCCTTGATGAAGATTTTCTTCATACTGTTCTATGCGAAGCAGAAGCAATCATTAATGGGCATACTATTATTAAGAAATCTACTGATCCCAACGATTTAGAAGCACCGACACCTAATCATTTGTTGCTTTTAAAAACTGCACCATCGTTACCACCAGGGGCCTGTACCATGATGGTGGCTAAACAAACTCAGAGTTACAGGATTAGTTTTGGGTTGACAAATCCAAACCGATGCAATCAGGCATTATTGGTACCATGATGAAGCTCATCAACTTTCTTTGTTAACCCAGGCTTGATCCTGAGTTAATGTAGCACGTGCACATGAAAGTGTGACATCAGCAATAAGCAGCCAATCACATGCTTTTAAACTTTCATTCACTTCTTGTGAGAGAGTCAGATTCACTACCAAAAATTAAAAGATTGAGCAATATGAGGAATTTAATCACATTTACACAGCAAGATGAAACGATCTTTTAATGAAAAAGGAAAACTTGAGGAAAAAAAAACAAAAACAAACTTGCAAGTAAGCTGTATTATCTATGTTTATATTAATTTAAGCCTATTACTATTAAACTAAATTGTCTTGTGTAATAGATTATATAAATAATTAAGCAATTCTAAAAATAATAATTAAAAAAAATCAGATGATTTTATCTTCAAACAATGTTTTAAGTAAGGAATAATTGACTACGGGCCGCATTACCACCTCGGGTGTGCATTATTTTTCTAATAATTCAACGGTCCGGAGTAAATTATACAGCTTATATTACGGTTGCCACACCTCAAGACAGTTAATGCAGTTAATAATGAAATTATTAGAAAGAGAGCGAGAGAGACAGAGACACAGAGAAAGAGAAACAGAGAGAGAGAGCTTTTATGAATTAGGATACCTCTGTGTGTCCGTCAACAGTGTTCTGAAGTACCGTCTCTAAACTGTAAGTCTGCTTTAAGATGCAGCGCTGTTATTACTTTGCTAGTGAGAAATGTCATGTGTAGCCTTTAAGTTACTACACTAGGCTAACTGATAAAATCATCAGGGCAGTGCTGACAACTTCTTTTTGTGTGAGTGTGTAACCGTAGTGTGCAAGGACGTGAGATTGAAGTAATGAGAAAGCAAAGCTTGTGCATGTAAATTTATTCATTTAATTATTTATTAGTTAGTTGCATTTTTCTATTTATTAAATAATAAATTAAACACAAAAGTCCTGAGGCATAGGCTATCAATATTATTTGTTGTACCTGCAATAATAACGGGGAAAAAATCAGGCAGCAGGCCAGCTGTATTATGTTTAATTTTCGATTCATGCTACAACTTAATTTATCTAGACCTACATGTTTTATTTATTGAAATTAAACTGCACGTTTCCGTTAATTGTAAAATTAGACATCGAAAACGGCAGATCAAGCGCAGGGGGCTGTGTGTTAGCAGAGACTGTCTTTTCCTGTTGGTCCCGCGGTTGATTTTCTGTGGCGTTTGAAGTTTTGTTTGCTGAGAGGATCTGGCTCCATTGTTTTCTTTCTTCTGCCGAAGGTGACCAGTAGCCTCTCAGGCTTGTTTCACACTTTTGCCCTGTAAACAGTCATGATTTCCCTGCTCTCCAGCCCTGCTTCAGACAGGTTTTGAACTGCGGTGCTTCTCAGTGAATGGTTGATGTATCTTTTGGATAACCCGACTGCCTCGCAGATGCGAGGAAGCATATTTCCGAGGTAGTTCACACCCATTGGTTCGCGGGAATACCAGAACTGGCGCTTTCAGAGGATGAAGATAGAAGGATTTGGCATCAGGTGGGCATTTAGTAAGGTACTTTCTGAAACTTTTAACTGGGCAAAGGGGGTCACTTGTGTTGGCAAACATGAATCCTCGGTAGCAGTCTTTGTTGAGATCGGTGGGCTTTTTGTGTTTTTTTGTTTCTGCATTAAAAGACAAGCGAACATATTCACCTCCATTTTCATCTTTTTTTAATAACGAATGAATGCTGTCTTAAATCTTGATTTCCTTCATGCCAGACCTTGCGAACCAGTCCGGCTGCTGTGTCTGGTGACATATACGGAGAGTGACGAATGCGCTGTATTTCAGCAGTGGAGATGGGAGGATGATGAGTACTGACATCTTTCTCAGCCTTTCGAAACTTTTTGAGGACGGCCCTGAATACATCGTTTGATGACTTAAATTCCGATTGACCAATAATGTTGTACTTGGATATGTAGAGGTTCAGTCCAGCTCTTAGGGAAAGAAAACTTGACACTGAATATTCTGCGCCGGATGTGTTTCGGACAGTGGCATAGACAGCTCGCAGCTGGGTATTTAGTGTATGCCCCGTCTCTCTCTACCTCATCCAGAGACGTATTTTTGGCTTCAAGCCAGTCGTTAAACACATTAACTGCCCAAGCTGTTGTTTTTTTGGTGTTTTCTTCGTGTTTTTCTCCCTCGAGTATGTCTAGCTGTTCTTCGCTGATAGTTTTATGTCTTTTGTTGTTGCCGACTGCCTTTGATGTCCGCTTCCGTTTATGTTGTTTTTCATCTGGACTGTCTAATACTGCTGCAGCCCAGTTGTTGAAA
>JAUCMU010000036.1:17895495-17912053 GCA_032275025.1 Enteromius treurensis
TCACAGTATGTTATGTACATGTACTGAACTGTTATTATTCAACCATGCCAAGGTAAATTCAGTTTTCCATTCTATGGTACCTTTAAGCTTGTGTTTTGTTTTGTGGTTGCGATGTTGCTTATAAATGTCCCCCTCTGCAGTCTGTTTGAAGTGCGACATGCAGGAGAGACTTCTTAGCCCAGCCCTACTTCCCAGCACTCCTGACCTTGGAGTAAAGACTGAGAGCGTGCAAGATTTCCAATCCCCAAACAAGAGTCTGGCCAATCAGAACCCCTCACCGCAGCGCCTGAGAGTTGTCAAGTACTGTTACATATGTAGTTAAATTTTGTTTTACCAGCATACAGTATTTGTAAGCAAATAACAATAGATTAGCTTCAAGCATCACTTTTTCACATTTTTGTGCATTGGTTTTAATCACAGAGTTCCCACAATGCTGTGATGTATATGAATATGAATATATTTCAGATCTATGGAAGTTCACAATAGTGCTTTTGATGACTGTTCATAAACAGTATATTCAACATGGAACACAAAAACTTTTAAGTGTTAAGTTTAAGTGTGGCCTCTGAAATATGGTTAATGTACAAGTACAACTGTGTGAGGGTGAAAGGGAGAAGAAAAAACTGACTATGCAAAAGTCAATATGATGTATTCAGGTTTCTATCAAACAGACAGCTCTGTGTTTGAGTCTTCTGTCTCCTACACACAGTCATACATTGTATTCCCCTTCAATGTTTTGCATATGATTTTCATGCACATGAGGTCATTCTTCCGAGCACTGTGATACAATCATACTACTTGTCCCCACCTAGTCATTATGGGCCAATATGACATATACTTTATATAATTGACATAATTCCCTTTCACACACATGCATCTTTTTGTCCGTTTTACTCACACAGGGTTTGTGAGACCTGTTTTTAGAAATTAACTTTTATTTAAATTACATTTTATTCAACAAGGGTGCATTCTGTTGATCAAAGGTGGCAGAAGTTAAAGTGATTTCAGATTTGATTACATGCTGTTTTCTTCACACTTTCAGTTCATCAAATAATCCTGAAATCATGGCTTTCCCAACGTTTTTAACATTGATGACAACAATAAGAAATTATTGATATTGATATTAATAAGAAGTTACTTTTCTTATTGTATTGGATGAATTCTGAAAGATGATAAAACAGGGAAAAGTGGAGTAAAACTTTAGAATTTTTTTTTAATTTAGAAAATATAGTGTGTGTGTGTGTGTGTGTGATGTAGAGTTCTTCATGCCGGAGGTGTGTGTCAGTCTGTTCTGTATGGACTACCGCTCATCATCCGACCAACCGCATGCTGGCAGCTGGATTGGGACGAAATGGAAACAAACCAGCAGGCGTTTCATGCTCTCTGCCACATACTTAAAGTCAGTGTCGGACTGTGTGTGTGTGTTTGTGTTTGTTTGTGTTTTCATACAGTAGAGCACGTGTGTAATGTGAGGGATCTGAAAATGTTGTTAAAAACTAACGTATTTTTTGTTTACTTAGACCCATGATTGGTTCCTTTTGGTGCGCTCAGAGTCGGGGTCAGGTTCAGGTTCTGCTGTGTTCTCCTATTATATACTTCAGTCCTCTGGTTCACTCTCTCTGCTTTTGAAACCTGTGTTGACTCGAGAACTTATGCTACCCTGCTGCCTGCCTGTCTCAGTGGAGGACCCACCACTTCCTGCACTCGCCTCTGTGGAGGTACCATTATTATAAACATTACAGAAACATAGAATAGTAATGAATCGCCCAACTCACAACTCAGGTCCAATATTTAGAATCAACAACTACAACAACTTGTATTATTAAAGGGACAGTTCACCCAAAAAATTACAATTCTATCATAATTTACCAATCTTCATGTCACTCTAAACCTGTGTGACTTTATTTTATTTTATTTTATTTTTTTAAAGGATATGGCCCAGTAACTAATTGCGTGAGCAATAAGACAATAAGTCATACAGGCTTGGAACTACTTTAAATTAAGTAAATAAGATCATTTACACTTTACAAGCTGATCATAATCATTTTTGATATTACACCTCTATGATGATCATGTGACCACTGTTTCCAGAGCTCCCTGGATCAGCTTGAGAAAGATCCTGTCTTTAACCCTCTATGTCTGGACTCCAACCTTTACTCACACCTTAGAATTAGAGGTTTACTCACCCGCTCATCACAACCATTCGCAGAACAAGGCCAGGGCCGCGGCCATCGCAGGGGCGCCAATCGACCACCAGAGGGCTCCACACAGCGTCAGGTCAGAGGAGCAGAATGGAACAAAATGTTAAAGATGGTAGAATAGAAAAGTGTTAACTAGTATTTGATCTCCAGTTTGCTGTTTTGGATAGTAATTTGGATTTGATAGCTGTAGAAGTATTTGTATTATTATGATTTTCGATTAGCTTTTTGATGCTGGGAAAATAAAAAAAATAAGGCAGTTTTATCATACCTTCATTATAAAAAACATATGAAAACCTCTCTGTTACGGTGTCAGTAGTGTTTATATAAGTTGACCTAAATAGATTAGATGTAATCAGGTTAAAGCAAAGAGGTCTTTGTTAGGTTTTAGGAAATTTACAAACACTCTTCATTGTGCTATTTTAGTTCAGCTTAAAATCCAAATTTTTGTAATACTAAAATTCAAATAAATAGAGAGGAAATGTGAATGTGTGTGATGTTGAAAGGGGGAAATTATTGCCCCAGAGAGCAAAAACGAAACCAAGCACTGGCCTAATATTGAAACTCCCACGCAAGGGGAAGACAAATAGAGCAAAAGGGAGAATGCAAATGATAAAAAGCAGTCAAAATAAATGGGTCCCTATTTTGGAACTCTCCACAATCAGACTCTGCATGACCGATTTTCCAGCCACAAGCATTTAGTGATGTCACACATGTCATACAGTACATACATATATATATATATATATATACAAAAATGTAGTAATTATGATTAGTGCAATGAGGAACAAATGTTACAGGAGGTTTTTGTTTTATATATAAAGCATGCAAGTTCCACCAGTTGATGAGAAATTAGTCTAAATTGATCTTCATGTTCTCCAGCATAATTTGAGAAGAGCGTCCTGAGCTTCAGTGGAAATGGAACATCTGATCATCAGTACAATGTGGCACATGATCACATGTAAATTTACTCATTTGATTAGTGACCTAGAAATACAGCAAAAACCAAAGGGGCTGAAGCTATACATACTGTACACAGAAGTGTTAGAAGGTCACAGTGACACTTACAGCTAGGTTAGGAGGTGGAGCTAAACAGACATACAAGTCATTCAAGACTTTGGTTGCAGTCAAAAACAAAGCAAATCCTGCAATAGATTTGGGTTTTTCTGTTCCTTACTCTCTCATTTTTCTCTTGTCATTTTTGGTTGGCAGGGTCGGCCGTCTCAGAGTCGTGTGCGAGTCACAGTGGCCCCACTGCCTTCCATTCCTTCAAACAAGATGCCTCGCCGTTTACTAAACTTCAGCCACTCGCGACCCTGTGCTCCTGCTCGTTTTTTCCAGGACAACTATGAGGAGGAAGACCCTGTGATGATCCAGTAAGGAGAAAGAGAGAAAGCATAAAACTTTCACTACAAGAGGAAATTGCACATTCACATTCACACTGACTGACACCAACAGTTTCTAAACTCCCACAGACAGGATGTTACATTCTTGCACATGACCAGATATAAACTTATATCTACAGCTAATTTGAAAAACTTCTTTGCTATTCAAATTTGGTTTACTATTCAGAGAACACTGAACGGTGCAAAGGAAAGCAGTACTGACTTTAAATTCTCTCATCTAATTTAGCGCATGTTTTAAACACTCAATATACACCTTAAGCTATTTGTTAATGAGGTAATTTTTCGGTTTTCAGAGTAGTTTATTAGTGCAACATCATAGGTCCATTTATCTTCTTACATCTGAAAAATATTACAGCACAGATTAAATAACCTCATTACTTCTCCAAATAAAAACTTCAGCAACTTTGACACTGACCCAGCAAAATCAGCCTTTATATTTCAGACACTCAGCACGCAACAAAACGGCTGTTTTGTTACCCTGATGTGTGCAATTAAACCAGTCCTCATAGTAACTAGCATGATTTCTCTCTTGGAAACATAATTAAACTAACTGTTGTTCCATACGGTTTAACAAAGCCTGCACCACAACTGGGAAAAAATATAATTATAAACTGCTGAGGCTGCTAAAAGAAATCAAATACAAAACCACAGAATTGTAAATGGACAAGAAGAAAGACTGTTTAAAGAGAGAGAACTGCTTTCTCAGTTTAAAAGCTGTGGCTAGAAGGCTCTGTAGAGAATTGAGGAGGAAGAAGGCCAGAGTAGTGGAAAAGTAGAGCCATTGTCTTTCTTTATGGAAGCCTCCAGTGCAGCCCCAAGGGGGACAAACTGTACTCAGCTGAGCAGGAATTCAAGGCCTTCAATGAGTTACAGAAAGAAGAGAGGGGAAAGGAAAGAAAGGGGTCGCTCTGTGTTGCCCCGTGACCTCTCAGAACAAGGTTCAGCTTTGGAGGCGCTGGTTTAGAGTTGCGAGAGCTGAGGGACGTGATTCTGAATGCAGACTGAGGTCAGAGCTCTAATATTACTCAATGGGTCTCTCTTACTAGACCCCATCAGTATTGCCTCATTAAGTTTTCCGCCATTCCACCCACCTGGCACCGCCTACGCCTTGTCTTTATGACATTATGCTGAGGTTTGGCATTGTGCAAATGGCACAAAAAGCAGACATAGAGAGAGGATCTCACGTCATTTTCCCCTCCTTTGTAATATTTTACGTTCATGATTTCCTAACTTTTTCAGCTGTTACGAAAGAGATTCAGTTTTTCGTATTTTTTAATTGTTTTCCAAATGTCTCTCTAGTTCTGGTTAACTAATGTTTCAAGCATGCATTAGTAATTGTTAAAAATTGTAATAGTTCTTATTCTTGTAAATCATTTTATTTATGTATATATATATATATTTTTTTTTTATTAACACTATATTATAAATGATTTATCACTGTTGTTTGTTTTGTTGAATGAAAATTGAATAAAAATTTGACGTGCCGTTTTGGTAACACTTTAGAATAGGGAACATTTCTTCACTATTAACTATGACTTTTCCCTCAATAAATTCCTAATTTGCTGTTTATTAATAGTAGCATAGTTGTTACGTTTAGGTATTGGGTAGGATTAGGGATGTAAAATAAGGTTGTATATATAAGAATAAGGAATTAATATGTGCTTAATTGCTACTAATAAGTAGCCAATTTTCTAGTAGCATGCATGCTAATAAGCAACTAGTTAAGAGACCCTAAAATAAATTGTTACTGACGTTTTACATGGGAATGAAATCAAATAGGCAAGCCTAAAAGTTACTGGTTTAAAATAATTAGTAATAATCCACTAAAAAAGAACTGTTAAACTTTAACTGTCGTATTTTCAAAGGAGCAATGTTAGCAATCTCAGGTTTTTTTAAATCAGTATACTGATGCAGTATTACTGATGCGTACTTCAAGTACAGTAGATTTTATTTTAACCTAGTATGAGATTCTTTAGTTGAAAGATGTAACGAATGCACTTCCCCATCAATTGCTTCATACTTCAGAGAACAACAACTCAGTTCTGTTTTCCGTTTGGTTATCCAAGCATCAAGCGGCCAGCGGAACGAAAACAAACGGAACATTCAAGAAAACAGGAACTAGCACAACATGAGAAGTGCATCCAAACTGAACCAGTGTATGAACCAAACTGAACCTTTTTTTATTCGCATGATGCTAAAACTGAAACTGATAAATTGACGTCCTTAAAACATACACTATTTAAAGCTCTAGTGGTATCATAGGTCTCTAAATAGAAAGCATCTGTTTAGCACGATGAAGCAAGTTCACAAAAAATGTTGCTTGTCTCGAATATTTATTCAGTATGCTTGTATTACAACCAACAAGAAGTAACTAAATAAACAAATAACTGTCAAATTAAAAATGATACCTACTGCAAATAACAGTGATTAAAAAAAGAAGGAAAATATGTGTTGTCAGACCACTTCCTTTTTAATACCTATGAGTAATCCGCTGTTAAAATTAAACATTTCAACCCAGTATGATAGTAAACTATGCGTTTTAAACAAGTCAGACCTTAGTCGGACCAAATGAATGCATTCTTTTTAGATGAAGGACTCTGCTCTGTCAACAAATTCACTGCTTTTCTGCTTAAGCGTTGAAAAAATACAGCAGACTGTGATGAATAGATCAGATTTTGGCGGTCCGCTCAAAAGAAAAAAACAAACTGAAAGAAAAGACTTGGGGAGACTGGAGAGAGGACAAAAGGAAATGAGTGAGAGGGCGAATGAGAAAGAAAACAGGACAGGGAACAGTCTGTACCTTCACACACTGCCAGGCAGACACACACGAACTCAGCCAACATTAAACTCCATTTGAAGTAAGGCAGATGGTTGATATTCACTTTGCATCAGGATTATCCCTCAGATGTCAGACACTGTTCAGGACAACGGAGGACAAGAGGAATAAGGGACAGAGAATGAAGGCTCGGGCTTTCAGGGTGATTTCATGCCATCTTAACAAACCAAGTCCAGATTTCTCCTTCAATATGTACATGTACTTGCAACATTTTTGGAAATGGAAACGTAGGAATAACTAGAGAATTTTTGTTATACTATAATTTTTATTATCATTGTCATCATGTTAAACAACAGCACAGCTGCTGACTCATTCACATATGCACATACATATAAAACACACACACACACACACACACACATTCAGAGCAGTGGATTAGTATCCTTTTGCTACAATCCCCATGCAAAACAATGCAAGGTTTGTACTTGCAAAAACTGACCTTTTTGTCTTTGCACTTTAACCATTAAATTGCTTTTGGCAGATAACGTTCACACAACAACACCACAATTCTCCAAGGAGCGGAGTGTTATGACAAGTGCTTTATAATCTCTTCCAATACAAAAGTCACAGACTCAAATTTACAAAACAGGATTACTTTGCCCAAGAAGTGCAAAAATCTGGCATGTGCCAGTACAAGCCCTTTTAGAGGGTGTTATTGACATAAACGTTTGGTACAGTCTTAGTTTGCAATCATTTCGACAGTCATTGACTACATTACTGAGGTTTCAATCCGAGCTCTGGCGCTGAGCACTCTCTTCTTAACTATAAACGCATTTCCATCAATTAAACGTCTAAATGTTAAGGAAAATTAGACCAGACTGACTCAATTTTAAGGTTAGGTCAAATGTCACCTAAGTTGTCGTAGATGATGTCTGGAGACTGCATGGTAGGAAGCCAAGCATTTGGAGGCAGCTGATGTCTAGATACTTTACTGTAAAGCTCCAAATTGTTTCCCGCACCAGCACCTCTTTCCGTGTTGTTATGGCTGTTGCTACTGTTATTGTTGTTCAAGTTAGCACTGCCTTTAATTTGAGGCAGTGGAGGAGGGTCTTTCTTGGGCAGTGCTACTTTGCCTGGTTTGGGTGCTGTGACAGGTTTGGGGCCTTTTGGTCTGGGCACTGGCACAGGTTGTTGAGCCCCCTCTTGACCTTGAGGCTCCTCCATTCCTCTGGTTCTCCAGGGATGCATATCCAACCGAGCTTCATCATAAAGCATAATAATAGGCTGTGCAGATCCGGCACGTCCCTCTGGCTCATCATAGATGTGCTCTGTCGGACCTCCATCTGCAGGATGCCTGCTTTGCCCATCGAGTCCCAATCCCATTGTCCTTTGCACCATGTCCAGACTGATCTGATCATAAATGTCTGAATAGAATGGATCAGGCTTGCTGCCTGGAGGGCGGCTACTCCCATTGTCGCCAGCCGGCCTGAGGCGTGGGTTAGGAGTGGGCATGACTTTGATACTGTCCACCGGGTCAGAGTATAAACAGTCTCCTGGACTGGGCGGTGGACGGACAGAGTCAGCAGGCTCTGAGTATAGACTTCCTTGGTCCTCTAACAGGTTTTTGGACCCACGTGGCATGGGAGATCGTGGTGGGGTTCCACTAACAGGAGGTGGCGGCTCTGGAAGGCTTCGGCCCTTAAAATTTTTCCCATCGTTCTCCTTTCTACCAAAGACACCATCCGCAGACCCAGGCTTGCTACCACCAGAATCTCCATCTGGTTCACGACTGTTTGCTTCTGAAATGGCAGCACGGATCTGCTGGAGAGCTGGACAGTCAGAGTCTAATGACGGACAACTTTGATGTCGTTCTTCAGCTTGGGCTTTCTGCTCCCGAATTGATTGTTCAACAATGTGAAATATTTCATTTCCCTGCTTTGTCTCAAAGGTGAAGTTCCCCGGCCCAGATTCACATCTTCGCCCGGCTTCAAAAGAGAACATAACCTGCAGAGAGGGTGACAAAGAGTTTGGGATATTTCATTACTTTTGTTTTATTCATTTATGCACATGGAAATGAAACTTGGTTTTTGAACCTTCTTTAAATAAACATCATCATATTATCAATATAATTTTAATAGTATTGTATATCTTTTAAATGTAAAGCCGGCAACAACAACTACAACTTTTGCATCAAACTCCTAATTTTATACTTAGTTAAGTAGTTACAGTATGTTTAGGTATGGAGTAGCATTATGGGATATAAAATATGTTCATGCAGAATAAGGCATTATTATATGCTTTAAAAAGTACTAATAATGCTATGCATGCTTATAAGCAACTAGTTAACGGTGAAAATGGGTTCCTTGACTTAAGCGTTACAGTCTTTTCAAACCATCTTGACCTGCATTCAGTTGTCATTCACCACATTAGCTCTGCCTTCAACCCACTCATAAAGGAGAGAGGAAGGCCAGCTTCCTGTACCAAGGCAGTTTCTATAGTAATGACAGGAAGCAGAGTTGGAAACAACAGTGACTTAAGTTCCTGCTTTATATGTCATCTGCAGTATTAGGCCAGCTGTCCGCAGCTATGTTGGAACAATGTAAACAGCCGTTAGATTAATTTAGACACACTGTAATCAGTCTACACTATAAGGGGTGACTGTCTGAGAGCTGCATATTTACAAAAGACAAGGCTAAGACTGAAAGCAGTGAGCGTTGAATGTCATCTATCACCTGTTACCTTCCCACAGAAGGGATTCATTGGCATTAAATGTCATGCAATTGATCACTATTAGCAATTAACAATAGGGATGCCCAATTTCGACCGCAGACATACGCTTCAAGCTGCTTCCGTGTTCTACTTTAAACCAATAGGGTCTCTGCAACAAAGTGATGTCATGCCGCACGCGTTGCTGTTCCTGTGTGGAGTCAAGAGGTCTAATTCTGTGCCACCGCATAGCTATAGATGTGTTAAAAAAAATGATGAGAATATATATACATATATGTTCGAGTCCTGATTGGGAGGTAACGTCCGATTCCAATCGAGTCTGAAATCATGTGATCGGGCCCGATTTCCGATTATGTGATCGAATCGGGACATCCCTAGTAAAAACCATAATAAACTGAAAGACTTATGTCTTTACTGACAAAAATTAAATGTAATGTTTTACTTATTGAATAAAAAGTACATTGTTCTTAAAAAAAACCTAAAAAACGTACCTACCCCAAAATCAACAAAGTGGAGTTTTGTAAACAATAATAACAATTTACTATATATTAGATGTATAACTGAGTGATAGATAAAACAATGAAATAAAGAAACAAACAAACTGGCCTGCTGTGGTCAATATTTAGGTAGATGCATTGGTCAAAATGTAATATTTATGAGGGTTTTTAAATCGATGCATTTTGAAAAGTTGTGTTTTCGTCCTTTTACAGAGCATTTTAAATTCAATGAGAAGTTTACAGAAAGCTTGAGACTCTTAAACAAAAGCATTATCCAAGGCAAATTCTGCAACGCGAGCGATTGACTCGATTCGGACTGACAGATCTGTGCAGACTCTATCACAGTCAATGCACTGATAATACAAGAGGAACATGAGAACAGATGCTTTTGTTCTGATTGCACGTTTCTTTGGGGGATTCAAGCCTTCCTCTGCATCGTATTCCACAATTACTGTACATGCCGGAGAGTGGTATTTTTGCTCTCTTCATAGCTATAAAACTCCTTGCAATTGTATGCAAATGGAGCGCTCCGAATTGATTCGTTGTTGGGTCGAAAAAACATCACGTTTGCAGAACAATTGCAACAGCGAGTCTGTGGAACGGACTAAATTACACCCGCTGATGTTTTATTCATTTCAAAGCTGGCCAAAGAGCTTGGAAATGTCCTCAGCAAAACAACACACGCGAAACACAAGGCCTCACTTACCCAGAATAAAAAGCTGAAGAAGAACAGGAAGTATCGAATCCAAGGGTTGACGAAAGAGAACATTTCGGTCCTGGTAAGGCTCACCTGCCTATCCATTATAGCATGCTGATGATTTAAAAAAAAAAAAAAGTAAATCAGCAATGGCAGAGCAGCCCAGGTTAAATCGATATACCTTGCACCGCAGCTATAGCCTGAAACGGACTGCAACAGCTGCTGTAGATGGGGACTGACCCGTCACATCACATCAGTGTCTGCTGAAATGACCAGAGCTCACCGATACACAAAAGCCACCTTTGCATGCTTTGAAAGCTCAGTTCCATTGTGTTCCCGGCCCGGGCAAGAATTTGCAGTTATAGGCAAAACAAACAAGGCTTTGCAAGTTTCTACAGTATTCTCGTTATGAGAAAATATAACGGCGGGTGATCATATACAGAGACTCTGAGACTTCAATGAGTCAGACTGTCACCTGCCTGCTTTTTGGTTCAAAGTGATGATTTTATTAGCAGGGCTGCTGCGGGACTCTTGGTAGATCAAGGATTGACAAACCAGGGCAGGCATCACAAGCGCTCCTCGACTGCTGGAAAGCCGTTCTAAATATAAATGACCCATCGTGAGGCTGCAGTTTCAGGAGTGGTTTAGGCTCTGCTGGTTGTCCCAACGGGAGCTCTGAATGCATCTGTAAAGCTCATCGAATCCTTTATTCACGAGAGCTGAAGGACAATCAATCAGGTTGTTGAGAGTCTCACAGGTTTACCGCTACAGGCTCTGAACGGATTTTCTTTGAAAGTTTGGAGACAGATCAGTGTACTTCGTGAGATCCAAGACATTGATTTGTTTGTTTCCGCCCTCGTCCACAAATTCACTGGGTACATCCGCTGTATACGATATGAATCCTGTATAGTCTATCATAACACTCATATTACCTCATTCATATGCTACTCGGTAGCTTTCAAAATATATTGGAGCTATAAGTCTATTGATCCGGCCGAGAACAGTATTGCTCTGCAGTTTCTAATGACTTCACTTAATGGGAGTGATATACAAAGCTTTCTATATTAAAGCAGTGCTTTGCATAGCTGGTTTTAGAAAGGCACAGATTATTTTGATCTTCAGTGAAAGCTAATTATTTGTATTATGACTTTTAACAGTATGATGAGTTTTTTTTGCCATCTGTGATTTATTTGTGATCCATCTTGTGCCATCTTGAAAACATACCCCGGAAATTGTTTCAAGCAAATTCAAAATGGGGCTGGTTTTTCAATTTGGCCAACAATTTCATGGATAACAGCAGCTGCACAGAAGTGCCTTGAATTTTTTATTTTATTTTTTAACTTCTGCAAAATCAATATAATATATTTTCAAATCGTATTTTTGATTATTTAGAATTTTGAGGAGCTTTTATATTTACTCGCTATTTTTTTTCTAACTGTCATTTTTGACTTTGAAGGTAACAATTATTCATCTTTAACACATCTAAAATCATAGCCATTATTTGTGTGTGTACAGCTACTGTGAGAATAGTCACCCCATTCCAACAAAGCTAAAATAATAAAATAAAATCAATCCATTCTATGCAATATAATGCAGGAACCAGGAAAACCACCAAAAAAAGACAACAAATTAGACCCAGAATTCATTTCAATTCACATAAATGCAAAAAATATAGTGTGATCTTAATAGAAATGCTGGCTCCATTGTAAAATGACACCCATTCTGACAATATTTTCAATTCTCTGAAAAGGGTACATATAAAGAGTGTATAAAACTGAAAAAGCAATAAATAACATTCTTACAGGGATTTGGCAACACACTTTCCTTTATTTAAAAAATAGTAGGATTTAAAGAATGCAATTTAGTGCACCACCTAATATATTTATAGTGCTTTACATGTAGCAAAATACTCCACAGGACAAATCTGGGTTCACAAGATATATGATAACTGCCACTCACCAGGACACTACATTAAACACGTCACTCGAGAGCGTACGCTTCTACAGCTTGTATATGCAGCTTACTGGTGGTGGTTAGGATGGCAGTACAAAAATACAGATATGATGGTGATTATTAAACTGAATTACTTTTTAGATCCCTTTTTTTTAACCCCAAGCTTACCAAATGAATAGATTATTTTATGGCAGTGTCTGTTCAAGGGAGAACAAATTCAATAATTCAATTAGTTGTGCTGTGGTCTCTTAGATCACCAATAAGAACGCTTTCTCATCCCTGCAAGACGGTCCATTTAAAATCAGAATTCAGTACCAACAAATGCCAACATTTCATTCAGTTCTACAACTTAATTATTGAATAGGTACAAAAATGAAAACACATGGGTAGAAAATTAGTTTAAATGACTGCTGAAAAAATATTCCAAAATATACAATCAGACAGCATGGGTGTGCAAGCTTTTGGATTTTCTGGAGATATGAATTTATATGGGTCATCTTCAGTACGATAGAAATTTTGCATGAATTTGCATGTGCTGCATGATGTTATTCACTAAGAAAACCAAAAATAAATTAATTCTAATCAGAAATTAGGAAAAAATATTTAGTTTTAGTATGCAAAATCCTATCCATGCTTAGCACACCCTTAAAATCAAAATATATGATACAAAACAAATGACAACATACAATGTACAAAAAATAACAACTAAAAAAATGACATTACAACATTGTGTTGGAGTATCAAGCAATGAGATTCTCTCGTACCTTTAGATACTCGACAGACATATTTAGACAGTTAGCAAAAAGCAATATCTTCGTTGCAGATATGCCCCAGATGTAATACACATTTGCAGCGGCTTATAAGATGATCCGGAGGTGAAATGTTTACGTGCATTAAGCTTGACACAAATGCATTGGAAAACATAAAAGCAGTAAAAATGAAAATTGCTAATGCCAAACTGTTGTTGGTTGTTCAACATGATACTGTGTCATTCAACACTAACAACTCAACATCTGACTATTTCAGATTTAAATACACAATTTAGCCTATAACTGTGAATATATATATATATATATATATATATATATATATATAAATAAAGGAAAAATGGGTATTGAATATACTTTTCGAAAAAGAAGAATACTGTAACAGTGAGAGATGGGCTTAAGGACATCTTTCAGAAATTAAAAACATTGG
Source organism: Enteromius treurensis (assembly GCA_032275025.1). Taxonomy (NCBI): domain Eukaryota; kingdom Metazoa; phylum Chordata; class Actinopteri; order Cypriniformes; family Cyprinidae; genus Enteromius; species Enteromius treurensis. The sequence goes on from JAUCMU010000036.1 coordinate 17,908,947, forward strand.
AAAAAAAGACCAAAAAGATACTTTCCAAACTCAAACAATTCCTAACCTTGGAAAGCTTACACACAGGATGCTATTTTGTGGCCAAAGTTTGTAAATCAGTCAGATAAGAGGGTTGGGACACGTCGTTGAAGTGTAGTGTAGCGGGGTTAGAGACAGTACACTGAGCAGATGGAGAGCATCAGTGCAAACCTAATCAGAGCAAGTATTGACTAACACTGTGTTCTCCAAGCAAAAATGGGTTTGAAGCCGGACCACCAGGCGTAACACAAAAAAAACCATTTTCCTTTAGGATGGTAATAACGTTGACTGTGGCCTATACTGGAGACGTTTAGAGCAATGGTGAACATGCAGAATTGATTGAAAAATGCTGTAGATTTCAGTCCTCTTGATACAAACGCCTCGTAAAGCAAATCCCTTAAAGCCAACGTCGAACACCCATTTTACATCTATAATGTGACACATGAGTAAAACCGTATGTATATTGATTAAATCAAATGTATGTTGCATCCCAAAGGTAATGGATCATTTATAATTATTTGCAGCATTTAGAAGTTAACCAACATTTAGTAAATGCTTTTCAGTCACACTTTATATTAGGTGGCGTTAACTTCTACATACACGGATGGTCACATTGTACTGCAAACACTTTAGCTGGTGCTGAGGTGGGATACAGGTAGGGTTCGGGACAGGTTTGGTAGTATGGGTAGGGTTAAGATATAAGGGATTGGTCAGCAGCGTAATTACAGAAATTAATTACATTATCAATTATAGGTATTTTTTAAAATAATAAGTTCAATGTAAAAACCAACCTGGTCTCATAAAAATATGTACCTTTCACTTTTTGTGCAACACTGTTTTTACGTGCCTTATAGCATGTTTCATATAGAAATGTCCACTGAGTGGCGCTCATAAACAGGTTCGATACGTACACCCTGGCACACTTTATGATGTTGATCTAGGATGTATTTAGATTTGAAACATCCATTGACTGTTGGTAAAAGCTTGTGCTCTATCATGTTGGAAATTTGCCCTACACCAAATCCAACCCTAAACATACCTTTTTATATCTCTTTTACACCATGTTTTGTCGAAATGTAGCTCCTCGCCCCTCAAGTACATCGCTGTACACCGTGAGCCATCGAACAAACCTACCATCAATGAAAAGCCATGGATTTGAAGTTGGATATGTGTGAGGCTAACGTTCAAAAGCATCAGTTTTCAAATATCCCAGCATATTAATATTGTTTTGGTGCCCAAATATGATATTCAAGTAATTGTACGACAATTATGCTTACTTAGTTTTTGTTTTAGGAAACTGCAGTGATGTGTACTTGTTGGTACGTATTTCGTGTCTTGCTAAAAAGTGCACCAAGGTAAATTTATGCCATGAGACCAGGTAGGTAAAAACATGCATGTACACAAATGCATTGTATCAAAGAATTGATGTAAATGTGCAATCTAACATAAAGCGAGAATGCTTTTTCTATTGCCAAAATGTAAAAATGGCTGCATAGAGTAAATTGGGTCAATTTTGGCTTCATGTTGATTTGCAGGCAGAGTGTTAGTGAATAGAGTCTGCAGTTTCTCAGTCTTTTCCCACTATCGTAATGACCGCAGGTGACTCTTATAGCAGCAGTGTTCAGTGACAGAGTTCCTACACTCATCCGGCGCAGAAGCACTTTTTCCCCTCCATTTTAACACAGGATGAACATTAGAAGTAGCTGTCGCTTCTGGTCCCAACTGTTTCTAAATATAAAGCAATTTTTCTAAAATACAGTAAACAAAGATTGAGTGTCAGTGAGTGTTTGCTGGGATGACAGGTGCTATTATTTGTCTCTCCATCTCGTGTGCTCTATTACATCCCTCTCGGTCACACGTTTACAACGCTCACATGCCAAGCTCTTAAGGGACTACACGTAGTCTCAGTGACAGTCTGGATTGGAGACCATCAGATGACCCCACTCTGGTTGTCTCTCAGCCATCATCACACCCTATCTACCGCTCAGTGATTTTAAACCCCTAAAACCGTCTCCTGGTGAACACACTTTCACTTCAAAACGTCCTCTTAAAGATGCATTTGCTTTGAAGCAAGTCCCTTAAGGCTGTGTGATACTGAACCGTTATCACCCCATTCAGTAGGAATGTAACCGTTCCAGCCTGATGCTTGAAACTAAAAGACAGATGGAAACAAAAACAAAAAAAAGAGCAGAGAAAGACAGAAAAACAGCACAGGCTATAAAGCTGAGGTGTGCGGAAACAGAAACACTGCAGACACTCTTTCTCTAGATGAATTATGCCCGGTGGATTACGGTCTATTATTATAGCTAACACTATGTGCTTATATTTGGTTCTGCTCTGATGTACTCCATGCTGTTTTGATTTTGCAATGAAGCAGTATTGACAATTTTCACAGTTCTGTCAAGATGGCATTAGTGCTAGACTTCCTGCTAGGGAGACTTTAAAAGAAATAGTTAAAGGAAATTTCAGTCTCCTCCAGGTCACTCTGTACCCTGTGATTTTCTTTTGTAGGACACCAAAGGACAACAGACCACCAATTTAAGTCATTATCTAGCCCACAAGTAATATGTGCCCACATAACTCGTCAGAAACGTCAGAATATTTCCGCAGAATTACAACGCCCATCAATCACAAAATTCCACACAATCACCCCATTTAAACTTGCAGCTCAGCACATTTACATATTAAAGACACTCATCAAGTTTGAATATGCATATGCACAAATGAGAGTGTTTTCCTCAGCAACTAAGTGTTAAAGAGAAGAAAACTGTAAAGCGCCAGTCTATGTCATACGCCATGTTTTGCAGTATTTTTTTCAACCTCCTTTTTAGAGTTTGAAGGCATATGGCGCTTTTCCACTACACAGTACCAGCTCGCCTCGACTCGACTCTGTTTGGTTTTCCACTGTGTAAAAGTTGTACCTGTACCTCCACAATAGTACCTGGTTGTAATAGCGACGCTGCAGGAAACTGCCGTGGCGTAATCTTCTACGCGACACACACAAAACAATGAAGAAAATCGAGTGCATGTTGTTTATGATCCTCGGGATGTGGCTGTTTCTCACAGCAAGAAGACAAACGTTGTTTCAG
>JAUCMU010000036.1:17912153-17936818 GCA_032275025.1 Enteromius treurensis
ACAACTTTTACACAGTGGAAAACCAAACAGAGCCGAGCCGAGTCGAGCTGGTACTGTGTAGTGGAAAAGCGCCAATAGAGCCTGCTGCTGTTGTACAGCATAGAGCCACATTCTTCAAACGATTTATTTGTGTGTCCACAGAAGAAAGCAAGTCCTGCAGATTTGACATGAAGGTGAGTAACTGCATTTTACTCTTTAAGTCTACCAAAAAAAACCTAAACGCTACCATCCCAGAAGAAATGTGTACATTGTTTGGGGTAAAAACTTGGGATTCAATGAGCAAAACATGGAGAAAGGGTCAAACTCACAAAGCTCTCTGCCTTTTATACATGTCTAGTTTACCAACTTTTGCAACCTTACCTAAACTTCACTGTATTGTCTATGCTACAGAGTTTTAGTAGCAGTTTGGTTAAAATGACCTTTTAGTGGTTAACAAAGATGATGTTCTTGCATGAATGTGGATCGCTGGCTAATCAGCCTGTATGGGAAAAACTGTCCCTGTTTGATGTATTACACTGACATTAGATTGGGATGGTTCTCATCAGAGTGAAACTTACGACACGTTTCGATGCGTCCTCAAATCACAAGCCTTTAAACATAAGAAAAGGCTTATTTCTAACACACACAGACAAAACTCATATTCCTGGTCATACCTCGCTAAACTCTTTGTACCAGCTTCTTCCAATCCTTAGGTGCACAAAAATGACAATTATGGGGTTAAGTCACTTATAAAAACAAAACAAAACAAAACAACAAGTCTTGAGCCGAAATGACAAGTTTTCTGTCTCGTACAAAACCGCATCATGCTAAAATGGAGCTGTTTGTCATTTACATTGTAGATGGAGGCGATGATAAGCGGTGCTTTTCAAATTCATCCACCCTGAAGGTTTCCGGTCTGTATGTTGGGCGGAGGGGTTTACTTATTAGTAAAGCCACACAAGTTTGTTGTCATTATTCTCCTTCCAGCAAACGTTAGTTTGTTCAAGCGTAAAATAAGGGTTCTAGAGGAGATGAAGAAAATCAGAGGCCTCATGGGGAATATTCTGACCAAGTGTCGATCCTCTCGTTCCTCTCTGTCCCCAGGTCTCTTTGGCAGATGAGCAGATGGTGGAGAAAAAGTGGAAAAGAGACAGACCATGGTTGAAGTCTATACAGGATGGGAAGGTATAAGCTGGGGAATTAATGGGAAGAGGGGTTGACCAGTGGTGAAAGTTAGATACAAGAGGAGGAGCTGTCCTCCAGAGTCTGTCCCAAAATGCACCAGGGCTCCTCCCTTGAGAAACAGCCTCGTTAAGCGTCATACTTCTTCCCGCTTCTGTGGATCTGATGGAAAAGTGTCATGGAAAAGGCCATTCCCAGGAGCTGGAAGGAGAAAATCCAAATGTAAAGGTTAGTGTGAAACACGTGAGCTATATGTCAGCAAACACAGATGGCCTGGGTCAATGGAGAAAAAACATAGGAGTTAGTCCAAATTAAACACTAGGATATTCAAGGGGTCACTGGTTGGTCGGTTGGCATATGCAGCGATCCCCTGCTAGTAGTTGATGGGACTACACCATAATGTGGCTTTCTTGATTGATGGGAAAGCACATAAATACAGTATATTTATTATCTTATGCATTGGATATTGTATTGATGTTACAATAAACTATTTTTTAACAGTATTTATTAAGAGTTAATTTTATTAATATAAAAGTCACAACAATGAAATATCACCGTTAATACATAATATATTAGCATTAACTTATACTACTGTACTTGAAGTTGATAATTGCTGTAAAACATTACCTAAAGTTCCCACATTTAACACAAACTGTTTTTAAAGCAATGCATAAATCAGACATTTCCTTATTAAAAAAATGCTAATGGTTAAGCATGATTTAATAACATATTTTGTTTTAATTTGTACTTTATTTCATTATGTTATAATACGTTTGGATTGTTTTTTTCATTTTTCTGTGGTTTTTGTTCAGTGAGTAAATGTGGCAGCTAACCGGTCACATTCTTCAAGGGCTGCGAGCATCAGCCAAGCAAATAGCTTTTTTTCCAGGTATTGCAGACCCTCTTTGGAAAATTGACCTCATTTTTTTAAGAAAAAGAGGTTTGGTGATGTGGAGCAGAGTGTCATGGCGGTAAACGGAAATGTGTTGCAAATATACTGAGTCTTTGAAGTTCATTTTTAGATCCATACTGATACATCAAACGCGCAGCGGTGGTCGACATTCCACAGTCATTATCTTAAAGCTGCAGAACCTGCAGTTTTTATCACATGAGCAGGAAGCACTATCAGACTCCGTGTGTGGATTAAATCAGATTCTCTCACATCTTTGAGCTTTAAAAGGTATTGCATTGCTGTTTCTTTACACTGTCAATTCCCACAGAAACTGAACTGTAAATCTTGGCAGACTCTCACACAGACTTCAGTGTGAGTCTGCTGGTGAAGTCTAGGCCCCTGACAACTAGAGGTGCGCTGTGGTCGAAACCTGCAGGGAAAAGAATCCATGTGTTCTTAAGAGAAAGAATTACGGTACAATAACAAAGTACCATAGTATTATAAAGCTTCCTGGACGCTGTAACATGGTTTTACTGTCGTATACTTTTACACCATGTACACCACTATTCAATATTTACTTTTTTAGCAGCATTTATTTGACCAAATTGCAAAAAAAAAAAAAAAAAAAATACTGTGAAATATCTACAGTAACTCTTTTCTTTATTTGTATATATTTTTAAAATGCTTTAAAATAGTTTAGCTAATAATCTGGTCCTTTCAAAATCATTCAAAATACACTGAATCACTTGTGCTGCTTAAGATTTTTGTAGTATTTTGTGTTAAATCTTTACTTTTACATTTGACTCATTTCATAACTTAAAAAAAAAAACCTTCTGAATCTTATTTTCAGTTACAATGGAATATGTCAAAGTACCATGGTGCTTTGAGGTTTATTCAAATCCCTAAGTACTGCATTAACAAGCCCCACAAATAATTTAAAACGACGAAACACTTACAGAATTATCAACAACAAAATGATTACAGCTGGCTTTTACTGGATGAGATCCAAGTAAACCACTGCTGATTTTGCCCCAGCTCAGCCCGTGAGGAGGATTATGCACCTCTCGGTCCATACTGAGAAAAGTACTTAGTAAAGACCCCTTTGCGCTGTTATCCTCAATAAACTGCAGGTAATTACTGATCACAGGCTTAAAAGAATTTATGGATGAATTGAGAGACCTAATCCAACACAGGCTTCTTTCACCATTTACCACATTTTATATTTCTGCCTTGCAATACATGACTGACTCGTACATGAACTAACTGAGATTCTCGTGTTCAGTTTGCTAACTTTAAAAGTGACAAGGTATATATGTGTAGTCAAACTACTGCTGATGCATGGACCATATTTAACATGTCTCTGCCTAGTTTCTAGGAAAAAAAACTGTCTGGCGTTAATGCAAGGCGCCTCTGCAGAATGCACACTCTCTAAAAAACCTAATACATTGAATTCATGGGCTTTCTAGGGCTATAATGAACCGCCGCAAGACATCATGTGGGGCCGCCAGGTTCAGTTTCTATACATTGGAGTATCAGGAAGCTGTAATGAGCGGTTCACCTTTTCTCTCCTGGGCTGACTGTGGCACTCCACACATGCGCTTTACCGTTTCAGCAAAACCAGACGAGACAGGCGCGCTCATTATCACCCCTGCATTTGACACGCTGAGTGATGGCAAAACACACCAGCGCACACAATCTTACCTGAACTACCAAGATACACATGCCGACGGTTCCGAGTAGGTGCTTATTATCTTCCAGCCACTCTTCAACCTTCTCGTAGCAGCCCTGGAAGACAGGAAGAATCACAACATGCGATTTAAAAAAGCACTGATACAAACAGATTGCGCATGTTTCACTTTCTAATTGGCTAGTTGTTAATTCTGATCCAGGGAAAACGAGCTGAAGTCCAGCAGTGGTGGAATTGGTTTTGAGCACATGCTTGAGCGAGCGAACGACTGCAGCGGCTGCATTTTCAATGCACAGTGACTGGGAAACAAAAAAAAAAGCACATTCAGCGATATACTGCATCTGGCAATGTGGAAAAAAAGAGACAAAACAGCTTTGAGTTGGCGGTGTTTGTGGGCTGCTTTTCACACGAAAGCATGGAAAACGAAAATCCATTTCCAGCAAAACCAAAAACGGTGGCGGTAATACAATATAAAATTTTCCAATATGGCGAAAATGTTCTGTGCACATAGCCTCGGGTCAAGATTTTTTGGCTAATTCCTCTTGTTCTGTAAATTTAAAGCAATTTAAGACCTTTTGTTGGCTAGCTGCTTAACCTCTGGGGGAGAAGATAAATTCAACAATTAAACGGCTTACAGTTTCAGACTAACTTGACTAACACTGCGGCCTCGTGTAATTCCCTTCCTTGGAAGACGACGCAAAGGTTTCTGCATTAGAAATTGTGAAATTTATTTGAAATGTTCCTCTCGTGGAAGCTTCAAATATGGCTTGTTCTGCTTTAATGAAAGCAGCTTTTGAAAAGAACATTGAGAATTCAGTAAATGGAAATACAGTATCTCATCTGCAAACACTCCATTAGTACTTCTGTGGTAACTAAAAGCTTCAGATAAAGGCGGTGTGGCAGTTTGACGTGTAACATCATTTGCAGATGTACAGCTCTGTCAATGGCACAAAAAAATATCCCCTCAAGAGACCACTGCCCGTGCTACAATCTTATTTAAACATTCAGTGCATTAAAATGAGTTTTCATAACTTAAATCAGCTCCCATAGGGAAGACAAATCAATCCAGTGTCCAAAAGTGAGCAGAAGCACATAAAGATACATAACTCTGGCTCTTTACAGGCACACTTAGAGCTCCTACCAACAGAGAAGTCTTAAATCTATGGCTTTTACTGCCTTTCATTTATTAATAATAACTCTTTTCAAGGACAGAAAAGAGAAAGAAGAAAGAAATCCTTAAAGTTGTGAGCTCCTGTCTTTTCTTTGATCCTGTCTAGAATCAGAAATATTCTTTATTGAATATAAGAGCAACAATTCAAATATATATTCGAAATGGGGATAATTAAATTGAAAGCCGTGAATCTGAAATGCTGTATGTGTATAGTTCCCTGCACATGTCAAGGCGATTAAAGGTCTAGGGTTTCAGTGCAGGTGTCCACTCACCCGTGTCCAGAACATGTTGGTGGAGTTGCGGCCACACTCCTGATAATGCTCTTGACAGCAGCGGTCAGGCACAACCTTTTCTTTCAGAGCCTCGTGCCAATCTGTGTAACCAGTTACGCCACAACACTTCCACTGTCATGCGGGGGAACAATTATACATCTTAATAACGACCAGATATTAGTGTGTGACGTTTTGTTTTATTATTTCACAAAGAGTACCTCAGCTTGGATGATATTCCAGGCATTTCTCAGCCCAATGTTGTTGTCTGTGTTGTAGAGAGCAAGACCGTCTTTAAGGTCCTGCTTTGCATTCTCACTGACCTGTGAACAGAAGGATGTGTTTCTTTATAGACAATAACAATGCAGAGAGTACCAAAGTTTCAAATCAGTCTTTTTGACAAATAAAAAAAAAGCTTCATAAATGTGCAAGACAATAATTTTAGAACGACACTGTAGGGGTGGAACGCTACACATTCGTATCGAACCGTTCAGTACGAGGCTTTTGGTTCGACTTGGACTAATCCTATTACATTTAGAAAATAACAAAGCTTAGTGTGTGAAATATTGTGCCACTGCGCTCAAAAAGGCAGCCCAAATGACGAAAAATGCACTGCCTGCCCAGCGGTGAAAGACCCCTAACTCTTGCCCAAACTTTCAAGTGATAAGCAATGGCTCAACTTTATAGTTAAAAATGAATATTTTCAATGTTTGAATGTAAACTCGTTTAGTTTGGATGTATGTAAATATGTATAAATATTAGGATTGCAAATAGTGAAAAACAATACCCTAGTCCAAAGAGAAATTCACCTGCTTTTCTGTCCTACTAAGCCATCTCTGTTTAGTCATTACCTGCCATCGGGTTTTCGACTACTACAGTATGTCAAATTAATATAATTAGCATCATTCATTGGCTGCCTCTGTGTGTAGTGTTAAAAAGCACGCCATCGTTGACGCTGGAAGACAACATACTCGTATACGCCACACTGGAATCACTATCATTTCCCCCTCGGCTGGGGTAGATAAATATTTCGCTGGCAGTTTTAATGAGGTGTACGATCTCACATTAGTGGTTCAGCGCACTCTGGCCCAGAGCGACGGAAGTGCAGGGTGATTAGAGTTTGACAGAGCGCTGGTCCCGATACAGACGCACACTACATTAACATCATTTCACCCGAGAGAAAAGACAAAACACCATAACCGGGAATTTCAGGCATATTTCAGTGAAAGATAGTCTCTCACACACACCTATAAATAAGATATATAGAGATAATATCTGCACTTACAGCTTTAACATCATGATTTATCACCAAGCTTCATATAGCTGTTGTATTTATTGTATTATCACAACATTCACTGTTTTGCTCGCATCTGAAAGACTCTGAACGTCTGAAGAAAATGTGAATGGTTTCTTTCCAGGATACTATAGGGGCGGTCGCCAGAACATTGGTGGTGACTTACTGGACCAAAAAAAAGCCTATCAAGTTTTTCATTTTTAATTCATATTCTAGATATCTAAAATTCCTACACTTCATCAATGCAAATATATGGGATCTTTTTAACAGGTTTTTAAATTGTAAATTAAATAACAGCTTTCTTTAATAACCGCCACGATTTGAGGCATTATTTATGTCCCAGTGAACACAATGGTTAAAATTAATTGGGTTAATTGAAAACATATAGCCTATGCAGTGTGTATATATATATATATATATATAGGCACGTTCTGGATAAGTCTTCTAAATGCATTCATATAAAAGTGCAGGGTGAGTGATAGCAATGCTTGCCTTAGCAAAGAGTACTAATAATATAACAAATTGAAACGTTCATGCTGTGATACATCTTTATAAACTGAGGGAAATTATTTAATGAACAGTATGCAATTTTAAATTTGATAATCTTTTAAATATATGTTGAAATTGGCCTAAAATGTCCTCTGGAGACCTCCATCATGTGAAATGTTTTTTTTTTACATTCTTTCCAGTCATGCCATGATGAAATAAATTCAGCCAATGATGCAGAACGGCAGCAATAACACTAAGTCAAGACGAGATATTAAAAAGCTGGTAGAAGGCATATGTCTCTCTCGCTGAAGTGTGCACTCATTAGTGGCAGATATTTTTTCAGGTGGGTATGCTGTGTGAGTAGTCATGAGAGAATAAAAAACGAAAGGTGAATAAGCACCATCATCCCTTCTTTATGGAAAAATCTTCAGACTTCCGAGTCTCATTATACAAGAATACATCAAAGCACACACTCAGCTCCATCAGGGTACATGGTGACATCACTCCTTTCACGTCCTGCTTGGAACACATGATGATCAGAACTCTTTGGTAATGGCTGTTCTTTCATACCTAAAGAAAAGCATCCCAATTACCCAGACTCCCATATCCCACACGGTCCAATTACAATTAGGCTCAGACTTACAATAAATTCTTAATCAGCTTGTGGCTGAAAAAGTCACGCAATTCTGTTCATCCTGTTCAAACAGCAAAATAGCATGTCTAATGGAGGGAAGTTACATGTCCGACTAAGCCTCCTTAATGCCATGAGCTAAGCAGGATTCCTAGAAAACTATTTTTTTGGGCAAAATTAAATACTTCAAAGGTTTGTGCGCAGTGAAGAAATTAATGCTTTTGTTAAGTAACAATGCATTATATTAATCAAAAGTGACTGTAAAAGCAGCCCTTAAAAGGTTTTCAACATCGATATAACCCATCCAAGTGTGCACACACAAACACACACACACCATGAATACACACCCAGAGCAGTGGGCAGTGGTGCCTTTCTCAAGGGTCTCACCTCAGTTGTGGTATTGAAGTTGGAGAGGGTGCTGGTTATTCATTCCCACCACCTACAATCCGGACCTGGGACTCAGTTAAAAGTCACGACGACTGCCCCCATTGCAGTTTTTAATCAAATAAATGTAGCACAAAAAATAACTTCTGAATGATATGAGGTTAAGCAATGAGAAAACATCTTAGCATTAGCCTACAACGCCCACTTAAAAAAACAACAACAATATCTAGTTAATACAAACCTCTGGAAAAGTTATTGGAAGTCATGGTTGAAATGCAGCAGTCATGTCAAATAAACTAGTCAGCTTTCCTCTCATCCCAAAACCCACAGACAGGGCAGACTCTGCGGAGTACTCCCAAACAACTCTGTTTTTGACAACAAACAGGAATCTGTTCTATCCTCAGAGGTAAGCACTATCTGCAATGATAAATATCCTGTCACCGAAATGAAAAGTATCTGTAAGGTGGTGCTCTCCTCATTTTCCGCCACAGTCGCCATCTTGCAAGCCTTAAGGGATGAGCTATGCTAATGAAACACACTGTTAGAAGCATCATATTATGCAGAGAGTTAATTAGTTCTTCTCCCAGACAATGAGTTCACGGGAAGAGTGCCAGTGTGAATGAAAGGTTACTGTAAAGAAGTCCAGACAGGACTGTCAATCTAAATCAAGATGGATGAACTGCAGCCCAACAGTTTAGCAGTACTGTATCCTTCTTGGGACATGAATAGAATAATCTGCCGCACAATTGGGGTCAAATTAATAGTTGAAGGGTTTAAAATGTACAAGTGGAAATGAGGTAGAAACAATTTTCAAATGTTAAAAGTAACATGCTTAATTAAATAGTAATAGTATTTTCTTGTATCACAACCTTTATTTTACAGTGTATTATTCCCCACTATACTAGTTCTCAAAAAGCAAAAGGAGCACATGTTTCCCATGGCCTGTGGCTGCTTGTTGCTAATGCATAGCTCATTAGGAGTTTGTATACCTGGCCTTGGGTTGTGTTTAAATAATGTCTGTCCAGTTGGATACGGTCTCATGAATGTACGGTCCAAAGTCATTTCAGCCAGCGCAAGCATCTGGATCGTGTGAATGACCTAGTGGCTCTTGGTGTTTGATTTGTAATCATCTCTCTCGTTCATTTCCTATGTTCTCAGGCAACATGTGAATGTAAAGTGTTTGTTTGGGAATTTGGAGGGTTTGACCTGATAGGGTCAGATGTTAGATGTAGCTAATAGATGACATCATTATCTATACCAACAATTCCTGGAGTGAACTAGGAGCGGAAACGAGAGTGGATAGCGCTACAGAGAGGGAACTGTGTGCTTTTGTCAAGTCTTGTGTGTGTGTGTGGACAGGTTTGTCATATTGCTGCCCTGGGGGCTTGAGTTTGTGGAGATGTGTCAGCACAGGGTGTGTGGTGAAGAAAGCCTGCTGTTTACTAAAGACAGTAGAGGAAGATGAGGTCAGAAGATTCGTCCATCACCTCTACTATGGCAACAAAAGAGTTTTGAGCAATTTACAGTCTGTAAACACACACCCTTAAATCCGTACTTAAAAGGGATAACTCAATTTAAAAAGGAAAAGGTTTTGTTTATTTGCTCAAGACATTTCTCAACTACATGATTTTCAATGGAACTCAAAAGGTCAAATCTGGCCACTCTTTTCAACATCAAAGAACAGACCAAAATTAAGTTATTCTTCATTGGTTAGATCTCCTTGTAGGAGCTATTTGGCTACAATTCTCAATTATATTTAAACGTGTATGAGGGCTGTCAGGCTTCAAAATGTCAAAAAACAAAACTGGTTCATATTGCAAGTTTTCTTGATGTGATGAACAAACAAAAAGCTATTTTTGTTTTTAATTGCTTAGCTGCCCTAATAGGAATTCATATGTTCATAAAAAAATACTCATCGTTATTCAAACTTAAGTTCAACTTGCTTAATGCTTTTCTCGTAGTAAAAGTTAACAGCCATAAAGTGTGAAGATTATCATCTTATAGTTTAAATTCGACTTGATATAATGTGTGGATTTAAACAGCTATTTTCAAATCTTTTTGGTTTACTTCTTTGGTAGGTTTACTTATATTGCAGCCACCACACTAGCTACTATTTTTAATTAAAGCAAATGCAGACATGTATCTTTAGAGAATGAGCACAGAGAGGCGCTTCTGGGCTGATAATCTGACTGGAGTGGCTGCATAGTAGACATAATGTGCCACAGACGTGCGGTTTAAATAAGAGGTTATCCAAGCAATAACGGAAAGGAAAGCCCCTTATGCTTGTTTTTTGGAGGTAATAGTACATTAAAGAATGATCATGTGACTTTTACTCACATGACCTGTAATTTCAAAAAAAGCTCTCATTGCAGTTTTGCGAAATATTCCTTTTTCAAATTGTCTGAAAAACCATCTCATGCAAGCGTAAAAACCTCTTAGTAAAATATGTCAGTTTTCGCAAAATTGATGCGTTTCCATTGGCCGTATTTTTAATCCGTGCAATCTGAAGAGTAATAGAACTGCAGCTAGTGGCTGAATTTTCTTTTTAGAATGAACTATCCCTTTAACAACCATTTCTGCATTAGAAATAATGTTCCATTAGCGCATGTGAGAGCTGCCCGACATAAGTGCCTGTCATGGGATGGTAATTTACAGCCCAGATGATGGGCCAGACCCTTGATCAGCAAGGGGAAGTCTGGCCATGCTGTGGACTGGCAAGATATGCGCAGCGTGGGTCCTACTGTCACGCCGTCAGGTGCTTTGAAACCTGGCCCGAAGTCCTCAAAACCCTGGCTGACCGCCTCACCTGTTCAGGCGATTTACAAGACACTTTTGCTGCTTTAAGCTCATGAAGTGGAAAATGGCTGTTCACATAGTCAAGCTTGACATAAATCATTTTAACACTGGCACGTTCGTTGTTGATTAGTTTAGTGTGAGTAAATTGGTTTAATTCTGAGCTAAAATCAGCAAGCAAACAAGCAACCGCGATAATACTGCCACATGAGATCACAAGCCTTACTTTCCCAGCATCACCTAACAGGAAATACAATAGGGACAAGTGTTTTGTTCGACTAAATTACGATATGAGATTGGGGACCTTTAAAATGGACTACGAGCTTTACCTCTTTTCGAATACACTCTCAAATCGTTCCCTGCACATGTGGGTCACTACTCATTTTTAGAGCATCCCTAATTGTGTTGCTTTTGCCCATGTAATGGCACAACATTAGAGGCTAAAAACTGAGTCATCTACGGATTAAAACGTTGCCACAACTGAGGCGGCGAAAGTGCGCGGTAATGCTCTTCATCTGTCTCTGAAGGCCTATCCGAAGAATCACGCTACTGTGCTTCTCCCTTTTCAAACCAGCTAATATGGCTTCATTTGGCCACCGTCCTGCGGCACACGCGCAGGAATGAGGTCATGAGCGTAAAGACGGATGCTCTAATCTGGTGCCTAGCCTTCGCCATCTGCTGCAGTCAGATGGTGGGTCGCCGCAGGCCCCACGTGTGTGCTTTAATCCACTGCGTTCACGTACGCTCAGTAAGGTGGAGACCTACTATACCTCTGTGTGCCAAATTCTGTGTGTGGGGGGGAATCATCTTACTGAGTTAAAGATTGAGGATGGCACAAAACTAAAACTCTGCCGATCTCACATTATGAAGCTATAACAATGAAAAATAGATTTGAAATTTGTACATTTGACATTAAATCAATGTCAGTAGTTTTTGCAGCATACTAATAATATTATTGCTCTAGTCTTTAGTACAACGTGACCCTTCAGAAATAATTTTAATAAGCTTATTTTGTGAAGAAACATTATTATTTTCAATATAGTTCAACATTTGGGTTGATTGGACATTTTTTCAAGAATTTCCTGTATTCAGAATTTTTAAAAGTGAGATTTGCTGTAAATATTTCAATCATAAAAATACAGATTTAATTTTCACGCATAGTAAATTAAATTCTGCATTCAAAAACAAAACAAAAAAACTAATTTAAATGTACAGAATTCTAATTGAAAATTCTCCTAGCTCTAAGTTATTGCCCTGCACCATCTGAGCAAAATGCTTGGCTTTAACTTTGTTGTTTGTACAGAAAAAGTGTGCTTTCATACAGTGCCAGTGTGACTTTTTTTCCCCTCAGATGTGTTAATGAATGCCTTGTGATTTGGAGATCAAATAATGGAGTCAATTAAACATTCCTCTGATCGCTCACGCCATTCTGTGCGGACGGAAGCGGCAGGTTTTGAGTGACTGCAATACCCCTGCCGCCCAGTTCATGCGGTAGAGAAATGAAAGAGACGTGCTCACAGCCTTGTGCGATTGATAAAATAATCTCTATATCTCATCTTCCTTCGCTCCTCTCTGAAGTATCTCCCTCATCACGTTGTGTTAAAGGTCACATAGGTATCTTATATCGGTAGTATGAACAACATCAATACATGGCTGGGGGTCTCAAAGTGGTCTTTAAAGACTAATACACGATGGGTACATTGCTTTCAGCCTAGCTTTCGTCACATGAAGGTACAACCTTGAGACTGCACACAATATAGCACACAGTGGAAAAAAAAAAAAAGTTTGTGTCTGCAGAAACAAACTTCTACAGACAAGAGCGAGTAAGCTTGAAAAAAATGCCAAAACGCAGCTTTCGTTTGCAGTCCACGCTTGAGTGTGAGTTACACGCTCCGATAAGACAACTAGGCAGTTCTCGTACCTTGGAGATAGGCAGATCCTAATCTCTAAATGGATTGTGGGTAAGTGAATTACTTTAGCTTCCACAGAGAGCGTGGCAAACGGAGTGAATAATGAACCACCCAGAAATCCTTGACGGGATTTAACACCTCCTATCATCCTGCCGTACATTTGGGAAGCGCCCTTGAAAAGGAGACCGTGCGGTGCACACTCGGAAGCATCTGTTTGGTGACACTCACGACTTCATCAAAGAGGAAACGGGACCTCTGCGTGCTCAGGGTGGGTAGTAATCCACCAGGATCTGCATGGTGTCAAAAGGTCAGACTGCCCTGTTTTAGACATTCCAGTTGGCACAGTATCGCTTCCAGTTGTGTGCTGCCCCGAAGGCCATGAGAAAGAGCCTGAACGCTGAGGCAACGAGAGATTGACCGAGAGAGAGCTCAGCGCCAATTACTTGGTGACAACTGGCCGGGATTAGGCTTTGTTGTGTAGGGTGACCTCTGACCTTTGAGTGCTCGCCTGGTGATGAAAACTCTTAACCTGTGCTGCTCAAGACAAGAGAGACGGCTGTTCTTTAAAGAGCTTGATGACCTGATTAAGCTTCGGAAATGGGACGAGCCTTAAACGGTTTCCATGCACACAGGTCTATGCAAATTTTATGGGCGATATTATAAAAAAAAAAAAAAAGTTAGAGAAACAACAAAATGTGCGTGTGCTCAAGGTGGATCTTTTTTTGTTATGCAAGCATGCAAGTGAACAAACTACAATAAAAATACACTACCGAATCAATCATTGATATTTAAATACACAGCTATTAGGATTCTGGACAAATGAGATTTCATGTGGGCGTGGCTGTAGGAGTTCTGCAACTCATTTGGTTACAGATTTGAATCTTTTGATGGTTTACGTCATGCCCTTTTAGGATAAAGTTCAGTTTAATTGGATTTTTCTATCCGCCATGTAAAATCAAAGTCAAAGAATCTGCTGCTAATTAGAGATTAGATAGTGGGATTTGTATGGAAATACAGTAAAATCATTGGCACAGTATAAAACTGGTGATTAGGCTTACCTTATCAGAGTAGACGAAGAAAAGTATGAGCAAAATCAGCTCAGCCAGCAGAATAATCAGCAACACAATGAAGAACTGCAGGAAGAAAATACACACAAAAAAGGAAGTGAGCGAGAGTGAGAAAGACGAAGGGTAAGACCTGTCTGAATGAATCATCTCCGATTTCTACACTCACTCTCTCCCTCTCATTCAATTTCACTTCTTCAGCTAAATATTTACACAGCCTTCCACACAGCATGCGCCTGTCAGCCAGTAAACATTATTTCGCTGAGTGCTCAGTACATTTTCCAGTCATCTCCTGATGACCGTTTCTGTCAAAGTCCATCTGAAATGCAGATTCGAGCCATCTGAAAGCCTTTAAGACACTTGTTTATTGAACCTCGACATTGACAGGTCCGCAAAATAAGTTCCCTTCCGCCATTAGAGGAGGGCGAGAGCGATTGTGTTAACTATGTGCGTCCTCGCCGACCGCTGAATGACAATATGTGTACATGTCTGGTCTGCCATGACCATATGGGGTATGTAAATAGAGCAAAAGTTGAAGGAATGGATGTGAAGACTGTAAAAGCTTTGAGGGCTCTTCGTTCCTAGACCTCTGG
Source organism: Enteromius treurensis (assembly GCA_032275025.1). Taxonomy (NCBI): domain Eukaryota; kingdom Metazoa; phylum Chordata; class Actinopteri; order Cypriniformes; family Cyprinidae; genus Enteromius; species Enteromius treurensis. The sequence goes on from JAUCMU010000036.1 coordinate 17,926,492, forward strand.
GGAAAGAGAGCGCTACACCACATCCAGAAACATTGGGCTGGCTGCTTAGATCTCAAACCCAGTGACGTGAAAACCCTTCTCTGATGTCTCACTCCGCCTCAGAGCCACGGACACAGCTTATATACAGCACAGATAGCGAAATCTAAAGGTCAAGCCATTCGAATTTACACCGCTCCTATCTAATAGGCATTTAGGAAACCGTAGGAACTGGAGATTGACATTAAAAATTAATAAGGAGGGATGGTGAAGATGATTCTGGGTTTGATTGGATTTGTGCATTTCCTCCTTTACTTGTACCGATGCTTGTTTGGAATCGCATGCTAAGTGCACAAGCTTGTTTACCAGCACAAAACAATATGACATGGAGGATGCATTATTCACTTCTGTAAATGACAGAAAAGCATGCAAGTGACAAAACCGTTTTCAATTAGACTGCGTTTATCACCATTAGCCAAATGAATGAGAAAGTGAAAATGAGTGTAAAAATCAAAGTGAGACTGGCAGTCAAAGGGAGGAAAATAGAGAGGCATGTGGCTTAACTCTAGTTCCAAACCAAAACCCTTGAGTGCAATGAAGAGACACGTTTCACATAATTAGCAAACCTCTCTGGTAACAGTTTACTTTAAGCCTGTATGTATAATGCATTATTAAAAAAAAGGTATGCGAAAGGCCGCTTCACTTCATGACGGCGCTTATTTTGGGATAATGACTGGCCAGCTGTACGTTATCCCACTTTTTACACAGCTACTCACTAAATAAATAAAAAAAATGACATGAAAAGTTGAAATGATTGTTTTATGTGAGAAGAAAGAGACTGCAGAGCAACACGGAACCATGAAACTAGCATTGACTGAGAAAAAAAACTAAAAATAGGTGCATAAAGTTTATAGTGAAGTTATTTGCAAATCAGAATCAAGTGTTTCAGAAAATTCTTCATATATTTATATATGTATATTTATTAAATATTAAATGTGCTTTCATCCATTTTAACACATTACGCACTTTATATAATGCATAAATAGAGTAAATATTATTCATATAATATGAAAATGACTCACGAAAACATAAAAGAAGGCTACAAGGTAAGTGCGAACATTTTCTACTGTGTTTTTACACAGTTTTTTACAATGTGTAGGTGTGGTATAACTTACGCTCAGAAGCAGGCACTTGTTTTCCTTGATGGCGCCCAGGCATCCGAGGAAGCCCGTCACCATGACGATGGCGCCTATGGCGATGACCATGTTGGCAGCAGAGAGAGAGGGAAAGGAGGGGGAGAAGGTGGCGAAGCTGCCTTGAGACACAGACAGCCAGATTCCAACTCCCAGCAGCCCACAGCCACACAACTGCAGAGAGAAGCAACAGATTATGAGATACTGATGCATTCTGGAACATCGATTCTGAGCGAAAGCTGTTGTTCAGGAAAACAACATTCATTATGCACCACAAATTCTAACTGAAATATAGTTTTTGATTGCATGTAGACATAAACAAAAAAGCTGGATGTGCTCTAACTCTCCATAAAGTCTGCAGAGGGCCAGTGGAAAAAGTTAATGAGAATCAGCAGAATAGTTGGGCCGTATGATTGCCGCAATGCGGAAAAAACACAGAATCCAGGAACGCCACAGAATTTGTCAAAGTTTGGAGAAATTAATCAAAAGTAGGTGATTACATAAATTCAATATGGACTAATGTCTGTGAATATTAAGCCACACTGACCCTCATTCATTAAGCCAATATGAGTGCCCCTCTATGAATGAATGCCACAGAAGCGCAGTTTAATTTACTACACGCATACTGAAGCTAACATATGTGACGCTCACAGTGTTTCCAGTGTCTGCAGTCTTACAAAATGAGGACGTAAACACATCTCCAGAACCGCACATTTTTATATTTCACTAGAGAAAAACTTTTTCATACACACACATAGAAATTGTAAGTGCTTCATGGCAACATAGCAAAATAAAAGCTTGGTTTAATTTAAAGAAATTGTACCAGAAACGTATAACTATAGTTCAGCAGAATGTATATAATGCTACTACAGTAACACTTTAGAATAAGTTGTCATTTGTTAACATTAGTTAATGTATTAACTAACATAAACCAAAAATAAAACAAAAAATATCACAGTACTTATTAATGTTAGTTAATAAAAATATGATCGCTCATTGTTAGTTCATGGTGTATTAACTAATGGTAATGAACCAATTAATGCTGAAAATGCTGTAAACCAAAAAAATAAAGTAAATTTTTATTAATTCAAAGAAAATGTAATAATTTAAGCCTTAATTTGAACAGAAATAATTTCTAAGGGGGGAAAACAATTATTTAAAAATAATTAATTAAATAAAATTTTTATATATATATAGAAGGTTAGAAAAAATAACTATCACAAGGCCCTAAATGCTATTTTTGTAAAAGCTTTAATAAACCGATGTTATATTGTAAATTGTGGTAGACAGAATCCAGAAAAAGGAAAAAAAAAAAAAATAATAATAATAAAATCAGGAAAAATAACACTGATTTCATAGGGACCTTGAGTACAGCAGATTTTGATACGGCAACAATTCGCCATGCCAACAGGTTATTGTAGGGGCCACAAGCACTCTGCCTTCTTGGTCATTTGAGGGCCACACTATGATTTTAATAAAACACAGACTGACCATTGACATTTGAGTCCAGCTGCGTGACGGCGGTGATGAATCTGTAATGTTTATAGAAGCTTCTGATTGACACCACTGAGTGGAGAAGCTGTTTGCCCATCAATCTGCGATAAGGGCACAAAGTGATGCCTGCAGAGATGACGAGGAAGAAGCAGCTGACATTTCCTTCGCTGTTATTGGCATATCCAAAGCAATCTCCGCGTGAATACGGAATCATACTCGGCACTGATAAATTGACGGGCACCACACGGCAAATCAAAAAGCACCACGAGTGCCTGCCCTGTGTGAACGCTGTTGTCACTGAAGTGTATGCATGTTCGACGACCCACTAATGGCGTGACAGCGATAAAACCAAACCTTACAGTTGCATCCTGGGTTTTTCTGATGCTGTAAATTATTAATCGCTTTTACATGTGCTCTAATTCGCTTTCAGGCATAAACAAGGCGGTTAACTAAACCGCCTGACAATGCCTTCAAGATTGAAGCAGCAAACTTTGAAACTCTGTGAAACAAATTCCTTCATTCACGGTGGTTGAAATGATCAGCACGCTCTTCTGCAGAGTACCTTTCCCACGACGGGTGAGATAAAGAATGCCGTGAGAGACATAGAGGCTGTATGTATCTCACACTTGGCAGGTTAAAAGTGGGCGCTGAAGCTCTGTTTGGTGAGGAAGCACTTTAGCCTGAGGGTGAGGGCCGTTTTTAATGCCCTGGGAGGTGAGAAATGGCTCTGCGCTAATGTAACATGGAGAACTCGATTTCTCAACGTCCACAATGTGAAACAGCGAGTTGTCAAATAACCTGAGAGGAAGCGATCCCTATGAACCACAGTCAAAGCAGATTACTTGTTTAATTAGACGCAAATGAAAACAAGAATGTCAGGGATATCCGTACCCATAATTATATCATAATTGGGCCATGATTGTAACTGCAGCAAAACGAGAGCATTGTCTGTTGCGGTTCATGTTGCTTTTGCTAAGATTACGCTTATTTAGACTCATTCTTGATTAATTTAACTGTAAGATATGAATCACATAATAATATTATGTGTATTAATATTATTATTAATAATATTATGACAATTTAAGCTTTTCTACATTTGACTATATTTGTCCTGAATTTTCTTCAGATATTACTCAAGTCTTTAGAGTCACGTTATTCTTTTTTATTTACTTTATTTGAAAAAAAAAATATATATATATACTGTAAATGCCTTTCCTGGGACTTTTAATCATTTAAAGACATTATAATATGGATGCAATATATACAAGTTATTTGTTTTGCTACAAATTAAATAAAAGTAAATAAAGTGTGACTATATTTAAATTAATATAGCACTTTTCGACCTCTCTTTACAACACAATTTACTACAGGAAAAAACGTAAAGAGTAAAATCACATTTTTAAAATATATTTCACATTAATGTAAAACTGTAAAACACTGTTTTATATTTCCTCCCTCATTGAATATTCAGTTTTATTTGTTATATTGTGTTGCAGCAATATACCACAAAGCTCATTTGCATTTGAAATAGGAACAAATTTATCACTGAAAGTTTGCTGGAGCACTATACTTCTGTATGGGGAAGCACAAGGGTTAAGCTAACAGACTAATCTACATTTAACAACACCGTTTCTCATATCACTAAGCCATTTCATGTCCATCCATCATGCAGCATTTATGTGTGTAATAGTGACTGAAGGTCATTAGCATTAGTATGGCCGTACTGCCTCAGCACTGCTTAAAACATCCTCCAACACTTATAAAGTCAAAGCACGCCTGGAAACATCGACCATGCTGCTTACCGGCCCCTCCGACCATCCTTCAGGCTGTGTGCAATTTTGACTCATTTACCTTATTTGTAAAACCTCTCCTGTAATTGAAACGGCAGCCTTTGCCGTCACATCAAAAACTCCAGGAAGAAGCAGAGGTGAGAGGCAGGGGCAGAACGTGAGAGAACACATTAGCGGGAGAAAAAAAAAAAAGAGACAAGGGCTCGGGTGCAACGTGCAGGGAAAGACAGAAAAAAAGTGTCCTCGGAGCAACAGCAAAGTCCTGAAAGCCCAGGAAAAGGATGTGAGTGGGGTGAGGCGAGTGCCTCATAATAGTGCATTAGCAGTGTGTGCTCGGCGGGGGGACATAAATGTAGGCTTTGTTCTTCTCTGATGAGTCTAAGATGAAAAAAAGGGATGAGAGAAAGAGAGACGGAGTGATTTTGCCCTCTTGTTTCAGTTCTCACTTGTTTTGGACCAACTCACTGGACAGATTTAATAATTTAACACCCAACTGAGCACAGCACTCCAAGAATCGTTTCTTGACTGTTCTGTTTGTAGTGTTTTTAAGCTGTCTTTGAAAGAAAAAAAAAAGTGCAGGAGAAGTGAATCAATGACATAGGAGCATATTAAACTGTACGTATCAAATCTTTACGTTGAACTGAAGTGGAATTTAAGTCACTAGTGCTAACGTGTCTGGGAGCACAGAGTTTAAGGCTTAAGGAAATATTTCAAATGCAGAGGTTCCCCATGGTTCAGCGCACATGTGAATCGTGAATTAACTGTCCAAAAAAGTTCCAAAATATTCCTAACATAGATAGCATGTAGTATATAGTATCAGGAAACTGACTGATGCCTGCACTGCTCTGCTGGAGAAAGAAAGATGTGTCAATCACAATTCTAGCTACAGCTGGAGGCTTACACGTGGCTTCACAACTGCTCCCGCGCTGGTCTTCCACTGCATCACTACTGAATATGTGTGGGAGAAGCCCTGCAACTCACTATCAAAGCTAAATTTGAACAGAGGCGCTTCACTGGATTGGAAGCAGCATGTAAGATGCCTAAGTCTATGAATGTTCTTCAAGGACGGAAGGGATGCTCAGATTTGACGTTCTATAGGGTGAGTGTTTGTTTTGAGAAGCACTGTGCTATATTTACAGCGGCACAACTGTAACGCTAAGCTGCGGGAGTTGAAAGGGGACATGGCGGTTTGCAGACTTCTCAGTAAACAAGGCGTCTCAGAAAGGACATTTATCATGGGAAGCCTGTCTCACAACGCTGCACCCAGCTTGGTGCGCCTTAAGCAGATTCCCTGAAGAATAAACACTGGACTGGTAAACACACTGCCTCTCACCTCCGATTTCTCACAGGGCAAAAAGGACACCAAGCGTGTCATTTGAAAAAAAAAAAGTGTGGAAGATGGCAAAGTAGGGTTGCCAGATCTTGACCATAAAATTAAAGTTTTATTTAAATTTGAAAAAAAAAAAAAAAAAAAAAATAAAAAATTAAATAAATGGTAAAATTTTTATACCATACCCTACTTTTGGTTTTAAAATATTTTAAGGCTTTTGTACTTTTGATGTACCTTTTATGAAGGTACATCAAAGATTTAAATGGATGAAAGGGGCTTGCAAAATGGCATGCGGTTTAAGCTCAAGGTCAGTGTAATTGAACTGAGCGAGAAACTTATCCATCACTCTGACCACTATATCAACTACAGCAGAAACCTGCTCACTCACACGCAGTCATATTGCAGGCCAGTGATGGACGTGACTCACACGGCCTCCAGAACCATCTATGTGTGTACGGCGCTGCTGTGAGAGAGCGATTAACCTTTTCATGCTCTGCCTCAGAAGAGGGTCAAAGTGTGTGTGTGTCCAGCAAACCAGTCTTAATGAGAGGTTATATCACCCTGACCCACGCGTCTTTACGATTTATTAGGAAACACAAACCCTGGAGTAACTTAAAACGGTGTGTGTTTGTGCGCGTGTGCATTTTTGAAGGACATTAAAGGAAAGTTCCAGATTTAAAACAAGGTGAGCTTTATCAACAGCTGCTGTGACATGCTGTTGTTTATCACAGAAAAATACCTTTGGTAGGTATAATACATAATTTAATAATAATATTAATATTCAAGTTTAGAAGTTATAGCATTTTAAACAATTATGTCTATACTTTACACATAAAAATAACAACAACAACAACAGTTTTAAGTTAAAATAAGTTATATTAAGTTATATACGTTTTTAAAATGTCACTTTTATTCCTATATTTCCAACACTTTTTCTTTAGCTGTTTTTAAATCATCTCATTGTGTGACGATATTTTATGTGCTATTTAGTCATAATAGCTGCATGTACAATAATGATAAAATCACAGCACTAATTATCAACAACAAAATTAATTTAAAATGAAGGAATTTCACATTTTCCTACACAGCATTTATAACCTTCTTCATACAAGGGTGAAATAAAGAAATAAAGAGAGGGAGATTAAGAAAAATGAAGAGAGTTGCACTGCCCCGGGGGTTGCATGCCTCTCTTTAAGAAGCCAGTTAGCTGCCATTGATTTTACACTAAAATAAAACAGTCTATTGTAATGAAGACATAAAGGCTGGTATGCGCTCAGCACCGAGAGGGAAATGATACCCCATTACTGAGTGGCCTCATCCTGCTCAAATGACCGCTGGCCCTTTATTGCTCAAATAGACTATAGAGAATCTCTTGCATCAGGTAATGTAGTGTTAAATCACATTAATGGATGCGAGTAGTGTTTGTAAAGAAAGTAGTCCTGTAATGTCCCAGTGATACTGAATTAAGATTTGGGAGATTTAAACATCTTTTTGATACCATGAGCAGATCAGATGGAGATGATGATCTTATGCACCCTTCCTCTGCCTTTCATTCGTTAAGCCAGTAACATCCATCTTAGAGAATAAATCATGAATGGGATACTAAGGGAGAAGAAGAAGCCAAGTCTAAATAATCGCTCATCTGAGCGGATAGACAAAACATATTTAGCTCGAGAGGAAGAGATATAAACAACTCTCAGCCATTTATCTTCTATAATAGCAAAGCTTTCTAAACAATCATACACAATTTGCACTCAGAAAATATGAATAAAAAAAACATACGAACAGATAAATAAAATAAATATAATATGAATAATAAATAAATTTAAGATGTTTGATTGGTTTACTAAAAAAGGCTATTGATAATATTTTAGTGGTATGTAAGAGGGAAAAAAAAATTATTCCTTTGTAGAGTGTTCGATTTTAACAGTATGGATATATTGTAAATAAAATATAACAACGCTCGACTGAGTGCTGCATTAACTTATTAGTGTTTTTTTTCCTTCTCAAATGTTATATTTCATATTGCATAACATGATGCCAAGGTCATGGGTTTGACTGAATAGATTTTAATAAATTAGTAACTGTAATATATGTGCTAAATGAATTTTTCATTTGTGCCAAATCCATAAATGTAAACACAAAAAGAATGTCAGATTCGATCTGAATAGGTCAGAATTTGCTGTTATCTAAATTAAAAACTAGTTGAAACCTTTCCAGAAGGTTAATCAGAATGAATCATAACTTGAAACTTTCCACTTTAAAAAAATAATCCAAATCAGCCCCAACCTACAGATAACAAAGCCAAGAATGATGGGTCCAAATTGCTGCTCTTCAGAGGGTTGCCTGCAGCTTCTTTCGGCAATTATTGGAGAATTAATGAGCACCAAAACACCTTGTCGTTCAGTCAAATGAAAAACAAGATAAAAAAAGAAAAAGAAAAAAAAGAGCTGTGACTGTTCTACGCCATCTAGGATAGACATCTCGATCTGTCTCCTTGGCTCCTCACATGAGTGGTTTTAGTAAACTAATAAAAAACAGCTGTAAACAGTCATGACAAATTCGCGTTGTCTTTGCTTTCGACTAAACCCCCTGTTGTTTCCACAAAGCACAGTTTCCACCCCCCATCGTGAAGAAGAGAGTCGGGTCTCTTCTCTTTGAGTGTGTCTCAAAGAAAAGCCTGACAGTGAATAATGCAGCAGAACTGTGAGAAAAAATGTACTGCTGAAGAAAATCAGTAGCGAGCCTTAAAAGCCGACAGATGCGCTGTAGAGAGATTAAACAGCAATACTTACAGTTTAAAGTTTCATATGGGATCATTTGGGAAGATGGAATGGAGCGAAATCACGCCATGAAGACGTTGCTTTGTGCCGATATGAAACAAACAGTTTGAGAGCTTTTGTGTATGTATTCATTGACATGGATATGATTTTTGCAAACAAGCAATGATGAGTAAAAAAGAATTGCCTATTGCAGTAGAACATAAAAAGAGACAGGAAAACACAAAAAGAGAGAAATAATGCAGGTTTCACTGAAGCAGAAGTTTGGTGCTTTCAGCTTTTATCTTGACTCTCACATCTGGCATTAAATGAGCTCCATGACTCAAAATCAATTTGAACATCTCTGCCAATCAGCAGCCGGCTCTCTCATCTGACACCTGCCACCACAGCTCACTTTCTCACAGTGGAGGATGAGAAGGAACAGGAATTGGAGCAGGAGGGGGGAAAACTATTAGATACCATTGGCTAATTTGTGCTGCTCTGCTCTGCAGATTTCTGGCAACTCAACAGAATACTTACGAGGACTACATGCTTTTTAAGTATGGATCGAAATTAGAACAGAGAAGGCAAATCTAGAAGATGCAACAAAAGAAAAACAAACCCGCTGACGCGTCAATAAAAACATAAAATTGTAATAATATTTTACAATACTTCTTTAGCTGTGTTTTTGATCAATAAATGCAGCCTTGGTGAGCATTAGAGATTTTAAAAAAACATTTGAAGGGTAGCAAACATGACGTGATTGCCAACAAAATTCTCTGAGGAGAAGTAAATGAGATGATTAAAAAAGTAAGTTTGTGTTTACGGTTAAAAAAAACTGCAATACATAAATGAACCAATAAACAATAAATAGTCTTCACTATCTCCTCATTGTATCATAAAAAGAAATATTGGGACCGCGGGTGTCTGTATGTGTGCGCTAGACTTTAAAAAGCATCAACAAAATGGCTCTATAGGGCTATAAACCCAAAGTCCAAATGGTGCTAGAGTTATAGTGCTTTCGGTTTCCCCAAGACAAACAGATGTTGCTGCTCTGGGCAAATAAACAGCAAACACTAGTTTGTTCGGCCTTGAAAAAAGCAGCACTCATCTCAGGAAGCTACACAGGCCTGGCCAAGCAGAGGCGATTCTGGGATCAAGCCAGGACTGAAGAGCATCGGATATGGGACTAAAGAGCCCAAGAACACGAGCAGTATTGGACTCAGAGGAACAAGACCAGCACAGTTGTAGAGCTGAAATAATGACAATTACTTCACAAGACAATAAATCTCTCTAGCTGTGGCTGAAAGAAATAGTTCATCCAAAACTTTGTCATCATTTACTAACCCTCATGCTGATCTAGAGCTGGGCGATATGACCCAAAATCGAAACCTTGATTAACTGAACAATTTTGCTCGATTACGATTATTGAGTATTTATTATTATTATTTATTTCTTTTTGCCCTCATAGTTCATTAAAGTTTTGTACTTTAAATATACTTAACTATTTAGGTTGGCATATATTTTTCCTAACGAAAAAGTGCACTTCTTATCTTACAAAGCATTAGTATTAAAAAAACAACAACAAAAAAAACGACATGACATGGGAAAAATTACATTGGTTAGAGGTTCTTCAAACCAGTATGACATACTGTCTTCAACAGAAGGTAGGTAGACATAAGGGATGCAACGGTACAGTGAGCCCACGGTTCGGTTTGTATCACGGTAACGGTTCGGTTTCGATGCATCAATATTACTGTACAGTACTGTATGTGAGCTCTAACA
>JAUCMU010000036.1:17936918-17970017 GCA_032275025.1 Enteromius treurensis
ATGCAGCCTGAGCCGTGCGCGACTGAACAAATCACTCCCACGAGACGACTCGTTCTTCCCGAGTCACATTAAAGATTAGTTCAAAATGAACTGACTAGAATTTCTGACCATCGCCGGATTGTCTATGCGCTTAATACACAGGAAATGCCCATTTTAATTAAAATGATAGTTTAATGCCTCAAATAGGCTACCGAAATATCAAAGTTCACGTGGGTGTACCGAACCGAACAGGACGAACCCAAAACCGTTGCATCCCTAGTAGACACCTGAGGTAGACAATGACCATTGACTTCATTGACATCACAATGTGTCTTGAGGTGCATAAACATTGAAAACTGTGTTTTAGTTATACTGTAGATACATATACATGCAATATTCTAGAACCTGAAATGCTGACAGCTTGCATTAAACATGAATATTCCACTAGACACAGTAGCAATAACACTAGAAAGTGTAGAGAAACTAAATGCCTGCCAAATATTTAAATCAAACAAACCGGAAATCTAAATTAAAAGTGTAAAACAATAGTAAGTCTGAAATTAGATATCAAAGCTATGACAGATGGCGATAAATTCTGAACTAAACGCTTTTAAATTTCCTACTTGAACACTAATCAGCTTAAGAATGGTACTTTTTTGCCAAACCCACTATCTCCATGTATTTCATAGCAAGCATGTTTGTTTTACAGAATAGTGAAAGACACTAATTTGAGCACGTTTAGATGATTTTCATTTGAGGGTGAGTTATTTCTTGAACAACTGATTTCTTCTATGAGATTATGAGTTAAATCGCTCATTGATGCTTAATGTCTTTACCATTCCAGAATAATTCTAACCTCAAAAAATAACTCAATAAAAATCAATCTTTCACTGCGAAAAGCAACAAAAAAATCCAAAACCTTTATATAAATAAAGGGTTTTATCATGGCAGGGGCTGTTGTGTTTGAGGAACAGCTCTTGTTATTGAAATTCTTCCCTGATTCAACATGATGTGCACATCCATCTCCTAATCTGAGACCTTCTGCCAACCTCACTCACAAGAATGGCGTGTTCTCTGGCTGTCTGCAAACCTGAGCTTCACGGAAACGTAAGATGCGGAATGGGATTTGGATTTCAATGCATATTTTCTATTCTTTTTCTAGCATTTCTCTCATCTAACTGACAAAGTCATGAGCAGGAAACATTCTTTTCCCATTGATTCATATGAAGGACGCTGAGCTCTTGGTGAACAGATCCACCGTCTATCCCCAAAAGCAACAATTTGTGGTTCCTAAGTTGATTTTTAATTCAAATACATTGTTTAAACTACCAATTCACAGAGAAAATAAAACGATATTGGAAAAAGTTGATTCGCAGACAGGCACCCGTCAACTCCGTCTGGCGCTAGCGTAGTGATGAAATTTCATCAAAAGGTGGTACCAGAGGTGAGCTGGACTCTCTCGCCTTGGCTTTAGAGCGCAACCAAGCCGAGGTGATGAAATATTCCGCTCACGTATTCATTTGAAGTGCTTCAATTTCCCACCCAAGTTCCATCTTGACACTCATCTGGAGAGTACTCCACACTCATGCAACTCCGGTTTTGAAATCCAAACATACTTGAAGCCTAAGCGGCAGAAATTCAAACCAGAATCGTTGCTGAAACAGCTATTATATTAATCCTCTCAGCAGCACGACGTCCACGCAGGATTTCCGTGTGTTAGAAGTGCAATAACGACCCAGGAATCGTTCAAAGCTGGGATGAATGTGTTTTGTATGTCTCGCATGCTTTACATGCACACCAACAAGATGTAAATAAATTTACGGGGTTTTTTCACGACACAACACAATAGACCCTGCAGCTACAACAACACAGCAATGCACATCATAGCATTACACAGCCCCGCAGGACCAGAGCTGCTAAATATGCACATCCGCTTAAGTGCTAAAGGATGAGCTCTCTTTCCTCGGTACAGAGAGGAAATCCGCTATCAAAGACATACAGCATAATCAATAGTCACTTTGCATGACGGCGGAAAGTAGACAACTTCCTTCCATTCTGGAGAGCCAGGCACTCTTAACGAGGTCAATTAAGTCTTTAAATCGAGAATGTATCTTGCTATGCTAGTTATTGCATTACAGAGAGAACGAGAGAGAGCTTATTCTCAAAAAAAAAAAAAAGAATGACACATGCTCACTTGTTCTGATGCACACTGACAATGAATTCTTGCTGGTGTCAATGTGACAAGTCACTGCTGACTGCTTTTCAGCTTGTTTTCAACATTACACAGCATGTTTTTCAGACTAATTGTCTCTCTCCTGCGCTGCACACGCCACCAAGCGTACGCTGTCCAGGCAGACGCTATTTGTCATGCGTGCAGAATACTACAAACCTCTTTCTCTCTCATGCACCCTGTCTATTTTTCATCGTTTTTTGTCGTGTTAAGCAGGAAACGAGGATTGACGTCAGTCAAAGAAACGAAATACGCAGCATCTGTTTGTTTTCAAAATTTTAAATGCATTTCTTGAAACTTACAGACCAGTGTTTAGTAAGATGTGTGTACTTTTATTCAGCAAGGACACATTCAACTGATCAAACGTAAAAGCTATTAGCTGATATAAAACCCCACATTAGTGACAAGAACCGCCTATGGCTCTGAAACACGAAAGCGTGTGTGACAGTGGTACCGACACAAACATACAAAGTCAGCAGTCATCATTATTACCCTCTGTGAACACAAAACTAGCTTTGGTTAAAAGGTAATCAGTTCTGAGTGTAAACAGGCCATGAGAAAGCAGCTCTATCTGTATGCATGAGGCACTAATGCTGCTGCGGGTGCTAAGGGAATGCTTAGCATGCTGAGACTGCAACAATCTGAACCCCACGAGCAGACTTTTTCCTTGAAAACCAGCCTCAAGGTCCTAAATACTGTACACACCCCCGAATTCACACTTGCATCTAAGCTTTGGCGAAAAACGTCTTTCAGGAAAATAACTTTGCCACCGTGTGGAAAGATAAAGTTTTTAATGTTTCGATTTTATCTTTAGAACATCCCCGTACCGCTCTGTGCGATAAGGAGAAACAGGAAGTCCTTGAGCGAATCCTGCATCCAAATATTTAACCTGAATTTCTGCAGGCATTCCGCTCTCGGTCATGCTCTCTCTATTTCAGTATGAAACTCTATATTAATTCCCACAAGGCCTAGCTAGGATAAGCAAAAGATATATTCTGCATGTGTATGCATGCAAGTGTTTGAAGATATTTGCCTCCGCATACAGTTTTCCCATTAGGCCTGGCCTGAGAGTCAATTCATGCACCCGTCTCTTCTCTTACCGTCAGCAGCTCACCTTTGAGCCCAAAATATGGTGAATTAACAGCAGACAAAATCCCTCTTCTATTTTATGCACCTTCTCCAGACCCATTCCTGTCAGTTTACTGCTAACATCCTAATTAGTCTGGAAAATGAAAGGGCTGTCTATCACGATGAATGACTGTCAGTTCTCACGCCTCAAAGACTCCTCCATATCTGGGAGGCTTTCATAAAGCAGATGTATTGTAAGAATCACAGAACCTATTCATGGAGTATAATAGGGCCATCAGAGAAGCAGGGGTAGAAAAGCGAATGAGCTCATGCGTGTCCGCCCTGGCAGTTATGTCCATGCTGAAGCCCATCCAGTAATGTGATATGGAGGGTGACCTCCACCACGAAGCAGCGGGGAAGCCAAGTCACATAAGGAGACGTGATGAAGTAGCTATCAAACACCCACTCATGGCCCTCTAGGTCATATCTCAACGATATGGATCACATGGGTGAGGTTCAAGAAATTGCTCATAAATAGAGGAGTCATGTCTTCGTCTCACTGCGGTTTTCTGGTCAAGTCGATAACGCCAACCTCAGGTGTGCAAGAACGTTTTGATTGTCTCGTCGTAATATTACAATGACGTACATTTTTATTTCAGTGAGGGGAAGATGAAGGTCAGGGGAAGGGTGTTGGGAGCAATCTATTTAGTTTCCTGTTCTCCTGTATGACGGGTTCAGAATGAATCAATACTCATTATCTATTCTCTTCTACTCGAAGGCTGGGCAGAATAACAGCATTTTAAAATATGCCACAGCTGGAGCTTCGTTTCATAGCTCAGTTGATCAGTCCACTCTCGTCCGCCTCAAGGTCATCTGCATCTTTTCTATTAACATTTTATAAGCCAAGCTTGTGAATCACAATGGGATGTATTGTATCTAGAGCTGAAACTGGTCAACGCTGAATAAACAAGCGTTCCACAAGCTGTGTGTTAACATGACTTAACAACTGACTGTGATCAGTAATAGCAGAGACAAACCTGCAATCGCCCAAAGACTCCATCCTGAGACAATTTTAGTTGACGCTTCATACTCTGATACACATCGCCATTGCACAAATTTTGGCTCAAAGAGGCAATGACAGCATGAGAGATTAATTCAGCATGGCGTTGTGGCAATGCGTATGTAAGGACTGACCCTCATACCGTAGCTGATGATGAGTGTTTGCCAAGGCTTAGACCACTGGCAAAATATGGCACATCTGTCGGGGGTCCCATTTGAACAATAAATTATGCAAATCCCTCAGAAGATGGCTTCAGATGAAACGTTAACCTATTTTCAATATATCAAACAAGGATATCTGATATGGTGAAAATGTTACAACTGCTATGTACATACAGTGATATATACCTATTAGTAGCATATGTTGGCTATATTACAACAGTTTTCAATGAACTGATGCACTATATAATGGGAGGGTGTGTTTACAATGATGCAATACTTAAACATGATGCAATAATCCAAGACATTCATTTGTTATGAATAATATTCAGTTGGCATCCATATAGATCCAAATAAAAAAAAAGAATATATTCATGCTGTACCCTCTCAGTAGGAAATTCGTTTATTTAAAAACAGCAAAAAGAGATGATAAAAACAAAGTTATACTAGTTATATACAGTTGTGTTTCATATATATACACATATATATATTTCTCTAACATGTCATTTAATATGAATGGTTCAGTATCTTCTCCCTCCCTGTGAGCCTCTGTCACATTTGCTGACAAAAAGGATGTTTTACAGCACTATCCCTCACACTTAACGTGCTGTAACCAGTGTATTTACATCCAAACATCCAACTGAAAGGACATAACTACAGGGTTTTCTGTCCAGAACAGGGTAAATACAATTTTGGGTGACTTTCAGAGAAAAGGAGTTTGTAACTTTGTTTACTGAGACTGTTGCAGATAAGCTGGCATATGACGATTGGCTAGACGTGAGGCAGAGAGTCCAGATAGACTCATATCAGGACAGCCAGATAAGACAGCAATATACGACGGAAATTAAAATTCAATACATACAAACAGGAATAGGTGTGTGTGCGTGTGTGGAGTTAGAATCAAAGCTGGCAATATTTCAATAAGCTCAGAAAGTGCAAAAATCAAACAGCTCTGACCTGATTTCACAAGGATCTTCAGGCCAGTGGATGGGTTTGAAATTCAGGACGGAAAATACTTCCCCATTCAAACAACCTTGGTGTGACTAGCAGAGGCCCACAGGGAAGTAATTGGCTCTAGGTAGCATAGAGTCTGGAATGACTGGCCTCTATTCCATATCCGTCTGATACCACTGATCTATTCCGATGCTGTCCAGACAGCCAGCATGTCTTTCCATCTCAGCAGGCTGTGTGAGAAGCAGCCACGGAAACGCACAGTAACTAGAAGTCCCACATGAAGTGAATCTAATGCATGGACACAAGTAACCCTGACCCGACATACCTCTGTCGGCACTCTAATCTTCAAAGGCCTCCAGAGCTTGCGCGAGCACATGGTCATCGGCGCCGGGCATCCTTCAATGGGCTTTTCGCACATAGAAACTCTAGTCCCTGCTAACCTACTTCCTGGAAAGGGAAATTTGTGTGACAAGGAGAAGAATCTTCAGAGGTCACATCGATTACACAGAGCCTCGCTGAAACGCTTATGCTGGAATGCTGATTTAGTCCAGCATACAGTATGGCTGTGACAGGATCTGGCTAATCTAAAACAACTAAAAAGGCATCTATATATTTTTTTTTGCACAAAGCAAAGTCAATTTGAGAATCTTGTCTGATAATATATTGCAAATGTAAAAAAAAAAAAAAAGTAAATGTTATATTTAAACTTTACTGTATACTGCAGGGAAAAATAAAAATACATTGAATTAAATACATCATATATCTAAATACATTGATTCATATTTGACAAAATTATAACAACTTAAAAAAAAATGCATTCTTCCAAATTTCAGAAATAAGTTACACAACTCAATGCGCCTTGTGTGCTCTGATGGGAACGTCGACGTGTTACATCTGGCGCTTGTCAGTCACAAATGGGCCAAGTCATATCAGCATTTCTACCACCAGCCATTTAACAGAAGCTTTCTGCCTTCTGACCGGAACTAATTGGTGCAAAAATGATGTAAGCCATGTTTGGCACGGGCTACATGAAAAGCAGGGTCAGCTGGGGTCATATTCATGACAGGTTCACGTGTCAGAGGTTAGGGGCCAGTCACCTGTGCTTCCTCTCACTGGGCCTCCTGGGAAAATTCCTGGAAGTGTACAGTTGGCCAGCCCTTCCATCTTTGGTCATGTTTCCCTCAGCTGGGACAACAATTAATGAGGAACATGACAGGGCAAGCCACCAACACGTCGATGATTGGCCAGAATATCCATTAATCATCACTATTTGATGATCTGAATTGTCTCTTTTGCTTCCACTTTAAGAAAGGCTAGTGTCTTTGTTTTGGTTTTTTTTGGTTGTAAAATTCTGCCACAGACAGCACCCACTCTATCACAATCTAACTTTTCCTTGAACAATTCTGCTGAGAGGGCTTGTTTCTGGAAAGTACTTCAATCACTGTTTAAGACTAGCTGAAAGAATTTCTCTCTACAGGACAGTGATAGAGTTTGTAAGCTAGCTGTCCAGTAAAAACGGAAGAAATAAACAGTCGTTTCAGCAGAATCAGAAGCCGCAGCTTTTTGACAGGGAAGGTCTTGGTGACTGTATCTTTGACTGTAAAGCCATGCAGCCTCTCTAACCCAAATCACACAGGTCATCTGAAGTCCAGCCAGAGTTTCAGCTGATGGGAGTTAAATTTAGATCCTAGCTCTGACAGGGGGTAGATAAGGGCTCACTTTATGGGCCAAACAATAAAGCCGCAGGCATGGGAAACATTTCTCAATGTTGGAGGCCAAAGTATTTCATCAGTCGCCAAGAAATTCCCTTGTTAATTTCAAATAAAACTCTTCAGAACCAAGGTTATACACAAGATTATGTGAGGAACGAAACTGCTGCCAAAGTGCATAGACAAAAAGTATGTTGTCTTAAAATATGACTTTTTCAAATTGAATCATTTGTGTTGACCAATAATCAATTTAAAAAGCATGCAATTATTTGTAACGCTTGTTGACTATGATAGGTATGGGGAAAATGTAAATTAAATTAAATATTGGCATTAAATAAAAATTTAAATATTTGACACATACTGTATTTTTAATTACATTGAAAGCATATCTGCTTTGAATCCGTGAAACAGGAATGAGAAAATCAATTTGCAGAATCATGAATTAAGTAATAATTAGAAACAAATATGTCTTGGGCTTTGGGTGAAATATTAGCAATTGCAATTTTTTAATTCACTTCACACTGGATGTGATTTTCAGGTGGGAAATTATAACTATAACCACTTGCTTTGAAAGTAAGAAAAGCTGCTGTGTTAGCCTGCATTTGAATGTAGTTTCCCCCTCTCTTCATTTTCTTCCTGAGAGCATTTAAAGATCGATAGGGTTCCAGTTAAATGAATCTAATAAACATTTTCATTAACTTGTTTCTATTGTGGGCTCAATTTTGGACAGGCAATAACAACAAGCTGCGGAAAAAACAAAAAACAGAGCTCATCCACAGAAAAAGTTACGTTTAAGCAAAAAACAGAAAGCCCTAAGGGAAGCAGTAGACAAGAGATTTTGTTCTCTCATGGTTTCTATGCCTCTGGATTAACAGCGTATCTAAACCTGACCTTATGGCAATTTGCACATATTTTATGAGGTGGCTAATTCGTACAACCTCACTCGTACAAATTCATACGATTTCTTCTAAATAAACGTAGTTTACTAGTTGCCAATTAACCTGAATTTGTACGAGTGACCCAAACCTTACCCTGTGAAGGGCGGGATTACGGACCGGGGCAAGGGGCCAGTGGTCCAAGAGCATAGGCCCAGGAGCCCACACATGCGTTTTCGGAAGGTTTTGCACAGGAGGTGGTGCGAACGTTGCGATAACGTTTTCAGAGGGTTTTTGCTCAGGGGGAGCTGCGAATTTTGCAAATCAAACGTTCTGCCCAGGGGCCCGCGCAGGCCATAATCCGTCATACGAATTAGCACCAATTTGGCACCAATTCGTACGAATACGTAGAAATTTATCGTGAGACTGTGTTGGTGTATTTGTGTAGCAAAGCATTTTATGTTTGTTCTCAGCGTTTGCTCAGTCCTGACCTTAATGTCAGCGTGCGAGTGAGAAAGAAAGAGAGATATGGTCTCCATTAACGCTTGGCCAAATCTATACCGCCGCACATGTCAGGCAGACGTGTCAGTGTAGGATGAGTGTTCTAATCTAGCAGCAGCTACTTCAGAAGGATTTCTGACACTCGTGGTTTGACGCAGCTGGTGAGGCGATTAGGCCGGTCAGTGGAGTTCACTGTGTACCTACAATCCCACAGGGGTATGAAATGTACACGTCTACCTCGCATCAAAGTCTACATAGCGGTTTTACGCGATTACAAGCACCCTGAGTCAGGAACAAATCAAATCAATCTAGATGTTTTTGAATTTCCCACAGCAGGTTTTTGTGCAACGTCTAAAACAAAACCACTGATCATGTCAGATTAAATGCAGTAAGGATTGAGTAGTGTTCCCATATTGTATACGCCATTTCTTTCCTTATCAAATTGCCACTCTCTTCAGTAAAGTCACATCTGGAGAAGAAGTCAGGCATACAGTACATTAGAAAGACATGAGTATGCAAACACAGGCTCCCAGGGTGCTTCCAAATGTAAAAACGCACAAGATCCCATGAATAAATAATGTTTAGAGAGCAGATCTCACCTAGTATTCACCTCGATCATGTAACGCGTAATGGTTATAAGCCAAGATGCAAAGATTCACTGTCATAAATGCTGTTACAAATACATAGAACAACCATATTTCCACAACTTAATGTGCAAAGCACGCTTTTGAAGAGGATCAACTAATAATAATTCATGCGGTTAAGCAACGAGATGAGGGAGATTAAATTAATTTAATAAAATAAAAAAAATTATCAGAGGATCTCTTCCCCACTCATCTGAATATTCCCTTTATCTTCTTTTAAAGGTTAAGCACCAGCTCACTGGGCCAGCAAGAAGCTGTTTCTTGCAGAGCAGCTTGGCGCTAAATTCATGACTTGGTCCAGCCTAGCATGCATGGCATAATCCGGAAAAGGCGATGTTGGCTAAACACTGGCAATTACATAAAGTCTGATGTGGTGCCCACTTCCCAGAGAGAGGATCAGTGTGTGCACATGGCCACCAGTGCCCATCTTGACTGTGCCAGGATGTCAACCAGCCATTTGACTCCACGATGCAACATCAGCAATCCATCCCCGTGCCTTAAAAAAGCAAGCTTAGTTAGCTGTTAGGCTGACAAATAAAATGGAAGTTTGCTTAAAAAAAAAATGAAGAGTTCAGATGCAAAAGTGTCTAAGCACATCTAACGTTTTTCTTTAAAACTGGCATTTCTTTCTGGCTACTCTGTATAGGTTTTTATGCATGGATTGGTACTTCCAAATGGGTTGAGGCCGGGATTAAGCACAGGTGAAGTGAAAGTACTTGATAAACATATGCAATGTGTAGAGAGCATTCATTCAGTATCATCATCTCAGTTTTGACAAAGATGGCTTGTGGAGGCTTTTGCATCTGAACTTCAAACGTTCTTTGAAAAAAAAAAAAAAAAGAAATAAAATCAATTGCTAAATAGATTGACTGGACATTACAATCAGTTTATTGTCTTGGTGCATCTAACCAATAAGGTAAAAAGTCTGTGCAAATGAGTTTATATGGCCACGGTAGTAAAAAGGGGGTGGGGAAATAACATAACACTATAATCACCTTTCTCTAACAAGACACTAAAGCCCCAGAGTCCACTTAAATTGACAGTTCTCTACGGCTTGCACTTCCCCAAATCCAATCACTGCATGATTATTGTAGAAAGCAATTTCAGCACTGGCTAAAATCTGGGCAGTCACCTTGTGCCCTGCCTTCTGTTAGAGAAAACCTTGAGGAAGTCCCATTCGAAATGAAAGAAAATAGTTATTCAAAAACTACCTTAGAAAGAAAGTAGGTTCTAGAAGGGGCGAGGGAAAGGTTGTGTTGTACTATTAGCAGTCTGGTTAGGCTTTTCTGTACGAGTGAATACGTATTTCAGAGTGACTTAAGTAGAACATGCTGAGGCACTTGTCTTAATTTAGCTCGAGATGAGGAGAACACGCCTCAATGGCCTTCTCCTGACAAGCATATTAGAACGAGCGCTGTGAAGCTCTTCAACCAACCCTACCACTTTGCAGAAAGTTTTTCCAGAAACTCCAACCACTCAGGTGTCTGATGTCATTTCCTGTGACCTATGCTGCTCACTTCTGTCAGGATGAAGGATGTTAAACCGCAGAGTTTCAGCTGAGCATGCATACGTCTGTTGGCGAATCATTTCACGAAGCCTAAAGTAATCTCGAGGAGGGTTTGTCGGCTTAGTTATCTCTCAGCTACTGTGCTCGAAGCAGATTCAAACTGAAATTCTTCTTATCTCTCAAATGATTATTTATTATTTGATTCAGTAAGATGTCAACTTCTCAGCACCTCAGAGGCTTAACCTTCACCGACCTTTTATCTTTAAGTTTTAAAGGCTTTGGAAGACTGACGTTTCACAGAAAGACTACCCTTCGTGTGTCAGCCTCCGTGGCGTGTTTCCTGAACTCACGGGCCGTTCTGAGAGACCCAGGCCTCTCGGGCTGAACTGTGATCTATTATGGGAAATGAGAGCTCTTGTGATCAACAGGGCTGACCGCCTCATCCATCAGACCCGGTACATTTGCTCTGACATGGCTGTATCACTTCTAGGGGGCCGGGCAGATTTCAAGGCTATATTTGCAATTTGACATTATATGTCATCCTCCCCACTCCTCTGGCAGTTTGTATGTTTCCAAGAATTAACTAGTACAACTCTTGCTTCCTTTGGAAAGGCTGCTTACTGCTGAGTCTGCACCAGGCAGGGGTTCCTCAGAAATATGTCAAGAACTCAAGACTATAAGGTTTCGACCCACCAGGAATCTGTGATACTGACACATTAATTTATTACGATGATCTCTAAAGCCTGCTAACATATTCCTGAGTTTGTCGGTCTCCTCTGAGGGGCAGCTGTTATGAAAGTGTAAATTAATAGAAATTAATCTTGGCAGCCAATACAGCGTTTCAAATCTCTCAAGATTAAAAAATTGTGCTCAAATAGTCTTCCGGAATGTAACTTTTGGGACTGGAGATCAGAAAGGTAATCAGATGTTAAGAAGCTAAAGATTTCCAGAAATAACCCCAAAAACTCATGGAGGCATGAATACTGATTAGCAGAACCATGCTGTGCTTGAGCCCATTTAATAACCGCGCTCTCCACTGAGGGTACACTAATGTTGATGACATTGATTTTTATGGGTCTCTGCCCAAGTATCACAGATTACATGGGGTGATTGTCTTTCAATCATATACACTCTATTAAACCATTCCAAATAAGATCTGACAAAAAAAAGGCATGTAATGACATTTCACATTTAAATCAGAGCTACTAAACACTAAACTGTTTTTACATCTAAGACATATTAAGTCAGTCATAAATGTGCAAAAGTGTTAAGAAGATTATGTTTGATGACACCAGATTTAAGCTCTGGCATTGCATAAAACAAACATACTGCCATTTCTTTTTCTTTCTTTCTTCTTTTTTTAATTAATACTTTTAGTAAGAATGCAATGAACTGTTACTTAAACTATATTTTAAATAAACACTGTTTCCTATTGACCAAGCAAAATGTGAATGATTATGTGACAATAAAAGCTTAAGCAATGGCTGCTGAAAATGTAACTTTGCATCCAGGAACAAATGACATATTAAATATGAAGAGGTCATTTGCAAAAAATTTAAAACTCTTTCTTTCTTTTTTTTTTTTTTAAATCATGTTGTTATTTCTTATTTTATGTTTTATTTAATTTATTAATTTTTTTTACCTAGTCAAAATAACCCAACTGCAGTTTGATTGAGATTAATTAGATAAATAAATTGAAATTTTTTTTTTTTTTTTTTTTTTTTTGTAAATGAACAGAAAACATATAAAACAGAAAACACTTTCTTAAAATGTAAATGATATTTCACAATAATACTACATTTTCCTTCAAATAAAAGCAGGCTTGGTGAGCAAAAGAAACGTTTTAAAGATTTTACTGATCAGAAACGATATGAAATTATACAAAACACTGCAACTAAGATTTTTGTTTTATGAAAGGCATGGCTTATGGACCTAGGAAGAAAACACCAAGCCAGCCTGTGCATAATACATCATTAGAAGCTCCACTGCATCATAAACTCAAATGCCCATGTGTGTGACTTCAGACTGAATTGTGAATCTATGTTTACTGTGAACCTCCGAAAGGAAACTGACTTGTACATACACATTATGAATTCCTGGATGTGAGCCTCAAGTCATTTACGCACACAAGGGATATCATTGCATGGAGATAGACGTATTCACTGACTCACGGTGTCATAGCCAGTGTTCAAAGACGTGAATATCCCTCTAGATCTGAACATGCTGTTTACATTCTCACTCCACTATCTTTTTCATTAGCATATGCCTTCTGATCCGTGATGCAGTTCTAATTAAAAATCACAGAAAGAGAAGGAGAATTAAAAAATGGGAAATGGAAATAAAAAATTTTTATTGACTCTCCCATATGACTTTTCAAATAACAATAAAGAATCAAATCAATAGTCTAATATGCATTCCTGCCAGAGAACTAAAGGCCAGGGACTTACTAGTTTATTTCGATATTACTACAACTCATTATTAAACATAATTAGAACATATGCGGCCGGTGTTTCTTTACATGCTGATTATTTTCTCATCACAATGGACTTAATTACAATACCCTCCTTCAGCACCTGTTAGGCTGTTAATTTTAATGCCATTGCCAGCTATATCACATATCCAATTGTTTTCTTGGCATTGACTTTGTGTGTAGAGAAATTAATTCATTACCCAATTGTTGTCATCACTTACTCAACCTTGTGTTGGTCCGAACCTGTAGAAATTTCTTTCTTCTGTAGAACACATAAGGAAATGTTTAAAAGAATGTTTCTTGGGAATGGGGACCAAAACAACAAAAAAAGTCACTTTATAAAAAATAAAATAAAATAAAATAAAATAAAATAATTGAACAAAATCATTTTCATTTAGTTTAACTGAATGTACTGAAATAACTAAAACTACAATAAAATTATTAAAACCAATATAGATATTTAATAAAAACTAATACAATTGACAAAAAAACTAATTTAAAATATTAATAAATCAAACTGATACTATAACACTAGGCTCCCTTTAATTTTTATGATAATTTTATTCATGTTCGAATAGCAATTAAAAGAAAAAGTGGTTTTGGTCTCGCCTGATGCAATGTAGCATTACACTATGAAGATTAAGAGTCGATCTGCACATCATTTCCTCCACCCCTTTGTTGACAGAGACATCCACGTTCCCGTATCTGCAGAGATATTTAAGTTTTATGCCCTTCTGGGTCATTAAAAACCAAGCCAGTGCTAAATCCCATCTTAACTTCATCCATCTATTCCACATTCACTGCGATCACCTGCCACATGGGGATCTCTGGAAGCCACCAGAGAAAAAAAAAAACACTGTGGTATAATAGACCTCACGCTCCAGTGGAAATAAATGAACTTTATTCATCCTCATAAAGTGGCCTCGGCTCCCTATAGGCGAATGAACCCCAAGGTTCCTTTCAACCTCTTTATTGTATTAAATTATTTGGTCGTTCACACCTGGAGCATGTACCCTCCCCTAAAGCCTGCAGATAATCCTCCTCTGCTGTTCTAGAGGAGATAAACAATGGATTCTCCTTGGATTTAGCCAAATCCAATTTAGGACACAGTGCTGGACTACCACCCTCTCCTGTTAGTCACTACACTTCCATGCCCTCTCAGCAGTGGCTGGCGATTAATACTCTTTAATAGATGACGAATTACAGAGAGAGTTGTTTTTCTGTACGTGACACCGTTTGCCAATGAGAGCGGCTAGGGCCTTTTAATCATTTTCTTGTACACACCAAGTGACAGTTCAGAGATTCTACAGAACTGGGGGGAGCAGGAGATTATTTTAGCAGACGATTAATCTCGAAGGAGCCAAGTCATTATGCAACTTTATACCTATGGAAAAAGTGAAATATTAATAACTGCATGAAGGAATGATAACCATTATTCAACATTCGAATAGTCACTATGTTCCCTGTGTGCTAGCAGTGTTGGACTTAGTACTGCCCAAACACTTACTTAGTAATAAATTACTAATAATTTACTAAAATAATTATTTGGATTATAAATATTATACAATAATTGCATTTTAAACCTTTTTAAATATTTATTTTGCTATTTAAAAATGACTTAAATCAAAGAGGACTCGAATTAATCTGTGTATTTATTTTTTTTATTTTTTTTTACAAATTCACTGAATCGAACCATTCAAGCAAACGGCTAATATAAGATACCATACTTCCAAATAATACTTAAAAAATATATATATAAGGCATAGCTTAATGTTTAATGCTGCTCATTTCATTTTTAGGGTGCACTGTTAAATCTCTTTTTGTTTAAAATGTATCAAAAACAGCTAAACGACTAAGTCTTTTGGCAAAATAAGTCTGTCCGAGGGAGTTTTACTATGCAGACTGTCAAACAGCTGAAGCACAACATGCTGTCAAGCACACAAATTCAAGCACTGCTGCTAAACATAAAAAGAAATAATCGAGACTTGCCGATTTTTCGTAAAACAACTATGACCACTGTGACCAGTGTTGAAGAAACGACAGAGCAAACCCAAAATGAAGATATGAACGCTACACCTCTGAGAATCACTGTGTATATGTGATAGATGTTAATTAACAGCAAGCCAAGAATGTTCTGGCACACGGGCAGAGCAACAGTACATTAAAGCCATGAATAAAAGATGAAGTGCACCTATCGAGGGTTGCCTAAGAGACATGGACATGGATCTTTTATCCACTGTCAGTATCTCGGGCGAAAACAAATCCAGGCTTCTCCGTTCTCACTCTCACGTTCTATCTCTTTCTCATTCAATCTCGCAGTACGCACAAGTGCAAGACATGAAACCAAGGAGGAGCTCTGATGGAATCACAGGAGGGGCATTCATCGTCTGTTTATTCATCCTCTAATGTTCAGGAAAATGACTCTGAAGGGAGGCTTCCTGGGATCGGCCCAAACTAAATTAACGTTGCCATGCATTGGCATCCTTGGGAACATTCGCAGCAGATTTATCCCTCCTTTTAATTCCCCTTTGATCCTCTTTCAGCGAGTCTTGCAGGTGGTAACGCCAGCAATGGTTCTGTAGGCATGTCGCTCACTTTGGTTAATGTCACTTGCAATAAACTGTGATTAGTAAACAGCAAGACAGCCAGCAGTGTTCCTTATACTTCTTACTACAAGCTGTCCCACTGGCTCTTTACGCCAATTTATAATTGTGTGTGTCTTTAAAGAATGCGAAAGAAAATGCTATTGAGTCTAAACAGGTGTCAGTAGGAGGAGTCAGATTCAACAACTAAAGTATGGACTAAAATCTATTATATATATGTATACATACATGTATTTGACAGCACTATATATGTCAAATCAGGTGTCTGGTTCTGATTGTAACCAACAAAAACTCCTGGCAAACATATTTGCAGAGGACCAATAATGCTATACAATGCAAGCATTTGTTTTTGCAGGTGTAAATTTATCAAGAGATAATTATTTAACACACCTGCCTCTGCAAACATTTGCCGAACAAGGCTTGTTGTTTTGTCACAAAGGTACTTTGACTCATTGATGCATTTCAAGAATTTATCATAAACCAAGTTCATGCTTACACTAGCATCTTCCCAGGTTTGAAATCCAACAGTATTTCTAAATAGGAAGTTATCACCTTCCGAAATAAAAGAATTGTAGTATACTGCAGCATAAACATGCACAACGACAAGCATGCTCCTATATATAATTTTTTGCTCCGTAGTACAAACTGAGTTTGTTCGGTAAAGAATTCGGTAAGCAGTATATCATTCCAAACAAGTGATGAGAAAACAATGTCATGCATCTTTTTCCAAAGGTGCTAGTTCTAGCTCAAAACAGCTGAGCACAGCAGAGGGCGAGCGATTCTCCACTAATTCATTGAAAGGCAGATTTCCAGACTTATCAGTCAAAGATAATTACCGTTAACTATACAAACACCCTAGAGATACCCCTGCTGCTCATCTCACATTCTCACTCAGCAACAATGCTAAACTTAACAGTAATCATACTCTCTCTTCGTCTATATTACACCGAGTCACAAAATCAGCAGCTCATCTCCTCCCGTTCTCCGATGGGATATGCACACTGATTAGTGCCAAAGCACCTTTAATCCTAGTAGCACTGTATATGTGATTGTGTTGCTAGTTCGAGAGCGCAATGCATGCAGTTGCTATGTCAGTTGTACTGTAGTGTAAAGCTCATTTGTTGCACAAATGTCCCAAAACCTAATTTTCACTTTAAAATGACACATAACCAACAAGCCATTTATAGCTTTAATGGAATTAGGCTTAACTTCCACACTTCATTTGAACACTTCACACATCAAACCGTGTCTATTTTAATTTCACGTGTGGAAAAAATTATAATGCTTGCTTTTAAAAAAACACCCTAATTCTGTCATCAGCAACTAATTGCAAACCCATATGTAGAACTAGCTACTGTACCTGGTCTCTTGGCATAAACGTATCTTTGTGCACTTTTCAGCGAGGCACAAAATATGTACCAACAGATAGACATCACTGCATCGTCCAAAAGAAATGAACATAAAATAGTTTTTTTCCCACCTCCTGTCATTTTTGGAGCTTTTCCCTCCACTTTCATTCTACAGAAAAAACCCCAGCTTGAACAATCCGCTAAATATCTCCTTTTGTGCAAGAAAACTTGATACAGATTGAAATTACGTATGTTTTTTTGGCAGAAGTATTCTTTGAATTATGCACTTGGAATTCAAAGAGACTAAGTAAAAGCCAGTGGGATCACTGGGAAATATTAATAAGATGGTCACACTCATCTCTCTCCCAGGACCTAAAGGCCAGAGATCACGTAAGGCTACGAAAGGTGATCTGATTACAATTTCAGCAATTGGGCTTCCACAGATTGTGTGTTTCCCTGAGAATAATAATTGCTCACGGACTCTTGTGAAAACCTTTTGCAAGCCACGTTGTCCTCACGTCTATGTTGTTTACTGAGACGACGCATCCATCATCCATTTTTCATATTAACGGCAAAGATGTTTTTACAGACATAGCCCGTTTGTATTAATCATGAGGAGACGCATATGCATTTATTAAGGCTGTGACCAAATTTATTTTCACGCCTATAATGTGGTGTGGGGTGTAGAAAACAACACTGTATCTAAGTGTCAAAGTGTGAGTGAGTGTGTATGTGCATCCCTGAGGAGGACTCAGTCTGGGAAAAGCCAGTGGCGTGTGAAGCTTTGTTGAGTGGATCGATATCACCCAATCTCCCTATTCTCTCCCAGGACTCCCCATAAATCTGTTGCCGGTCCAACAGCAGAAGGTGCAAAAGCTAATTAGTGCAACGCTGCAATGGTGGGGAGATGGAGAGCATAAGGACAGACTGTCGATGCTTATGGGCCGTCTTTAAAAGTGACACTAATCTGTGGCATGATTACACTGTATGGGCTTTTATGTTCCCATCTGACACAAACTGTCATCCTCTGCGATGCATGCAGGCGCTGATCAAGCCAATTATTTGCCATCTCGAATCTGAGCAAGGAAAGCTATTCTCAGTCGCTCTCAAAAAGGTCAGCAGCCATTCCAAATGCAGAGCAACGCGACGAAGGGATAAGGACCAAAGTTCTAAATGCTAATTTGGAGGAAAAGGTTAATAGGGGCCTTCGTTGTAAAACGGAAACACAAAAATGAGGGCGTTACATTTGTGCAAGACCCAACTTTGAGTGTCCTATCAAGTAGGGCAATGCTGCAACAGCTCCTATGAAGACGGCATATACAGGACCAGGGTTGAGAACACGGTACAGTGCTCCAAAGTGGCACCAAGTGGCAAAGAATGCATTTGCATTTTCATTCAAACCAACACAAATTCATGCACCAAATCAGTAAAACGGATCGATACAGCCTTGACAACGCATATGGAGCACTCACAAGCGAATTGACTTTGCACATTGTTTTCATTCGCTTAGAGCTGTGTTACACAGAAATGTTGATATTTCCCCATTCTAGTTGAAAAGAGCTGGCATTGCATGCCCATACAAGTTGCCAGAGTCACTAAAAATTTAGCTGCCAAATAGGCTTTCCTTGTTTTTGGTCCTTTAGTCTATGGAACACAAAAGACTGGAAGCTTCTAAAGAGACACAAAAGAATGATCAAGTTTTTTATAAATTGTGCAATGGGAAAAATCACTGACTCAGATATCCTCTCTGCAGTTTGCAACTCAATGGTAGGAACGAATTTTGTTTTGTTTCTCAAATAAAAGTATCATATGGTTAAAAATTCAAAGTCATTTGGTCAATTTATTAAGGACAATTTTAAGTCTTTGGAATTAATATTTTTGGTTCAACATAATACAAAGTCAAACAGGTTTGGAATGAAACATAATTGATAACTTTGAATGAATTATCCCTTTAAGATATATCAAAGGCAGAAGGCCTCATGTAAAGGCTCTCTCGCTCTCTATCTCTCATCGCTCATTCCATTTCACCCTTTTCTTTTTCCTGTGGTTAACTATGTTGTGGCCTTGAGCAAAGCACTTCATCTCGACACAGACTCAACGCAAATACAGACTCCATTCAGTTCTCGCCTTGCGGCCAACGCAATCTGAGCTCAAGGGTGGATGTGGTCGGCTCCGGCTAATGGCTTACAGAGAGGTGTAGGCAGAAGAATCTCTGTGGAGCCCAGAGGTGCTGCCCAAAAGCTGTATACCGGTGTCCACCCCAACCATAC
This sequence comes from Enteromius treurensis, assembly GCA_032275025.1. NCBI lineage: Eukaryota > Metazoa > Chordata > Actinopteri > Cypriniformes > Cyprinidae > Enteromius > Enteromius treurensis. The sequence goes on from JAUCMU010000036.1 coordinate 17,956,296, forward strand.
CAACCCATCTGCTCGTGTCATCACCTCTGCGGGTGTTTTTCATTTGCGCCAGGTTCTCTCACTGCCAATACTTTCATCGAGTCTCCCAAATCACCCCCAGCCAACGTTTGGAGACATTTTTTGCACAAAGAGGAGGTGTAGAAAGGGTGACGGTACTGTAATTATATTCGCAAATTATTACCGGGCAGCATTCCAAAAACAGTGCGGTTGAGAATGTTTAGCCTATACTTCTGAAGAGGAAAATAAACAGAAGAGGGGGAGAGAGCAAGCACCGTAGATCTGGGAGGACGGGGGGAGTAAACACGATTTCCCTGAGGGTGTTCGGCACTCCTGCAGATTCCCTTAATGCTCTCATGGTGTTCTGCGCTTTCTGTTGAGCGTTGAAGATCAGTCACGGGTGGATGCTGGGAGCGGCCGTATACCCCAATGTGTCTTCTGATCTGATCTGAGACACAAAACAACCTTATTTTACATGGCACCCCACTGTGCGTGGAATACGAAAGACGGGAAAACTGGGAATATATATTCTAACAGAAGAGACGTGCACGTTCAAAACTGAACCGTCACAGAACTGCTATTAGGCTCTCTTCCAGAAACTAGGGAGCTGTCTCAGTAAGCCCGCATTTTAAGGCATCGTAGGCATTTTTGCCCTAAAGTGTTGACTTAATTATGCTGCCTCTTAAAATAACTTATTTTGGCTACATTATACCAGCAATCTCAGTGAATATATACTGCATACGATGTGAGAAATGCTGATTATTCATTTACTTCCAATATTGGGTGAATGTATCATTATCAACACAGCCATCTTGGATTTCATGTTTTGATCAATCTCTTGGTAATGCATCCTGACACTTTTCAATTTAATTCATTTGTAATTTATGCAAAACTGAATGCATTTAGGTTAAAATAACTACAAAATGGTCAATTTACCATAAAATGCTTTAAAACAAATTAACAGACACATGTGCAAGTATAATGGAAAAATATATAATAATATAATATAATCATAAAATTAATGCAAAACTAACTATTGTACCCCAAATTATGTACACACACTACCCTCTTCAATGCACAAATATGTACAATTTTGCTATTAATGGATACAGTTTAAGGGAACATTATGCACACAATGTACATTTTAGCTAAGGGTACTGGCCCTAGTGAATGCTTTTTTTAACTTTTTCTTTTCTACATTATGTAAGAAGAGGACATAAGGATACCTCTCTGTGTTTTGAAACAGGTCAACTGAGTACACTAGCCTACACTTAAACTATAAAAATGTGCTGTAGGAACTGGAATAGATATGGAAAGAAATTTAAGAGAAACTGAGCTGTCATCACAAAGTGATTCCCTGAGTCAACTATGTTTCTGAAATGACCAGCAGAAACGTCTATAAAAAAAAAAAAAACCCTAGGTAGACAGAAACAATGTGGGATCCCTCCTCTCATTCAGAACTCAAAACTAATGTACACCGAAAGTTGTGTAGGTTTTACAATTTAACGCCCACTTGGTGAAACCAAGCCGTATCCAGGCATTTCTAGAAGGAACATGTGCAATCTATCACAAGCCGCAGAGTGCCAAAGGCATACAACAAAAGAGCAAAAGAGTGAAGCCTGCAGGGATGTTAAGTTCGTGGAGAATGAGAAGGGAAAAATAAATTAAGCAAACAACCAAGAAAGAGAAACCTTAAAATCCATACAAACTACAGCAGATGCTTTGTCCTTTTTTCTCCCGTTTTTAGTTCCTTAAATAGCCATTGTCTCCGAGTCAACAAGCTATCACCTGAGCTTAAAAAGCTCCCAGGAGGCCGAGTGCCATGTCAGTGGGGCGTGCAGAGATATTGTAATGAGTTGGTCAACTGTAAACGCTCTGTCAATTATGAACACAAAGGGCCATATTGCAAGAAAGGAGCTAATGAGCTGGAAGATAATGGGCAATCGTGATCGCACAGAGACCGAGACATCCAAACTCACAAATTCTAATACAAAAAAAGAAATGAAAGAGCAACAAATCAGCTTATTTCATTACCAATCCCAGTGCATTTCCATATCAATAAGTCGTCAAAGTGCCTGTTGTGGATGATTCATCCCTTGGTATTATAAGACAAACATTACGTGGGTGTGATATTTTCGCATGAGGACTGACGATATTGGACCTTGTAGCTCATCAGGAACCTCACAGGATTCAGGAAATATCAGCTGGCTCCTCTGCTATTAATATCCGACCAAGTATCAGCACCATAAGCAGGACGCCAGGCTGGCCAGCACCACAAATCATCTCCATCTCACCAACCAGGGTACGAATATAAATGTCAGATTACTCCGAAAGCACCAAGCTTTGCCTCCTCAGGTTTCCATGCCTCAGCCAAATAAGCAGATTTAGATCACAAGGATCACTTCACACACAACATTGAACAAAATGCTGTACAGATGCACTCGACTCTCTAGTGACGCACTTCCAATCTGTCATTCATCTTACCCATCATTCACACACCTGTGTTCAATTATTAAAGATTTTCGCTAATTTGATCATGTGTTCAGCTACTAATAATAGAATAATGCACCATTTTAAAACACTAAACAAATGCATTCAGCAGATTTCCCTTCAAAACACATGCAAAAAAATTAATAAATCTAGAATTGGATATAAATACAGATGTTTTTATGTTATGAAAAATTATACTAGATAGATGTCTAGATGCATAAATTAAACAAAAACTAAAGCCAGCTTCTAAAAGCAAATTTACAAATCAATTTTTATAATATCTAGTATATTACATTTATTTTGACATTTGCAAATGGTGCTTTACGTAATATAAATATGAAAAATGTTCTCATCACTGATCAAAAGACTAGCTCTAACACTATAACTTAATTCTGTGATATTTCCAACAAAAAAAATAGTCCCAATTGAACTGTTCTATCTCCTCTCTGTCTGGGCTTAGAGTGAGGAGACGGGATAGTGGTACTTCAGTAAGCTGTAAAACATTATTTGGATGGTGTAAGACATCTGCTGCTACTTCATATGCTGAAGGAGCATCTCGAGAGTAAATCGATATACAATACAGATGGGCACTGAGAGCAGCAACCATGTCCTGTCATTACAAGCTGGCCTACGACACCGCTAGTTATGCTTCTCGACGAGCAATGTTTACCAAGCTTTCCTACTTGACGACTTCCATGTTTAGACAAGCGGGTTTGTGGGTGAGATCCACTTAGGGTTCCCACTTAAGCTAGGAACGGCCCCCTGGGACTGTCATGCACATGGATGCTACATGGTTGCCTGCATTTACCTGCCAGTCTTGAATGGTTTTTGACAGCAGGTTTTCAACTTTCCTCAGCTGTCTGGATATGCATAGCGCTCATTAAGCAAATATTAGCAGAAATGCCGACGTCTAATGACGCAGAGATGAAATGCTAGGTGAAGCACACACAGTAATTATGCACACCGAGAACATGTCGTTGTCACCGGAAGCTCACGTAAATGCATAGCCCTATACACACAAACTGAGCAGGATACACTGATAACGGCACATATAAATCTGGTTTGTGAGAACAATAAGCACTACTGGCTCTCCGTCAGGTTGATCCATGTTCTGTTGACTTATCAGGCCGCATGCAGACATTCACCAAACACCCCGTGGATTACAGCTCAGCGTCGTACAACTACTGTCATCCCGTGCTAAAGTGCTGTTTCTGCACCATAATCAAGGTCTCTTGGTTTTCATTGCATTACTATGAATGGAGAAGCTGCATATATTATCATTGACACCGATGTGACTATTAAGTGTTTCTCAGATGTCCCTGAAACCTGCTATCCTATTGTTAATATGTAATGAATGCTGTTAATGAGACACAAAAAAAGTTTGCAAAGAGGACAAGATAAAGCTCAGCTACCCCTATTGTACACTGTATAAATGCTTGGATCATTTAATAAAGCGCATGATATATAAGGTTTCTCCTACAATAATTAAAACCTCAGAAATTGAAACTGACACAAATGATGCATAAATTAAACCTACATCGCACTTCATTCGGTTAATGCCTCAGAATCAAACCCCAAAAAAGCACAAGTTGATTCTGAGTCGGAGATTGCATTCCGAGAAAAGCAGTATACTGCATCATTAGGACTTCATCTCTGAGGAACAGCGGCTCACATCATGCATATTGCAAATAAGCACTGTGTACAAAAGCAATACAGGTGCAAAATCTGTAAAAGAAAATTGTTTATTATATTTTACGGATATTCAACGTATAACTTGTTCAGAGTGAATATAATACGCAACTTAATAAAAAAATAAAAGTAAAGTAAATATGATCAATAAACAGATCAAAAGTGACACTAAAGATATTTGGATAGTTAACAAAATTATTATTTTTTAAATAATCCTGAAAAAAGAACCCTAAAAAGGTGTCACGTTTTCCACAAAAATATTAATGCTACTATATAATCATATAATATAAAATAAATGCTACTCTAACACCAATCTAACAGCATATTAGAATAATTTATGAATGATCATGTGACACTGAAGACTGGAGAAATGGCTGCTGAAAATTCAGCTTTGCCTTCAGCTGAATAAATTACATTTTAAAATGACAAAATATTCAAATATAACTAGGTAATTAAAATTGTGATTTTTTTATTTGACAATATAACGGTATTTTTCATTAAATAAACAGCCTTGGAGAGCATAAGCGACTTCTTTCAGAAACATTAAGAAGTCTTACCTCAAACCTGTAGTCTATAGGCTGACTTACTAAATTAAAATAAATTACTTAAATAGTTCTACTGCACTTCATTTAGCATTAATACTCAGTAATACATGCCACTCCATGAGAGCAGGAAATACACCTTGTACCAGTGTTTTATAATGCTGCAGAGGCTAATTCCATTCTGCAGGTTTCTTGCTCTTTATCAAGCTGACAAGGTCGGTTACACAAGCACGGGATCAAATCAAAGTCTGCCAGTCACCTTAAGCAAACCTCAGTCTGACCAAATAGATTACTAACTACTAACCTCAACGCCTTAGGAATTATACCCATTGCAAATGTTGCCAATACAATATGTTTCTTCTCTAGCTGATAGACATGTTCTCTCAACAAACAGCAAGTCCCGATGCAAACACTAAAATAATGTACTAAGCCAGGTGCCTCCAATTATCAGAGTCTGCTAGCACGCATTTGGGCCGCTTGTTACTCAAAATAGCCGAAAAGGGCAATCGCTTTATCTCCCAGGGCATTGGGCACATGACATCCTCGTGGTCTTTTTAAGAATAGGTCAGCCAGGCTGCAAAAAGACCCGGACAAGGCCTATGAAAAGCTTTCTTTGTATAAAACCTTATTTTCTTCCTCACACGTCACGTGACCTTTCTTTCAGGAGGCTCTCCTGCTGCTTAACTAACGGATCAAACGGCCCCACAAAGACGACAAAAGATGGTGAGCCAGATAGGGTGTATTATCAGAGGGATTCCAGAGGCCATTGTGAAGAAAACCGATCTCTGGATCTGCTCTATTAGTCAAGGAGGAAGCACAAAGTAAGTGACATCTGCATGAAGTCTTACTGACCAGACAGATTTCACTCACTACAGGGGCATCAAGGACTAAAGATCCTAGGAACCGGCCATGTTCATGCATAAATATGTGTTGTGCTTCCTTGAACCGGCCCCACAGTGTCAGGCTACGGATTTAAAATGCCACCACATGCATCTGCCAAATTCATTTGTAATGGTGTTCAGGACTCTTTAAACCTTCAGTCAATTCACTTGTGAGTGCTCCATACAAGGCTGTATCGCTATATTTTACTGATTTGGTGTTATAAACAACAATCAAAATGCGTTGAATTTGCTGTCACCCAGCACATTCTAGGAAATATTTAGAATACATATTTACATTATAAATATTTGCTGTATTAAGTTAAATTTCAATAGCTTTTTCAATTCTAATTCTTAATATATTATGATTACACTCCTCTGTGTCAGCCATGTAGGGTACTGTACTTTTATCTTATTCTTTCAGGCCTGCTGACAGTCGGGGGTTTTCCCCCAAATTAAGCCTGCTTATGTGGAAACATAAATAAACCAATTGAATATAGCTCTTTCTTCATATTAGAAGCACTAGAATAAAGTGATATTTCACCCAGAGGGCTTCAAATGTCTATGTTTAAGCAGAAATTCCCTGTAGTGCTGTGCAAAAGCTTTGCCGTGCTATTAAAGCGCTGTTGCCCTGAAATATTCACAGAGTGGCTGATGGGAGCTCAAAAGGGTATTTCTGTCATCTCTCCTCCAGATTTTTACATGCTCCTAAGACTGTGCGTCAAGTTACAGTATAGCTAACATCCCTTTCTTGCTGGTGAAGCAGTTTCATTACAGTGAGAGTAGCTGCGAGGCTCAATGGTCACTCTGGGAGAGGCTATAGATGCAAACGCTTCAAGGCCAGTGATGAATATGTCAATTGAGAACACGTGAGGCAGCGGGATGACTTTACATCGCATTCGCCCTTTCCTGTAGCTTCTCTAGTTACATCCTGCCCAGCTGTCCACTGATATTTCTGGAGAATGGCATCATAAATTGCTATTGACCCAATTATCCAGGCCATTTGCTTATGTTAAGGATGTTGCCTGATGTACTCGCTGACCTTTGGTCAGTGGTTGTTCATTTGTGGAGCTGTAACATCATATGCGGTAAAAATAATAAAGGCAAAAGGGCAATGTGAAGGGTCAAAATGCATGACAACGAAAACTATTTTGCGCATAAAGAACAAAAATCTGCATATTAGAATGATTTCTGAAGCATCATGTGAACTGAAAACTGGTGTAATGATGCATTCCGTCAAATTAATAAATTGTATTTTATAAAATAGACTTTTATCAAACATATAGAAAACACAAAGTATTGATCTTTTTCTGCATTTTAAATTAATTTCTGCATATTCATTAAATGAAAACATCTACTGGACAGACGGAACGTTTACTTGCCTGGTCAAACAGCCAATTTGGTCCCAGAAAACTACCGCTTATGAAATGAGCACTTTGAGATAATTAGGGAAATTTCCTTAAGTTAAAATAACATCATGCAATCAGGGTTAAAAAAAAGTAAAGTTCTGCACACCACTTCAATCTTAAGAGCCAATTAGGCTGCCTTTGATGCTTCTGTTAATCAACCGGCCATTGTTCTTTTTTACTCCAAACTTTTAGCAACATCATTAAATCTTTATGGAGGATGCGCATTCTACCAGCACAAATTACAAACAAACCTTCCCTGTCTAATCAAATGAATGCAGTCTCTTGGTGAGCATGTGTCATTTATAGCTTGCGGCAAATTGTTTTCTAATAAAGAACGATTTATGGGAGTTTGAAGCACCTTTATGACAAACTGATAAAAGAGTGGAGTGAATTCTGTCACTCTGATCAGTTAATTACTAAAACGGCTGCCTGTTTCCTTTCAAAGACCAAAGCGTTTTCCTACGGTCTCATTTTGTTGGAGCAAAACATGATAAATTAAAAGGGAACAAAAAGATGCAGTTTTTTTGCTCAACATAAGCGCTCTGCTGTGCTGAGATTTGAAGCTTTAAAAGAAGGATTCAGCCTGTATAGAAGTCTTTTCAGAGACCTCTAAAAAAAAAAAAAAAGAAACGGCCAAAGGCTTCAAAAGACTACCAACAGCACTGAACATGAGTGATTATTATCAGCATAGGAAAGTAACGTTGGAGGGCAAAGGTTCCAAAGAGACCAATGCCAAATATATTCACAAATCTTTTTAGGCATACAGGCGATGAAATGCAAATCTTTTCCACTGTGTGAAAATGTTTTAGGTCTCAGGATTATGTGGGTGTCAAGTAACGCAGAGGTCAAGTGAGTGTGAGCTCATTCGTGGGTTTGGGTTCCCATATAAGCCAATGAAACAATGCAAACCATGCTGCTCTTCCTTGGCCCTCGTTGGGTCGTGTCTGTAATCCAAACAGAATCATCCTTTATGCACACCTGATCGCTTTTAAAAGCCAAATACGAGCGACTGCAGCATCTGTTAGAGGAAGAGAGCATTTTCAATCAATTAATCTCACAGTTAAATGTGTGGCATCTGTCTTATTTGCAGTAAAGCTCTATGATCCGTTGTTCACGGGCTAAAGAAAAGCCCTGGATATGTACATAAAATGATGGACAGCATCTTGTTAAATGCTGAGCCTCTACATGCTCCCACTATAGTAGTCTTCAGAAATCCTCAGGCTCCTTTAAAGTGAGTAGCAGCTGAAAAAACACATAAAAGTCCATCTTAAGTGCTGAGATATACAAACCATAATGTCGGTTTATGCAGGGCTTTATTGATTGAGCATAATTTCGATTTGGAATTAAATGACAAGGCGGTGAGATGCCTGGGCTTTGATGAGGGCGTGCAAGGTCAGTTTTAAAGCTCAGATCATGTTGCAGAATTTTATTTATTTTTTTTTACGTATTATAGTGCTGCAAGCACAATCCAAATGCAATCCTTCAGCTTTTAAAAAAACAATCTGAGACATCTGGAAGACTCAACCTTGGGACTTCATGACAATCATGTTGATTGACATAAGCTTTAAAGTGGGGAAGATTTAACAAGTTCTGACTAATAGAATTATCCCACTTATAATAATCCCGAAACTAGAGAGATGATTCATGCCAGGTCATTTTTACCTCCCAGGGTGCATTTGAGTTAACTTCCTTTTCCTCACCAATCAGGTGATGAAAAATAACATAGAACCTTTATATGACCATGCAATATAATAAATCAGTGACCACAATGATGATTTAGCCATTCATATAGTCTTCATTATTCAAGACTGACAGTGCGGTGTCTGGCATTCGCAGTGTGGCTGGAGAAGGCCCATATCCATGCTGTGCTTGGACTCAAGTCTATTCTCATTCTGACTGTGACAACAACTCACTCCAGACTGCACACAAGATGACAGAATGGTCCTTATCAAAAAGCTGTGCAAAAACCTGCCTCCTGAATGCATGATGCCCCCGAAAGCCAAAATGGACTGCCGTGGGTTGATTCTGAGAAGGTTTTTTTTCTTTCTCTCTGAAAAATAAATGGATTCAAACACAAAAATCGCATCCATGCCTTTGAGGTTTTGGTGGAAATGCAATCACATCTAATAGACTCAATTGAGGTTTGCCCAAGAGATATGGAGTGAAGATTCTGCTAATGACAGAATGAGACCTCTGGAGGACCGTTTGGAGGAGGAGATCTTGAAGATAAATTCTACGTGAGGTTCTTCCATCTTTACCCTAGCAACAGAAACCCAATAGAACATTGCTGCATGATTGAATGGAAGGCTTGACACATTTGCTTTAGGTCACTGGTAAGACCTTCACACAAAAGCAGATGCTATTCAAAATTGATTTTTTTTTTTTAGATCTGAATTGTGGAAGAGCAGAAAACAGGATGCAGAATTATAATTCAGAGGAGGAAAAGAACATTTTGGAAAATAAACGGAAATGTGTAACTGTACATTTTTTAGATCTGTAGATCAACTTTAAACGCTGGCCTTTGACAACGTTGATGTTTGAAAAGTTTCCAAGAAGTTTTTTCATGTTAAAAAAGCCCTGCAGTACAGTATGAGATTTATTTGAAAATTGATTTAAAACAATAAAAGAATAAAACGAGAACATGAATAAATAATAGAATGATATATAAATAAACAGATCTATAAATAAACAGACAGAACGATAAAAGGAAAAAAGATAATAGAACAAAGGAACAATAGATAAATTGAACAATCAAGGGATATAGACAAAACAATAGAAGGATAGATTAGTAGAACCAACAATAGAATAAACGACTGATAGCGCGAGAGAACGAACGATAGACAGAATGATAGATAGAACAATAGATAGAAGGAGCGAACAATAGAACGGATTATAGAACAATAGAATGAACGATAGAATGATGGAACGTTACAACGAAAGAATTATAGATAGATAGAATGATTGATAGAACAATAGATAGAAGAAGCGAACGATAGAACGGATTATAGAAAGATACACAGAACAATAGAATGAACGATAGAATGATGGAACGTTAGAACGAACGATAGATAGAATGATAGATAGAACAACAGATAGAAGGAGCGAACGATAGACAGAGAGATAGAACGAACGATAGAATGATGGAACATTAGAACGAACAAACGATAGATAGAATGATGGACAGATTGAACAAACGAAAGAACAAATTATAGAACAATAGAACAAACGACAGAACGAATTATAGAACAAATAATAGAATGATAGAACGATAGCATAGGTGGAACGAATGAACGACAAATGATAGAATGAGATAGAACGATAGATAGAAAGACAGATTGATAGAACGATAGATAGAATGATAGACAGAACGACTGATAGATAGATTCTGGATTTTGCACAACCCTGCCAAAAATGCAGTTCCCCAGATGCTGATGGCCCATTAAGTATCCTCTTTTCTGTTAATTAAACTGCACAGCACTAACCACAACAAGCTCTGGTGTCATATCCCAGCACCAGGTGAGAGGTGCAAGCTGGGATAGTCGGGCACGATCTGACATGTTGGCATTGATTTCCTGCATAATTTGCTTGCGGGTGACAGGGAAAGTGCTGACTGGGGCATGCTACTCTTGCAATCTGCATTAATTCACAGGTTAGGTGAAGATTAGCATTGATTCTTCTGCCAGGGGTTGAGCTGGGAGTGGGATGGTGAAAGTTTCCCTACTCAGGAATGATCTATGAAAGACTAAATCAAGAATGACTTTGAAGGAGCCATTTCAAACCACTTCACAGTCACATGGCATAATGATGATAGTTTCAGCTACCTCCAAAACCAACATGCGGGGATTTACCCAGCAGCCTGTGAGTGAGAAATGTGCTATTATTACCTCACAATAAAGTGGAGTATGGTCAGTTAATTTCAATACATTGCAAATATACGAACAGCCTCATTCCGAGCAGCGGGCCGCATCTTTGCCTTTCATTTCAACTGGTTTGTGGTCATTGGAGGTGCTATGATGTCATTATCAGTAAATGCTTCTTGATGAGCCATGACATCTTCCATATGACTGTCTTTTCATGCTAAAATCATCTTGTTCAAATGGAGCCCTTCTGCTACCCAGGCTCTTTTTTCCCCCTCAGGAAGTAAGAAGTAGGCTAAATTAATATTAGCTTCAAACTGCTGTGCTGCGCATTTAATTTTTGCTATTTTTAGCGTTTCATAAAAGTCAATAAGTGCAATCCTTCTGACACACATTTAGCGCTCTCTAGAGCTTTTCATGTGTTCTGAATAAGCATTAATGAGGTAATAGCATTAGCACTGATAGGACCCTGCTTCCTAAAAGAAATATATATGTATAGATATATAATTATTATTACAAAATCTAAAAATTATTATTAAAATAATGTGATGCTTACGAGACACTGATCAAACAGCCAAAATGTGCACTTGCCGACTTAGTTCCTGCGCTACATGACACTTCAGCAGAATTACATCGGCTAATAAAATGCTGAAAGAAAGTGCAGAAAGCCCTCTGTTTCTAAAAACAAATCATTCATCAAGGTCTTAAACAAGAACAGTTAAGATTTTGACAGATAGGTCTGTGTTTCATGGTTGCCTTCGTTATGCACCATATAGCTCTTTGATTTATTTTTGTACAGGTAAAATGAATTCCTCAAGGGGGTAGGCAAGAGGAAAATAAAACGACCAAAATAATCAACTTTCATGTCTCTCAAGGTGTTATGGATATTTTCAAAAGATCTCTTGCCCTAAGGGAATTTTTTTATATTTAATCAGAGGTCGAAAAGACATAAACAGATCTGCTCTGGTGCTGAGAATTGGCTCAATCTCTTAAAATGAAGGCCACCGTGCCTACTGCCTTAGGTCCACTGCTGAATAGGCCTTTATCAGATTGCTACCTCTGGGCTTCAGGCCAAATGGATGGTTAAACATGCATATCCAAAAAGTACAAATAAAGAGCAAAGTCCATTAAGAGTTGCAATAGCTTTAATTATTGTGGATTTGAGTAAGGTGGATTTGTGAAGAACTAATTATATATTAAGATTCTTAACCACTCCACAAAGTCAGACCCCCTGAAAAGAAACATCTCCAACTCATCCAACAATATCCCAGAGCTAATGAGCCCTTCCAGGAGGAAAGAGACAATGGTACAGGAAATCGAAGGTCTAGATGCACTTATTGAGAGTTTTCCCCAGATACGCAGAAAACCAAGAAGCAGAGTAAATTATGTTAAGGCAAGAAAGTGGTAAACAACTTTATCAGATGCTCAAACAGGGACTAATTATAAATCTGTCGCATTCAATTCATATTGAATTCATTGTGCAGACGAAAACCAAAAGGAATATGGCAAATCTTAAGGACAAATAAACTGATAATACAAATTTTATAGTAAGATTTTATGATGTAATTCCAAACATGAAATTATTATTTTTTTCTTTTTTTTAGACAATTTTTTTTTACAAGTTTTCCAAAAAAGCTCAGTTACTAATAAAATAACCCCACCCCAATTGTTTGGATATGAGTTTTATTCAATATTGCGATGTGTTTTTCAGGTTTTGCCCTTTTTTTAACATGATCAAATACAACATTTCTTCAGTTTTTCTCCAGAAAATAAAAGCTGTAGATTAAGAAACTTGTCAGGAGAACGTGTTGAAGGTGAGAACAGATTTGTTAAATGTGCAATTTCGTGCTGCAAAGAGTGATTAAAGCCTTTAAATGGATTTCATAAAGAAGCGAGGAAATCAAAAGAAAGAGTAAGATAAAGGAAAACAGCTTTGCTAGGATGGAGGCTCTGGATGGAGGAATACATTCATAGCTTGTAGGGAGGGTGCCCCTGCCGCAGTGTGGACCTCCAGTCTACTGCTCATTCATTCTACTGCACACACCCCCTTTTCCTTCCCGGAGGAAGTACCCGGAGACTGCCACTCACTTTGTGAGCTTTGCAGAAGCACCCACCAACATTTCAAACTTCAAAATGTCAACCTAGGTGATTAAATCGCTAGGGATCCTAATCTTTTTTACCTAGGACCAAATGGCAGATAAATCCCCTGCAATCCCTAGAGTGAAACTCGGAATTCATAAATACAAAGGCGCAAACAAAGAGGCAGCGGCTTTGATAAGGAGCAGCACACCTTCGGAGCAAACTGCTGAGGAGGCAGTACTGTTTGAATAAGAATGTGTTTGATGTAATATGATAATGGCGGCAAAATGAGGTTGTGCATTGAGTCTTTTACAACGGATGTTGTGGGTCATCCTGCTGTAGTGCTTTAGCCAGCCATGAGACTGTAACAGGATACGAGCAGATGGACAAAGAAAACCACAAAGCCACTAAAATATTGCTGTAAATTATGGCTCAGCCCGATTCGAATGATATTGACAAATTACATCAGCTCCCCAGAATTAAATGAGGTTGTAATGAACCTGGTGAGCTTATCTGAATCTGAGAGGGTGTTGGCGCCATTAATGAGAAGGTAGCCAAAGCAAAAATTAGCAATCAATATTCATTAACAATTAATAACTGGTGTAATTAGAGCTGATGTAATTCCTCGGTTTAATGTGCATAGACAGCTATATATAAACGGAGAGACTAAACGTCTGGGGCAGGTGCCAAAAGGTCCATCAAAAAGAAAAATATTATTAAAAATATATTTTGAAAGATTCTACAAGATTCTACTTCAATAACATAACACTAAAAAAAATTA
>JAUCMU010000036.1:17979581-17993857 GCA_032275025.1 Enteromius treurensis
ATTAAACGAATTATATTTAAAAGTTCAAGTCATTGTCGAGTCTTCCACTTGAAGTCAAGTCAAGTCTCAAGTCACTTCCTCGCAAGTCAAAGTCAAGTCATTTTCTTAATTAAATCAAGCAAGTCTCAAGTCCTGAAAATTGTGACTCGAGTCTGACTCGAGTCAAGTCATGTGACTCGAGTCACCCATCTCTAAAAGGGGTGTAACGATACGGCGCATTGTATTGAACCGTCCTGTACGAGGCTTTCGGTTTGTTACGCATACAAACCGAATGATTTAGAAAGAAAAAAAAAAAAAGAGATTAAACTGTGTAAAATATAATGTTTTCAGAGCTACGCTCAACAAGGCAGCTCAAACAACGGGGCAGGGAACCCGCGTCTGCTCCTCCCACCCCCAAACAGACGAGAACCAGAAACAAACACATTACAAACTATTACCCGCGGCATTCAGGTAACGTTAGGCATTTCCCTTTGCCATTTCAACCCAACATCCAGCTGTTTATCCAGAGCTGTATCTTTCTGCTCTAACACACTAAACAAATGTTTGTATTGGCGTTAACGATACTTGTGCATTAAATGTAACATAAGGGTACGTTCACGAAGCGTCTAAAAACGAGTGGTAAACGCGAAGCGCGTCCACCAATTTCAAAGCGCTTTGCCCTCACGTGTCTGTAGCGTCTGCTGTTACTTGGCAACCATGAAAGCGCTGTGAGTTACAAAATCATTTCTGCTTTGGATTTAAAAATGCGCGGCTCTGTTGAAACTGAACAGTTTGCGCGAGCAAAATGCGCTGCATGTGAACGATCCCTAAGCCTTTGGTGACACATACACCACGAAATTAAATTGTGGATCGCTCCCCTGTCATCTCCCCTCACGCGGATTGTCCCGCAGGAAGAAATGGCGCCCTGGATGTCAGTGGATGGCGCGCACCGTCTAAGAACATGGGACGCTCATCCAAGTCTGACTTTTCCAAAACACTTCTTTATTTGCTGCTAAGAAGAAACCCCAGAAGTTATGTGAAGTATAGCTCCATTGTTGTTCAAAGTAAAAGAAAAGGGGGCGAAAAACAAGGTCATATTATGTTAGTTTTCATTAAATAAAAATGTGAAAAAAAAAAAAAAAATTATCTTTTTTTATTGTATTTTTGCCGAACCGTGATGAACTGTTACACCCCTAGTATGCACGTGTTGCGATACTCTCTAAAATGGCAGAAGACTAAGTCAGGGGAGAATTTAATAATTGATTAAATAATGTTATTTTTGTTTTCTGTGCACAAAAAATAAAAAAAGTATTCTCCTAGTGTTGCAAAACTGAAGTCAAACCACTGATGTCACATGGACTGTTTTACAGATGTTTTTACTACGTTTTTGGATCTGGGATCATTTCAGTTATATTGCTGTCTATGGAGGGCCAGATGGCTCTGATTTAATTTAAAATACCTTCATTTGTTTTCCGAAGAAGAACGAAGGTCTTATGGGTTTGGAACGATGTGAGGGTGAGTAAATAATGTCAGAATTTTCATTTTTTGGTGAACTAACCACAATCCTAAACCGAAACTAAATATTCTTCTCTGCTCCATCTTGTTTCTTAATCTAGCTCTTAATGTGACATTGTATACTGCAAATGTTGTTTTTCTACAGCAAGTTACATTGTATAAATACACTACTGTATATACATTTACATTTCTGCATCTACTGTAAAGTACAATTGTGTATAACTGAGGGCACTGCCCCAGTGACGAGCTAACTGAACCTTTCCCCCCCCTGACAGTTTAAAAATCTTACTAGTTCTTGGAATAAAGCAATAACCAAGAACAATCAATCTACAGCTTCAATAATTACTGTTAAAAAGCAGACCATCTCAGACATCAAATTCTAAAAAAAAAAAGGATTATTGGAAGTCTTCTTTAAAGCTCACGAATGATGAAATCTGATGGAAACAGCACATGTTCTTTTCCAGCACACAGTACTACGGCATGAGTCTTTTTCACCGATTTGTGAAGAGTATGCAATGGAACTGTCAAACTGTCAAAAAGTTGGACCTTCCGACATGCTTAAGATGACCTTCACTTATCAAATTACTAAAGGTTCCTGCACCTGCAGCCTAAATTCTGCTCAGCATGGAACATGCCACTCAACTTGAGGCAGTTTATGGTACAGCTATAATTCATCCATCAAATAACTGCCGGAACGAACACAAGGCTGCCGTCTGCAGGTTTCCGTGTCGTCTCTAGCGTCAAAAACAAACTTGGAGGACCACAGCCATAAAACTTCCCCCTTCTATAGATAGGCACCGTCAGTCAACCGTTACCCCCCCCCAAGATTAGAGGAGAAAGAGAGAGCAGGTCACTTTTATTTCGGGAATCCGAGAGGGGGGCGAGGCCGATAAAAGCGCTGTGGTTTAGTGCCAACACTCCCCACCACGTGTGCATCCCAGGAGAGGGTGACGCCGGCCAGCCGGTCCACTTCACCTTTTCCCAAGAACCTGCGGATGCTGTGGTCACAACTACAACCTATTTCCAGCTCTGCAGCTATGTGATTATACCAATGATCCCTTCCGCCATCGCAAAAGCCTATAAGGGGCAGTATTCCTGTGGCGCCTGTCGAGCAATTCGACACACGCTTAATCCTCCTCTGTGTTTCATGGTAACAGCAATAGAAAACACATCAGGAGATAGTCTGGAGATAGAAACACACAAACGGCCGTACAGGGACCGGAAACTTTTGGAAAAGTTTTGTAAATAGAGCTGTCTATGGCAAATGCTTGCTTCTGCTCAAGGTGAAGTCTAGAAACTTTGGAGCTAGGCAAAGAGCCCATTGGCTCCAGGCTCGTCTTTGGTGTTTAACACGCGGTTCAATGGGAGCAGCTGGTCTGTCGGAACCAGAGCTGCTGATACAGCTCCTCAAAGAGGTCAAAGCCATTATAACAATACATCACTGCCTCTCCAACTGTGGATGCAACACAGCAGGGAAGGCTTGAGGCTTACCACTCTTATATCCAAAGCTCTATTATACGGCGTATTTATGTGTCTGTTTATTAAGCTTACCAAGAATTAATGTGGATAAGGATTCATGTTTCTAGGTAAAAGGGAAATATGGATTAAACTCAAGATGGCAGATGCTACAGAGAGATTTTCCATTCCGTACATCAAGATTTATTTATATCGCATCAATACAACTCAGAAAATTCTTTATGATTTTAAAGCAAAATAAGAACACCCATTAAATGCTTTTACCTTCCATACATTATCATTCAAAAAAGTTTTTTGAAAGAAATCAATACTTTAATTCAGCAAAGGCACCTTATATTGATTCAAAGACTTTTATAATGCTACAAAAGATTTATATTCCAAAAATAAATGCTGTTCTTTTCATTTTTCTATTCATCAAAGAATCCTAAAAAAGGTATCAGAGTGTCCACAAAAATATTAACCAGGACAGCGGTTTTCGACTTTAATAATACATGAAGAAACGTTACTTGAGCACCAAAATCAGCATGTCAGAATGACTTCTAAAGAATCATGTGACACTGAAGGCCAAAAGCATTTAGAGAAATAAATTACTCTTTAAAATAATGAATGCGCATTTCTGTGTTGTCCAATTTCACATGAGCTGAAAACAGTGCAAGAAAGTTAGTTCACTCTAATGTTCCCCTTATCTGTCAATGCAAGAATGTTTATTAATAAAGGGATGTCAATGATAATGAAGACGAGATGAGAATAAATGTGCAAAGACAAAAACCATGGCTAAAAAAGCTGTAAAAATGAACACTAACTTGCACACAGCCACACTTGTGAAATCACAAAATAATAAGGGGAAGAAGACGACACTTTTAAAAGCAAGAAAACAACACATTCAGTCAGGCTGAGACCTCCTAGAAGAACTGCAACGTAGACGATAACTGGCCCTCATGCATTTCTAAGTAAACTGTCAGCTTTTTTTGGATTCACTTTATATTTTATACTTTTTAAGACGTCTTTATAACGAAAGCCACTCTTTTATTGTGTATATCAGACTTAAAGTTAGAAACCATAAGAGGTTTCAAGCAAAGATGAGCATTACAATGTCTTAAAATCATTATGTGCACTAGAGCCATTAAACTTCACAAAGACATAATTACCTTAATCTACTTCACAGTGAATGAAACATAGAATTACTCATTACTTGACCGCTTGTAATGATTATTAAGCTATGCTAACCAGGAGGAAATTAGCTTCAGACAAGCACAGGAGACAACGGTCACTGGTCTCAGGGATCCTAAACCACCAGCTGGCCTACTCAGCATCGCAATATGGCCAGCTCCCTGTAGTCCATGATCTTAACTTCAAGATCACAGAGACTCAATATATGGCAGACGTCCTATGTGGAACCATCCGTTGTTTACTGAGGCCCAACGAAGCTGCTCATTCTTCATAGGCTCCAAAACGGACTGCAGATGGCACGGGGAAGCAAGCAGGACAGGCTGTGGAGCCTAACATCACGCCCCAGAAACCTTCAATACGGATTCGCATAGGTAAATGCATCTAAAGGAGGATTTGAGAGTCTCTCCAGGGATGAAGCCAAGCTTTCCCGATCCAAATGGTCTTACCTTGAATAAATAACGATCGAACAAAGTCAAAGTTTGCCCTTCTAAAAGTCTACTTTGATGAACATCTAGTTCTCAAATGCTGGTTTTGTCAATCCTTAAAGCTGAAAAATGAACATTTTATTAACATTTTATTTATTCGGAGCATCCTAGGTGTATGTGATTTACTTATTTCAGATGAATCCAATCGGAGTTATATTAACTATTGTCCTGGCACGTTTAAGCTCTATCCTTGCAGTAGGAGGTTGGTTCCCTTTAACAGTCTAAAATATGTTAAGTGCACATAAACATAATAAAACATTCCTCACATGGCTCCAGGGGGGTGAATGAAAGCCCCCTGCAGCTAATTCATGTGTTTTCTAAGATAAATATCCATATTTGAAAACGTAATAAACCCTTTTTTCGCACTTCGGCTTACTAAAATGCATTGATTCACTGCAAGAGGTCTTAATTCACCCCCCCAGAGCTGTGTGAAGCATGTTTTGTTACATTTCTTGTTACATGTTTTAGTCGACTGGAAAAATAGCGCTGAAAAGTGGCAGAACAATTTTTAATATAACTCTGATTGGATTCTTCTGAAAGGACCATTGTCACATATACCTAGCATGCCTCGAAGGTAGGTTAAAAGGTAAGATATAACCCTTTAATACAATAAAGCACCACTAAAAAGATACTGCGAACTTAAAGACAAACCTTTCAATAGAAACCGCAACAGATTCTTCACACCCAAGTGTACAGATGTTAACACGCACACAAAACAACATTTAGTTGTCACTGATACTAATGAGCGTGTTCTACAAACACTTCAAACTTCTGGTTCACACAATGTCAGCGGATAAACAAAAGTGATGACATTATTAACAAGTCTGCTGACTTTGAGTAATCACTATGTGGAATTTGGAACATTACTCTGTTGACAGACTTCCTGGTAGTCAAGGATATCCTTGTCTGCATTCAAGGTATTTAATAATATGGTTGAGGTACTGGCATACTGATCACTGTGCATGGAAATGCAAAATTATGAAATTCCAATATTTGTTTGGCAAAGGTTCTTTGGGAAAATAAACTGCGACTAGTCTGGTCGCAACGATCACACATGTGAATGCACCCACAATGTTCTCATTTTCAAGAGAAATTTGAACCTGTCGTGAGTTAAGCTGCCGTTATGAAAGCTGAATACACTGCATAAAGTCACTAATTCAAACTGAAATGTAGAGTTGATTAAAAATTGCTCTAAAGCTAAAAAACATTTTTTAATGAGCTCATATACAGTAGTATACTGATAAACTAAAACTATATTTCCTCTACTTAACTATATATTTAAATGAATTATGAACCTGCCAGTCACATTCATTCTCTTCCATAATAATCGGAATGCTTCACATTACTATTTCCAAAATTCTTAACTTGCAAGAACTCCCAAGAGGACTTGGAGGCAGCGCAAGAGAGAGGGAAAACAAAGCAGCTGCAAACCAATCTGCAGACACCTGCTGACTGCTGAAACACATTAGAAAGGCCAATAGTACATATAATATCTTCTGCATACGTTGACACCATCATTCCATATCTTGAGCAACAGTGATCTATACGAGGTCTGACAGATCACCGCAAACTTCAGAGACATGTGTGCACGAGGAAAAATATTC
The DNA here is from genome assembly GCA_032275025.1 of Enteromius treurensis. NCBI lineage: Eukaryota > Metazoa > Chordata > Actinopteri > Cypriniformes > Cyprinidae > Enteromius > Enteromius treurensis. Next base: position 17,985,811 of record JAUCMU010000036.1, read on the forward strand.
AAGCTCTCTTTGCCATGATACCATCATTTTTAAATCACTCTCTAGAGGCACAAAACCTCACTCGTGATTTATAGGCAAAGTATAACATCCACGCAACCCACTGGCTACGAATTACAATATCTGCCTCCCATGTGTAAAAATCATCATCTGTGTCATGGAAAATTAAATCATTTAGGAGGAAAAAGTCTGTTTTTGATTGTTCGACTCATAGCTGGAAGTTTAATTTCACGCAGCCGATCTTTTGCCATAAAAGTGGCTTCAGCATGAGGCTTAACCAACAGGTTGCAAAAAGCAGACCCTCGAGTAAAGTAACGTCAGCCGTTTGCTCTTTTTTCATGTTCTCAGACGAACGCCCTGGATGTGTGTGGATCAAGTTCAAATCTGCTCTCTTATAAAAGGGTCCCAATAGATGCAATAACCCTGCTGCAATTACCTTGTGTGTTTTTATGTCATTATTTTAACCTCTGCTGAATTAATGTGCATGTGCGTATTGTAAATATTGAGTACATTATCCAGCATTGTATTTACTATTATATTGTTACGGATCCAAAATTTACATTGAGACTTTTCAACAGTGAACTTCTTATTAGCTTAATACATTTCCAAATGCATGGCCGCAGACTAGGTTTGTTAAAATATTAGTGATCCTATTTTGTAATACAAATTAAGTGACAGGGAGATATATATATACACAAAGATAAAGAGATAGAGATAGATAGATGTTCGGTCCACATTATGAAGATTCTGACTGCAACAACTTCATATATAAATATTGGGATATATTATAGACATTTTCAAGCTGAAAACATCATAAAACATAGCCTCAGCCCTGGTGATACACCGAGATAATGCTGCAAGCGTCAGGTTCAATCCCACCATCCTCACCATTCGAAATCAGATCCCAAGTTGTGCCCATAGAGGTGTTGTATTTTTAATGCTCCAAACCCTTTACCCACACTGACCTTCAACAGAATGAAAACATCTCCAGCTAATCTTTACAACTCCACATTAAGAAAACACGGGGCTTTTGAACACAGAAGTGCATCTCTAACGTTTCCTCTAGGTCTGAAATATTACAATTTCGCAGTAAATATTCTCTAAAATTGCTCAACCACTGGTATTATGGAGAACAGCGTATTAGAGAACATGGCTATTTGTAGTTTATAGAAGATGCCCCCACAGCTAATCAAAAGTGTGTAAACGTGTGGGTTCGCTAAGTTGCAATTCAAGGACAAAAATAGATTCTTTAGCTGCAAAAAAAAAAAAAGTACTAGCCACCTTTTACAAGTAAGTCTCAATAAATAAATAAATACATTTGAATGCACAACAGTAATGTATAAAACAAGAGTGTGTGTGTGTGTGTGTGTGTGTAACTTGCAGTCTTGCAAAGTCAGCTCAGTGATTCCATTCTAGTTCTAGATGTCTGCTTCGGGTCCCTTGGCTCCAGGATGTCTGCGGCTCTTTGCTATTCCTGATACTCCACAGGTGTGTATGTAAGTGTGTCTCTAAGTGTGTGTGTGCTCATGTCCTATTGGGTATCTGTAAACTGGTGCCTTTGATTATTTATGAGAACACCTAGCTGTGTGAGGTGATTTAGGAACAGTGCTGCGTGAATTTCATGATTTATAGTTTCTTTGGCTTCTGCGCGACCTTAAAAATGCAGAACACAGACGGACGCATAAACCAAAATTCGAGGTGATGAAATACATGTCGATTCATTGTCTGTGAATGACGAGGATGTGACCGAACTGCGTTCCAGCATTTCAAGGCCCTGTTGGCTTAGAGGCCTGTCTTTTTAATATTTAATTTTAAAGCGATGCTAATTACGCCAAAACTTCCACTGTTCAAGGTGACGCTTCGCCCAAGGTGAAGTGCCATGACTCAAACTCCCATAGCATGACAGAAGGAGCTTTATAATTACTTCTCCCAAAAAGGCCAAGACTGAGTCACAAGGTTAAGGGATTTGAGTGATATGATGTGTATTTGTATGTGAATAAAGTACAGCAGGCAGTTAGGAATAAAGGAATAAAGACTTAAAGGTCAAGCTGCTCTGCTACATACTCACAGCAACGCTTTAAGTTTGGTGGCAACATTTCCACCTACTGTCCTGTCTTTTTGCCTCAAGTCATTTTTCATGAGGTTCCAACTAAATCAGCAAGGCCATGGAGTGTAGCTCACACCTTGATTGAATTCTCTTTAAAGTGTGCTGACAGCGCAGAGAGAACAAGTCAAGAGGATGAGGGGGGAAAAAAAAAGCAACGAGAAACCACAAGAGGAGTAACACTAAATATAGGAAACACAGCCAAATCTGTGAAACAAGTAATGGTATTTCATGACACATGTTTAAACAGAGGATCAGTCAGTGGGAGACCCCCAGAACAGTGACATTCATCTCAAGTGAGTGTTTGGAAAATATTTATCATGAGAACAAAATGTAATTTGCACTCATTGATGAATTGTTCCTTCCCCTACGAGCAAACCTGACATTCCCTCGAGCTCCATGACTCATTTCTGTCACTAAATAGATTGTTTAGTCATTTCTGAAGCGTCACATGTGGGTATTGGGTATTATCCTTAATATAAAAATCGTTTTTTTTTTTTTTTATTACTGTATTTTACAAATTCCCCAAGATATCTGAAATAAAAGACACAAAAGTAACTAAGAAACTCTTACAAGAAAGGCAAAGCACAGAGGAATCTTGATTGTTTTCTTATTTCTCCTATGATATTAGAGAAAATATAGACTTTATTTTTTCCTTCTTCTAAAAAGCAGGGAATTTAAAAGCAATCTCCTCTGAAGTTTACCAAAAGTTTCTTAACAATGCATCAAACTGTAGTTGAATTTATCAATAATGTATACAATGAAATGGCAACAGTGTCAATTTGAACTCAAATATTTCTCAGAACAAACAATGTGCTACGATCCCCACTCAATTTATAGCTTTAAAAACCCTGCACTCTACATCGTGCATTAATATTCTTGTTAATCTATCTCTCTGTGCAGAAGATATTATATGTACTTATATGTACTATTGGGTTTACTCATTTATTTCAGCCGTCAGCAGGTGTCTGCAGATTGGTTTGCAGCTGCTTGGTTTTTCCTGTCTCTCAATTAGGCATGTGATTGGATAAGGACAAAAAAGCAGGAAAATATCCTAAGACAATGTTTTTTTTTTTTTGATTCTCATGGAAATACGGGACAAAGTGTGTCCCTTTTAAGCTCAATACGGGACGCGTACTTTTGTTTCTAAATACGGGACGATTCCATTTTTCAAGGGACGGTTGGCAACCCTAAATAATACATACCCAGATCATCCGATCCGGCGATGTTCTTGTCACGATACCACTGTAGCGCGAGAGCGACTGAGGTAACTGGAATTCCGGATTAATCCAAAAATCACATCCCTGCTCAATTCCTCTTTGGAATTTGCGAATTCAACAATTTCAGAAATTCTACTGTGAAGTATTTACTTGATGCATCTCTCAGTTTTATAATTCGCACCCAAAACTGCTTTCTCAGTATACCCAGCTGTGGCCAAAATGATTAGAACACTAGTATTTCCATCAGCTGAAAAAAAAGTCAGTTATTTCTATCGTTCTATCCCATGCTTATCAAATAGAAGCATCATATTCTGTTCATTTTCATGAAAAAACATGCAGTGGATTAAAATCTTTTCATTGAGGAATCACCATGAAGTCTCCAGAGATTTAAAAAAAGCAACTTCTGAGCAATAAAATCGTCCTCTGGGATTTCAGGAAGAATCCTGGAAACAGCATCCTTCCCCAAAACAAACCTTGACATGTGAACAAGACATCTTTCATGCAGCTTCTCACCAGCACGGTGACAATTAAACCTGACAAAAATGACAAATGAAAGGCAAGTGTTGCAACTCAGCCCAACAACTGTACACTGTGACATCAAGCTAAGCTTACAGTGAAAAGAAAAATGACACGGTGCAGTATGACATCAAACCAAGTGGAGACGTGGAGGGGTCAGGAACGCCGTTCTGCTCTCTAGGTGATGAGAGAGATGAGGTGAATTCTCACACTGCTGGAGCGAGCGCAGTCCTCAGAATCTCACATTAAGGCAGTGATTTATTGGCTTTGTCAAGAGCAGCTGTTGGAGGGAGACAATAGGGCTTGCAGGAGCTTACTTGGAGGAAGAAGGCTCTCAGCATATAATAAGACAAGAATCGCACCTTCTACCATCTACCTCAGGGCTCTGACCCAGACTTAAGCGTCATTTCTTGGGAGAGGATAGCTACATTGTGCCTCCAGATGATTTGGAAGAAGGTTCGAGACGGCCATGGATAATGCTAATGTAGCCACATATTGTACTTTAGTGTAGTTACGGAAACTTTTGTTTTGTTCTTTCTTTAAAACGAACTTTTGCATGGTTTCCATTAATAATACAAAATAAAGCTGAAATAAAATAAATGTGAAAAGTCATCATTTAAATAATTCAAAATAATAATTCAAAATAAAACTCAGAAAAATATAAATATTTACAAGAAACAGAAAAATTAAACCGCATTTTAAAGTAATAGTATAGTTCATTTCTATAATAGTCTCTACATATATATGTATGTATAAAAAAAGTGCCTTTGGACTAGTTTACCTTCTGCTATGAGCCTCAAAACCTTGGAAACTTTGGCAAACCCAGTGATTACTTCCTTAAAACTTTATACTCTATCAGTCTGTGCCTTGTAAACATAGCACACAGCTGCATAAAGTCAGCCATCCGCATCAGAAATGGCTGTTAAAGCCAGATCGTGTATATTTTGTGTGCAATATGCATCAGGCTGTCGGTTAACAGACTGTGGGAGGTCCAAGGGTGTGCCATCTAAGACTAGAAAAAGGAAGTGTGAAAAAGAGGAAGAAGTGTGAGAATAGAAGACAGAATGTGTGACAGGGAGCCAGTTGTGACATGACTATCTTGGCAGAGAGTCCTTTTTTTTTTTTTTTTAACACAGGTCTCTGTGAGATTTTAAGAAGCAGGAGCTGCAGATGTACACATACGTCAAACAGATCCATGAGTGAGTAGGTTACGGCCAAATCCACCCAAAGGCGATGCAAACCGCAGCTGCAATGATGCTGTACACAAGTGCTGAGAGACACTGGAGCCCCAGCCATATTGCCAAGGCTGTGCCTCTGGGGAAAACAAAGAAGATGGAAACTCCGTTCTCACGTTACTGCTTAATTGTTTGTTGGATAAACAGGGCACAGTGCTGTGCAGTACGCTGGGAGTTTACTTTTGTAAGGGTACCCCGTTTTAGGTCTTAGAAGTCCCAAGACGACTGGAAGAGATGGCTATAGACTTAATTTAGCCGGGCTGAATGCACAACAAGTGATGCTGTTTGAAAGTACATACGGGTGTCTCTTCAACCTTGATCACTTTAAATTCCCAGGGGCTGATTTTTATTCAGCTAAAAGTTGAATTCATGTAGGTAGCTTATGCATTTAAGAATAAATTGGTCTTTGAATATTTTAAATAAATAAATTAAACAGACTTTCTATATTAAACTATGAAAATCCATTGATAAAACAGAAATAGTGTTTAAAACTATTATAATATACATATTAATTACAAGTTAATTTTGTAATTAATTGTAGTTAATTTTTTACCATCCCTTTTTTTTAAGCTTACACTTTAGGCTTAAACCAAAGTCAATATAGCTGAAGAAAGACTGATGCACACAACAAAAACAAGTTCAAGAGACTCTTTGCATGGCACCGCTTACCGGATAATGGCTTTGTTTCTCAAGGAAAAGTTTCCTCAGTCTTGATTTCAGTCACAATGAGCAGAAGGGCTAGTGGGTGTGATGCTGTCCAGAGGAAGAGCATCCGAATAGTTTCCAGTCACTGAGAAAACCAAGCTGTCACTTTTCCGTCAGACATCTACAGTATTCATGAGGCCCCCGTGGTGACACACAGAGTGGCTGAGAGATTACGGCAGAGCTCAATGTCTTTTCCACTTTATATTCAAATACATCCCAGCATTTTACGTACTCGAGCCTAGAAGACACCAAGACGTCTACAGACAGCGAAGCAAAGAGACAAAGAAGGCATACAAATTGGGAGAGATAAAAAGTGCAAAAAGAGACTTTTAGACAGTCCCTAAGAGAGCAATGAGTCTTTATTTAGTAAAAAAAGAAACAGAAAGATGATGCATTATATGCAATTCTAATTTCACTCTCATTAATTAAAAAATAAATAAAATAAAAAGACCAAATATTAATTGTAAAGCACATTTTAAAAAAGAAAATATTAATACATAATTTACATAATAATAAATACATTTATTTGGAATGTTTTTGTTAAACTTCGTTAAACTTTCTTTTAATCAAAAAGGATTAATCAATGTTCTGGTTGTTGGTTACTTGCTTCTATGAAGTCTCTGTAGAAAAAATAATAATTAGCGCAATTACAATTAATTGAATACATCTCCTCAACAAGCATTGGTATCTTTCCCGTCTGCAGCATATACCACGTGATGAGTTGCACGCCTTATAAAGCCGGATTATTTAATAAATGCACCCTAGTAGTTGAGCAGAGCTTCTTGTAACCGAGCTTATTTGGAGTTTGAGCTGGGACACAGAAGTGAGGAAGTGTGCAGCACAATCTACGCTTCCTGTGCCTGCGTACCATCACCAACCCAAGTGCAAGGATTGGGCACAGAGGGTGTGAGCTTTCACACATAGGGTTGTATTTAACCCTCCCTAAAAACGTTGGTAATTGGAGCCGTTGTCAGAACGCACATCAGAAACGTAAAGTGGTGAGAGTTTAATCTGGGCCAGAGGCTTCAGATGTGCAAATCTGGCACTCCGCCTGGGGTCCAAACGCAACCCCAACTGCATTTTAATGAACAGCTGCTATGCACCTCCCCCCCCCCCCCTTTTTCTGTCTGTTTCTCTTCTACTCAGTGATCTATGGTGGAGTTTGTAATACATGCACACGGACAGGCTTTGCAATCTTGTCAGATCATTAAAATCAGTCACCTCAGAGAAGACCGACTGAACGCCCACTCCATCAATTTCCTCAAATTTATTTTTAGCTTCTGTCCCTTTCACACACATTCATACACAACTGTGTCACAGAAAGCAGCAAGGGCACTCATTACTCAAGGGAAAAGTTTTGAAATAGCGGAGGAGCTCCACATGCATGAAAGGTTGAGAGAGGTCGACTGTACAGAACTGAAGAAGCCCTTGACCAGATGGAAGTGGAAGAGTGTGAAAGAAAGGAGATGAGCATCATTAAAGGGAGACAGAGAGGTTGATGGAGTGTTTAATGATGGGATGGATTGTAACTGCAGATTCATGTGTCGATATGGATTGCTGAGTCGAAGTGTTAGGTACTTAATATTCATTAAATGTGCAATACAGCGGATAAGTCTCCATTATGATGAGGTGGGGGTAGATTAGGGGGGGAAGATTAGGGCTGCTACCTTTGGGGTCGTATCCTGTGTCCTTGAGCTACTGTATTACTACTGTAACTAAAAATTGCATTTCTATGGCATCACTCACTGTCAAAAGGTCATGAAAAAAAGATTGCTTATCACTTAATTATTTGCTTCCATTACATCTTGCAAAAAAATGTGTGCATATCAGCGCTAGGTGGTAACTGATCACATGTAACCTGGATTAAGTAATCAGGTTCCAAAAATAAGTACTTGTAAAAGTTTTGTGTTATTTCTTATTTACATTCCCAAATTTTGTCATCTAATCAGCTTTAGCCATATATTTATGTGAAGCAGCATGAGATTTTTATTTATATTATATATATATATAATTTTTAAAATATATATTTATATATTTTTTTTTTTGCTCGATCATGGTTCTCTGTATTAATGGTCACATGACATGCAGGTAAATAATTTATTTTATTTTATTTAATAAATAACAGTCCACTGAAGATAAAGATAAAAAAAACTTTAAATAACCTATATATTTTGTATAGAAACATGCAGTGGTAACCTTAAAGGTGCCATAGAATGCATTGAGAGAATATTTTAAATTGTTCTCTGATATGTACATAGAAGGTATGTAGC
>JAUCMU010000036.1:18026572-18044123 GCA_032275025.1 Enteromius treurensis
GGCAACTTATTCTTCTTTTAATTTAATAAAAATACTTGTGGATCTTTATCATTGTAGGATGGTTGTGTACACACACTACCAACAAACATTTCAGTCCAAACAGCTTGAAAAAGTGCATGTATGACCCCTTTAAAATGTAAAATGCTGAATTTTCAGCAGCCATTACTCCAGTGTCACGTGATCCTTCAGAAATCAATCTTACTGAAACCTGCATCTCAGAACACGTGCTTATACAGAGTTCATATCAACAAGCCCGTCTCAGTAAATACCCTAGCAGACATATTCGGTTGAATACAGTGTCAGTGTACTGGATCCATGCATTCCCTTAAAGAGATAGCATTTTCTTAATATTAATCTAACAGCAAAAACAAGGAAATTCCTCACTGTACTTGACTGAATAGCTTTTGTAACTTCAATAAAGCTTAGTCTTTAAATTGTAGTCAAATATGCAATGTTACTTTACAATTTCGAAACCTAAAAACTGTCAGACCTAAAAAACGAAGTTAGCAAAACCAATGTAAACCGTTGCACCCCTAGTGTTAAGTCCGCATACATACTCTGCGAGAACACTGCTTGAATGTTTAGCAAGCACACACACAAACACATAAATGTATCCCCTAGCCATGCTGACGCCGGCCGGTCAGCTCGCCTTTGATCCGCTGCTGCAGGTTATCTGGCCTCACACTAATTTTAGCCAGCCTGTTTGGCAACCCTAGCCTTGATATGCCGGCCTTCAGGCGGTTAGCAGAACAACTAGAGCACCTTTATGCACACACACTCTCTTCCTTTGCATTTAAGGAGCCCTAGAGAGAGTGAGAGGTCCTGTTAGATCACATGCACTATTTTTACAAAGTGTACCGCTAGCAGCAGCACTATGAGCGAGGCAACTATGTCGTCAAGTATCAGAGCATGAGGCTCATATGAGGCCCAATCAAGAGATAGAGGGTCACACTATTCATAGAACCCAGGGAGGCAGCAAGAGATGATTTAAGATACATTTGAGAATCTCTATAAATCATGTCAGCATTATGTGATAGTACGGGAAGACATCATTTTAATAGATTTCAACACTAATCAGAGAATAATGTGATTTATGATGCTTTGGGGCAAGCCTCCTATATCTCTTATATCCAAATGGAGGTTTCTCATTTAGAGGAAACTCTTAAGGCGTGACATAAACTTTAATTATTGTAATGTCATTCCCAGCATCTCATTGGAGCAAGTCGGTTCACTCACAGCCGTTCTGATAATGCCATAGGCAGCTATTTTTCTAAATATCAATAAAATCTGACAACAATGGTATCATAAATTGTGCTTCTCCTGCAAAAAAAAAAAAAAAAAAGTCAAGGTCTAGGCTGAAGTCTTGTATACATTCCAGAGCAAAAAGACCAGAGAACGCATTATCTATAATTTAACTAAAAGGTAGCCCATTCATACAGCTAGAGTATATTGATTCAAATATTATTTGTTTCTACAAGAGGTCAGTCTCCCCTTTCTCTCTCTCTCTCTTTTTTTTTAATTTTTTTCATAATAGGGTGCAATCATTATTGAATGAAACTAGTGTTGTGCTTTTGGAATAGTTAGTCTTACCTGTCCCGTTCAGAGCAAATCAAAAATGGCCACTGCCTCCAAAAATATGCCTCCAGAATTCACAGAAAGCAGGTTCCTGAAACAAACACACACACCACATTTGAATTATGAAAGCATAACCAAATATAAGGAATTAGCAACTTAATAATCATAATAAATAAATATGTATAGCAATATAGTATAGTATATATAGTAATATAGTATAATTAAAATATAGTATTCATAAAAAGTTATGTACTAAAGGTCCTTGGACTTCATTCGTGCCTGTTAAAGATGACTCAATATCTTTGTTTCTACTGATATAACCAAGGCCATATGGAGAAAGAAAGTAATATGAATCAACATCCAATATCACATAAATCAACATTTGTTTTTGATTTGTGCCTACATGGAATTGGCATGAAATTAAATGGTGTGACACGATATATTTACAATTTATATCTACAATTGCTTGAATATTTTTTTTTAAATTTAACTTAAATATGAAATTATATTCAACAAACTATTGAAGTGGTGAAAAAACTCCACATATTAAGTACTTTTTCTTCTACAAATTAGAACCTAAAATCATAAGTACTGTAATAATAATAATACTAATAAACTACTTACACATGTATACGTGCATAATTTACAGGATATTAAATATTTACTAGATTGACTATGATTGTATGCGTGAATTCAAAAGCCAACAAACACTCGAGGATTCATTTGCAGGCTACGGAGATACAGTGAGTGCAGTAAAGCAGCTGTGGCAGTGTTGAGTGAATGATAGTTCACTATAACGCGGCTAAGATGAGGGGCGCAGAAGATGTCTACAAGCAGATTTAAAACCCCAATCTCACACACGCATACACACACAGCTCGGGCCACCCCTCTCCTATTGAAACATGAGTTACAACAGCGCCACCTCCGCCTTCCATTTCCCTCCTAAGATGAGAAATGGTATCTCAGCATTCCCTCAATTACAAGACACAAAGACACAATCCAAGAGTACTGCAAATGCAGCTGTGGGGTTGCTAAAGACGATCCAAATGTTTCCCAATCATTCCTGTTCTCCAAGCACTAGATCGACATCACCAATCCATTTCAGAGCAGGGTGCCAGAACATTCTTTGATTTTTGTCTTTGATCAGCACCAGCAAGCGGCTTTCTCTCTTACCATAATCTATTCGGACACAGTCTAGGGTCCAATGATGTTGCTACAAAGAGCATTGTTTTATGTATTTAGTGTAATGCAATGTGTTTATGCAGTTTAAAATATTAATATTTTAACACAATATTTTCCATATAATGTACATTTTTGTTGCTCCTCTAAGCCCCGCCTCCTGAAATGGTTCCATTTGTACAAAGCTCATTGTTCTAAAAAAGCGTGGTGTGCTCAGATTGGCTGAATCCTGCAAGCATTTCTCAGAAATGTTACGCTCCTTATCATGATGCCGTATCACGTCGCTATGACATCAAAACAATAAAAGCTCATTACAAGATATAATTACGCGTCGCATTGCATTTTTTTTTAAATTCCACAAGGAAAGAAAAGACTCCTTCATTATCAAAAACAAACATCCACTGCATGCCTTTGTTGAGTGAAGCTTCCTCAATTAGATCCAACAGAACAACATGCAATCAGTAAAACTGCTTTCCAAGTAATAAAATAAAGTTAAAACATCAAAGGCAAAATCAAGTAAATATAATACATACAGATCTGCAATTATAGTAAATGAAATTCAGCTTGTTGTACCATTCTATGTAATACTCAACCAACTCAATCAACACTGATCCAAGGACAATAAACAGGAGTGCACTCAGAGACATCATTACTCAGTTCCCAAGTTATTCTAACAGTCTGCAGCACTCCGGAAGCAGACTTCTGTCTCCCAGCGGTCCAATGACAACTGGACATCTTTAAAAATTCACAGGACATGCTCATTACACCCAGCAGAAGAGCTGTGTGGGGGTGAAAGGCTGATTCTCTGTTAACTCAAACCACTCATCATCAAAATGAGCTTGCAAGATTACAGCCTCGAGGGTAAATATGAAACAGCGACCGATCTGACCTTTTTACAATGAACTGAGATCTTCCACAAAAAAATTAAGAAGTATCTCAACTCTACTTATCTCAAGCAGTGCTGAAGAGGAAATGCAATTCACTCTGGGTCTTAGAGGACAACAGCAGTTGTCCTTGTCACATAAGTGGTGCGTCAAGGTACACTGGTACAGACGGGCCAGGACGGCTTTTGAGAGGATGTGCATCTGCTTTGAAACATATCCGATATGGGTTGAAAATGCAGCGGAGTGCAGACATTAGCCGGAGAAGGCTGTAAGTGATATGCACCGCGCTCTATCGATGTGAATGAGTAAGACTCATTGATTATGCTGTGAAAAGCTCCTTGAGCAAGGCGCAGGAAATTCATGCAAACAATGATAGGACCACAACAGACTGGTGAAAGTACAGTGCACTTTTTTGGTGGTCGACAGCTGTTCACATCAGTCCATTTGCACACAGCACAGACACACACACACACACACAAGCACACTAAGTCAACAAGCTGATGCGCTCACGTGTGCACGCTCTCATCCATCAGTGCCGTGCCATGATCTAGCTCACTCACGGTCTCGAAGGGTAGCTCTAGTAATCCTGCTCTATAGGGGAGGCTACTACACCTAAATCCCAAACAGCTGCAGTCGTTCTCTCCGGTCGGGATGCTGAGACTTTCTCCTCCTCATTCTTCACGCAGGAAGAGCATGAAGGACACAAACCCAGAGTATGACGACACTCTTGTGGAATGTTTGACAGGGCAGGGGATTCAATTATTACTGAAGGATCTTTGGATCTGAAAGTAGCAACAAGTGAAAAGTGATGCCAGAGATTTTGAAATAAACAGCTTAAAAAAGAAATCTGATTAGTCTGTAACCTATTATTCAAAGCCAACCTGCAATACAGGAAGTATACAAAGGGGTCTACTGTATAATACTTGCAGAAATCAGTAAAAATATATCAATATGTCTACTCATTGGCATTAAAATTGCATAACTCTAAAATTGCTTGTTGTCACAGACTGTCACAGAATATAATAACATAAAAAATTATAATCTGGTTGCATTATCTCTGTAAGCTCTATTTTAGATTACATTTTAATATTTTAGTACGATGAACAAAGTATTTCAAGTGTCACCATGAGTGATAAAAATCAACAGAATCATCTCCTCAGCATATGGCACTCTATGCAGTAAAGGAGATGGGTTCAGTGCAAGCCGGCTACTGTAGCATTGGACACGGGCCAGATACTGTGAAGTGCTGAGCGATGGAAGACATGCTCAGAGGCAGCCGTTTGGTCGCATCGGGTGACAAGAGAGGAAAAAAAAATAAAATAATAAAATTCTACTGTACTTCCTCTCTTCCATGTCTTTACAATAAAGTGATCACATGCTGCAGCTCAAAAAAGTGTTTAGAAATTTTTTTTTTAAGTTACTTTTATTTTATTTTATTTTTTTAACTATTAGAAATGCTAAATTAAAGGGTTATTCCACCACAAAATGAAACATTTTGTCATTAAATCACTTACCCCCATGTGGTTCCAAACCTGTAAAAGCTTTGTTCATTTTCAGAACACAGTTTATGATATTTTAGATGGAAACCGGGATGCTTTTGACTCTCCCACTGACTGCCACGTAATGAATACTGTGAAGGTCAAGGAAAGTATGAAAGACATGTTGAATAAAGTTGTTGTTTTTTTTTTCTTTGCATTCAAAAAGTATTCTCGTCACTTCATACAATACAGATTGAACCATTGACGGCAGATGGATTATTCTGATAAAGTCTTTCATACTTTTCTGGGCCTTGACAGCAGATATGGGCACTTGAGTTATTGACTCGGACTCAAGTCTCATTTTAATAGACTTCGTTTATATTAGATATTCAAAAGGCGGACCACATCCGCACCCTGGCATCCATCCGGACCATGAGCCATAACAACAGCAGTCAAATATGTCCTTATGTGTCATGGCAGATCAGAATCTTTTTTTTTTTTAGCAAGCCATTAAATTACCAAATGATTTGAGACTCAACTCAGACTTGTGACCACAGACTCGAGACTTGACTTGGGGCCTGTTCCATAAAACAAGTTTACCAAATAAGCCAGGTTTATTTCAGTTAGTCTGACTTACGGTTACTTGATTTAGTTTAAAATAAATCAGACTAATTAAAACAAGCCTGGCTTATTTGGTAAACTTGTTTTATGGAACAGGCCCTTGGACTCCAAGTTAAGCCTGGCTCACGCTGTGTGATTTTTAAAAGTCATCTAGGATTGTACTTGTCAGACTGTACGAACATGATGATCTTGTCACACTCAGTTGATATTAATGTCAGACTGTCAAGACGTGTTAAAAAGGAGTTTTACATCAACCCGCACATTATTAAGTGACCGTGAGCTGCATTGCATGCAAAGCTTAAATGTTGGTTATCCTGTAAAGTATACCAACAGCAGAAAACCCAGCATATTTAGGAAAAATATTATAAGCAGCACAAAGAGAGCGGCCCAACCGGTGCTTATCATACCTAAGGCAACATATCAGATGAATTTCATGAGTGGAGGATGAAAACACAGATTCATGGCTTGCCTTGAAATACGAAAAAAAAAAAAAATTTGATGTTCATCGTAGAAGACGTCACACTGCAGGACTGGGCGCAAAATCTTCTGACACTGCCACAAGGTCAAATTGATAGCAACTGCTGTCTGTGAACATTTCAATCTAACAATCACAGACCACCGGTTTTAGCCTAGTATTATAGAAATCTTTTAAGATTTTCAGAATTTGTTTCAGAGGCCAAATTGTGGCTAAAAATCGCAAAGTGTGAGCCAGGCTTTAAAGACTTGTGAACATCTCTGCTTGACAGGGAGTGTTCTTAATGTGGCAGTCAAAGCGGTTTTCGGTTTCCATCCAAAATCTCTCAAATCGTCTTCCGAAGATGAATTAGAGCTTCTATGGGTTAGGAACAACATGGGGGTAAGTGATTAATGACAACATTTTCATTTGGATGAAAAGAAATAATATTTCCAAGAAATTTAATGCTGATAATATTAACTATGGAAGCTCTAAAAAACTAAAAGTATATATAAATTAGAACTGACTCTGGAAAAAAGGACACTAAACTATAAATGAGCCTTGGACATCACTTTAATTGATAAAATGTAGTGTACTGCACGATAAGATAAAACTGAAATACATAATTCTGTTTCAAATGTAGTAAAATCAACTGATCCATCAAAACTGAATATCAGTTCAACAAGTTTAAGCTTGATCAAAGAGATAGAGTAACAGTCCTGCAGTGTGACATGAACACTTCTGACGGGTGACTGTCTAATGTGCTGTCAGTAGAAAAGCCCTCTCCACAGTCTAACACTATGAGTAATGCGCGCCACAGTAGCACAGCATCGTCGCAGCATGTCAACAGCAACCTCTCCATAAAATATTCATTTGCAATAGAATGTTCTCCATTAAACAGTGCGGACTCTCCCATTCTGTGCCGCTCCTAATGGGCTATGTAAATGTCTGCTCTTGTGTTGTTTACGGGGAGGGGGGGGATTAGGAAGTGAGGGCTCAAGTTTGCCAACTGCTGTGGAAAAGGGAAAAGAAGAATAAACCGAGAGCGCTATGAGTGACGTCGCCACAGCTGCAGGGATGCAACAAGGGCTTTACCCGTTAAGATTATGCAAAGAGAGAAAGCACCAGAGGGTTGTCTAGTGTCGCCAGCAGGATGCGTGTTGAGGATACAGTGCCACATTAAACCGAGAATAAGGCTTTATGTTTGAGAGGCAATTAACGGCTTGTGGCCGCGAGCTCATCCAGTTTTTATAATGGAGGAGAGCATAAAGAAGTAAAACGAGAGCGAACAAAAGACCCAAGGAAAAGACTTATACGGATGAACTAATCCTGAAAAAAATCATTTCACAAAAAGGCTCATTGATTTTTCCATCTTTCAATGGTTCTTTGTATTTTGTTCGATGGTATATGTTAAAAAAAGCACTTCAAGAAAGAAAAGCAGACAAAGCAAACCTTTTGTTTACACAAATAACGTCTCGTCTCTTTTGTCGATTACTCGTACGTCTCCTTTATAAAAGTGTTGTTTTTTGACAAACAGTCAACATAAAGTGTGGCTCGTGTGCACCTGAGAAGCAGATGGTGGGCTGATTGAAAAGCCTCTCCTGTACGCCGCAAACTCAATAGTTCAGGGAAAGGGAAGATATAGGCGCTGCTGCCTGCCTGCAGCGAGGTGATTATCTGTGATTAGCTTTTTATTGTCACCGACGAGATCGCATCCTCCAAATGCAACCAACACACCCAAGGCGACGCAGGCTTATCTGAAGGTGATCTTTATTAAGACTAACCCTGCGGTGTGGGGTGGGCGTAAGAGGGCAGGCGGTCCTTGTCTTCACTTTCTGCTTTATAATTACGACACAAAGCAGCCAGTCACCTTTGGCACAGGCTCATGTTGTTGTGTGTTCAGGCAGAGATGCGGAGAATGGTACTGGAATGTAAAAATGTGTATTTATGACATACTGCATGACATATGCACGACCGTGTGTCATTTGCAAATTAGAGCTAAAAGAAAAAAAAAAACTGACAAATGCCAGTCTTATTATCATTTTCATCATGATGCCAGCACTGTCCAGCTATTTACATTTAGCCCTTGGCAAAATAAGCTTACAGCTTAGCATCTGACCTTGGAAATAGCAAACTGCATGCATTTTTCACCATATATTAGGATCCCAGCCAATAAAATAACAGCACAGGGCTAATAGAGTGCAACAGTCGGGTACTTGAAGTCAAAATCCCCATTCATTTTCTCTATGGAGAAATTGATTTTTAACAAATCTCTATAAACCTTTACAAACAGATCTGCCATGGGCTTGGAGTTTAGCAGCTGATGGTATATGAATCTGGTGAAGTCATCAGTTTGTGTTATTGTTTCTTTCTTGTTAGTCAATCAGTTAGTTAGTTAGTTAGTTAGTCAGTAGTACTTAATTCCCAAATAAAAAACTGCATTACTCAAAAATATTGATTTAACTACATTTCTTTCTTTCTTTTTTTATTGCTTTCTTTTAACATGTCCACCAGTATTATGTTGTGCCATGAAATGGGTTTTGCTATACCGTGGATACCATTACATATTTATGGTTTTCATTGGATGGCGTCATCAGAGAGAGAGATTAAAGCAGACATAAATCAGAACCGGATGATTTTTGGCTTAAAATCATGTTGTTTTTTTAAATTCATATTTTGCCTGCAATTTAACAAAGCTTTTCTAAAATGTGATTCCAATTTTTGCAGCTCTTACCGCGATATAATATCAATATCGTCTTGACTGTGGAAAACACCATGATATCAATTTTAGCTCATATCACCTACTCCTATTAGTCAGTCAGTTAGTTCCCAAATTAAGAACTGCATTACTCAAAATGATATACGCTACAAAACTTTGAGTACTGGTACACTTTTTAAAATGTTTTTATAGGAAGTCTCTTATTTGAACCAATTGGTGATTACTGCTTCTACTGTATTTTTGATTAATTTATCAATTCTGATCAATTTTTGATCAACAGAAACTGTTTTCTATGTTACTAAACTTTAAAAAATAACCATTCCTGTGATGGCAAAGCTGTACTTTTAGCAGCCATTCCAGTGGCTAGTACCACCTGATCCTTCAGAAAGATATCTAATCTTCAGAAACTTTCTAATTTCCTGATTGCGTGCTAAAAAAGTCATATTATAAAAAGGTTTTAAGACAACATTTATGTCAAACATAAATCCTAATTAACATTATACATGACTTTACTGTCACTTTTTAAACATGTCAATCCATCCTTGCAGAATAGAAGCATTCATTTATACTCATCATAAACATAGTTTATATATTTATAATCAATGACTACGAATCTAAAGTTTTATATTGTACCGTAATTGTTCCTTTCATTACGTAATCAAGGAAAGGCACTTTAGCGGTCAACTCTGAAAATGCACGCCAGTCCACAGCCGCACCATTCGCCCCCTTTTACAAGGAATTTCCTTTCTGATCTCCGTGCAAATGCTGGCACCTCAAACGGCGACTTAGCCAAGATTCCCAGCGCTGGCCAAATTTTAACAAATGTGAATGGTGGAGTAACCGGTGGAATTCTGAGTGGAATTCTGAGTGGTGAACAGCAGCTGTGAATCTCTCCCCATCCCCCAAAGAGGCCTGAGATATTCAGGGCCCTCTGATCCAGCTCAGACGCTCGCTGTGGCACTGTACAGTGTGTGGCGAGTGTGGCATAACTACAGGATGAGCTGTCAGCGCCTTGCAACAGCCCTGATACGGCCCATCATCCTAAAGGCAGCATGACATCATCGCACAAGCCTCCCAGAGTTCCTCTGTGAACCAGGGGGAAATATTTTCAGTGAGATTCAGTTACTCAGCGAGCCATTCTTCAGATAAAACAAACTGGCCCTTACTTAGTTTCCACTGGGATCTAAGCCTTTGTACGTTGCAGGATAAAAAAAAAAAACTAGAAAAAAAAAAGGTCCCAGTGCACCTCTCAAGTGCTATTTGAACTAATAGACTCTCGGTTGAAAGGATTAAATAGGATGAACGAAAGGTTTGAATAAAAATCTAGTCAGTGTACGCATCAGATTATCGTGATTTGTGGGCCAGGGAAACATAATTTACCCAAGTAGCGGTAGAATTGCCTGAGAAGAGATTTTTAGAGGACAGTCTTCACAGCGGTCCGCGACCGGATACTACATACATCGCTACTCATGGTTATTTAAAATGCCACAGGAACGTGCACAGGGATGTACAGAAGTATGAGTTAAACAAGCGGAGAGAAAAAAAAAGAAAAAAAGATTAATAGGTTTACGTTACTCTGACATGCTGCTCCAAGGCTGTGGGGCAGGTGCTATAAATAGCAGCTCTTTGGCTGCTCGTTACCCATGATTCAAACATCCCTGCTTGGTAGCATGATAGCTGTGCGCTAAAGGGTTGAGTGCAACAAAAAAAGCACAACATGGGTGCAAAAAGGGCTAAATAAGGGGAAAAGCACTCAAGGCGGGAGAGAGATGAGGAGAGGAATTTAAAAAAGGGTGAAAACAAATGCATGGATATATCTGGCAGAAGACAAGATGTGGTTTTTATCTTTCACACACTGGATCCTGCAAGAGATATTGAGAAGTCAAACCGTGAAGGTAGAAACTTTGAAAGGTCAGAATAGAGCAGATGAATACATAAGACCTATTAGAAGTTAAACTAAAATATTAATCATATTCAGAAAAAGGGATGAGCATGTGGGTCGTTTTGACTGCGAGTACCATCTGTGCTATTTCATATTTGCATCTGCATTGGTCAGACATCTTTATCTGCTGCATTTCATCAAATTTTTTTTAGCATTTCACCATGTACGTGACTTTTCAGGTAGAAGTATCGAGAAAAATGATATGCACACACATAAAGACACACTTTTTGTGTGTATTTAAATACTATTTCAATTATTATTTTTTTTAGACATTTAAAATGCATGTGAACATACGGGCTGTGTTTGGTTACGTCCCAAATTCAATACTGCAACTGTAACTAAATCAGAGAATTAAAAATTAAAATGCTTTTTCATCCAATCATGCAATTTTTATGATTAATCACCGCTGCCACTTGCCTCATGCTCATTCATATAAATATACCCAAACGAGAAAGGAATGAACCGAAGCACTTATGCTAGATGCACATGTAACGCACTCTCTCAGGCCAGAAGGCATTTCACTACCTCAGACAGTTCATTAGTTGCCCCGTGGAGCCACATGGGAGCAGCCCATGTCATCTGACCCCTGGCCATAACCTTGATTTTGCAGCACACGCCACAAGTCTCTTCACTGACTGCTGTGGACAATAAAGCAGCTAGTAATGACCTCTGGCACCTCGAGCTCCATGTGGCTGATACAGCCACCTGTTCTCAAGGGACAACTTTCCCAGGATGAATTAAAGGCAGACCCCCTGAACAGATCTCTGCTGGAGTTTGTTAGCGTCTCCCCAGCGGCTGAGCACTATGTGTTGTTTGGGCAGCGGACCGAATTGAGGGATCACTGCAGTGAGCCTAAACAGGCACAAGCATTAATACACAGAGCTCAGGTAGATGCATGGAGTGTCATACAACAACCCTGTGGCGCTGTAAACGAACAAAGCGTAATGGATCCAGAGACAGATTGAGCTTAGATAACAGAAACAAAGGGATAAGATGAAGCTCCAGACTGAGACTAAAATGGATACAAATGCGGGAACATTTGAGACAATAAACATTTCACAGATTTGTTCAGTTCACTTGGTAGTTTTGGTAAAAATATACATGGAACTCTCTGACTTAGAAAATTACTCTAAATCTATGGTTATGACTGTTGTTGACATTAATATTAAAGTATAGATACAGTATATTCATTAATATTCAAATAAACTGAATGTATAGAGTTTTTATATAAATTACTTATGTTATAATTATCAGTTTATGGTTGAAATTATACATTTAATTCCCTTTTCATGACAGATTTGTGCACGTATAGATTAAACTAGATAAAAAAGTGTGTCGAGACAAACATTAAGTTGGCTTGAGAAAGCAGAGGCTGAAAGTTTGAAAAAGTTAGAAACATTTCAGAAACATTTTAACGTTTTCAGTCTAGAAAGTCAGATAATACAGATACTAGCATACTAACATGTTGCTAGTAAGATTAGCAATTTAACAGCATTTTTCTAGCATGATTAGCATGTTTCTAGCATGATTAGCATGTTTCTAGCATGATTAGCATTTTTCTAGTATGATTAGCATGTTGCTAGCATGTTGCTAGCGTGATAAGCAAGTTGCTATCATGTTGCTAGCGTGATTAACAACTTGCTAGCATGGTGTTACCATGATTAGAATGTTGCTCGCATGATTAGCAAGTTGCTAGCATGTTGCTAGCATGACTAGCATGTTGCTAGCATTTTTTCAGCATGATTAGCATGTTGCTAGCATGTTTATTGTATGATAAGCATGTTACTACCATGTTGCTAACATGTTGTTAGCATGATCAGTAAGTTGCTAGCATGTTGTTAGCATTATTAGCAAGTTGCTAACATGTTGCTAGCCTGATTAGCAAGTTGCTAGCATATTGCTAGCATGATTAACATGTAGCTAGCATATTGCTAGCATGATTAACATGTTGCTAGCATATTTCTAGCATGATTAGCATGTTGCTAGCATATTGCTAGCCTGATTAGCATGTTGCTAGCATGATTAGCAAGTTGCAAACATGTTTCTATCATGAAAAGCATGTTACTAACATGTTGCTAACATGTTGTTAACATGATTAGTAAGTTACTAGCATGTTGCTAATATGTTCCTAGCATGATTAGCATGTTCCTAGCATGTGTCTAGCATGACTAGCATGTTCCTAACATATTTTTTTGCTAGCATGATTAGCATGTTCCTAGCATGTTTCTAGCATGATTAGCATGTTGCTAGCATGATTAGCAAATTACTAACATGACTTCAGTGTGGTTAGATTTGAATTTTGACAGTTGGCAGAGTCTTGGCTCATCTGAACATTCTGTGAATGGGAGTCTATGGGATTTTTTTCCATTTTTAAATCGCAATTTTTACGAAAACCGTAAGTCCGATCAGTTAGAAAAGATATAGCACACCCGGTGAGATCAGTCTGAGGATCTGGTCCGAGTTTGGCGTTTGTAGAGTTAAAGGTCTAGGAGGAGTAGCATTTAGAATTTTAGTCTCAGAATAATAACAATAAGTTTAAGTCCGAAATCAGTAAGTTGGCTTTCTCAAGCCAACTTAATAAGGCATACATAAACTGCCTCTTGCATTGCATTGTTGGACTTTCATGGTTTTAGTCATGCATCAACTGAAACCAGCGTAACTAATAAGATCGATCCTAGGACTTCAGAATCAATACCGGTTTATTAAAATGAAGTTTGATGGGAGAAACAGTCCCAGTAAATTTTTGCATGAACTTTGAATGCACACTGAATTCAATGAACTGCAGCCCTTCTGAACATCCATCCTTATCGAGCGAATATGTAATTTGGCAACTCCTAATGCTCCATTTTAAGCAGCCGATCGTTCTCTTGTCATTTTTAAAGTATGGGGCCTCGCATGAAATTAAGCAATAGTTGCTTTCTGTGGGATAAGGAGATATGCTTAGGGCTGACTTGATGAACTGTGAGATTGATGCGGCCTGCTCCTTTAGCCTTGCTTGATTCACAATAAGCAGGTGCGAAACTCCACACTGGGTTCCACACTAAAAGTTCTCCATTTTCCTTTCCTTTTATTTAGTACACTCACACAGAGATACCGGATACAGTCCAGCGACCTCCCTGTTCCCTTTATCCCTCAAATGGCTTTACAGCAGCCTGTGAAGTAGACTTGGCCATGGTGAGGTTCCTCATGAGCATATGGCAGCTCATGAAATCTCTCTCTCTCTCTGACAAACACACACACACACACAGGCTAGGCCAGGACAGGTCACTGGGGACAGACCCCATAACTGGCTTTGCTCAATTCATGAACAGTCTGTTCTGGCATAAACAGGGCATCTGAACTTGAAGTTGAGGTCGACAGAAATTTATCAAGCAACACGGCAAAAGAAATAATCTTTATGAATGTGAATGTGCGTTTAAATGAACTGAAAGACAGTTTAGGATATAATTTGTGCTTCTAACGTTACGTTGTATAATAAACATTTGTTATACAGTAGCAAACGTTTTCAATACTGATTAGCTCACTAAAATAACTAAAATAAATGATACAAGCATCAAATACAGCATACAAAAATAAATATATACGTAGTAATGTAGTTCATATATTTAGCGAAACACTTTAATTTGAATTTTAGGCTACGAGATGTGTTCACTGAGAGGCTTTCCTGAGTTAAACACTGTCATGTAAGCTGTTTACGAGCTGGTTTGTTGATGTCTTTCAGTGGATAAAACGCGGTTAGACATGAGATATGAAACTTGTCTGTTAGTTGCACTCTATCTTTCAACACACTTTCCGATGCTTATTAATATTGACTTCGCGCTATTACTAGCACATGAGATGATCGTTCACGTGCGCTGCTTGAACCGCGGCGGCTACACTGTCACGTGACGGTAAAGAGCGCCAAAACGGCATTTACTTTATGAACCTCTCTATCATAAGTTGTGAATGTAACTCTAAATGAACAGAATATGATGAGTAACATGATGTGATCATACCAAGAAACCGTCTATGAGCTCAGTGTAGTTTGTTATTTAGTGTGTTAATTTACTCACAAATGATTCTTCTATTGAATCATTCAAAAAGATTCATAAACTGGTTTGAATCAGTCTGACGAATCCTTTACTGAATGAACTCAAAGAATCAAAATACTTGATGAATGCGTTGATGCAAGCCTACATTTAGAGCAGTTTAGATTAGATGCAAAAGGGACTGGTAATATTGATAAAATTAATAACTAATATATAACTAATAAAAATGTGTGACCAAATCAGGATTTTTTTTTTTTATGGTTGCATTTATTTGATAAAATATACAGTAAATGATTTAAATATAGTTAAAAACTGTAGTAAATTATTAGTAGACTTAATATTTTAAGATATATTCCTGTACTAGCAAGGCTACATTTTTAAGCCATTATGCCAGTTTTATATGTCACATGATCCTTCAGATATTGCTCAAGAAACATTTCTTATCAAGGTTGAAATCAGTTCTGAAAAAAAGTTCAGGAAATCAGGATACTTTGAAATCGAATGTTTAAAATATCATCACTTATTTAAAAATAGAAAACATTTTACATTTCTCTTAATTTCTACTTCACATCCTGTCAGCGCTCACATGCACACACCTAGCAACTATGTGTGCTTTAAACGTCCTAGTGACCAAAATGTGTCTTAGAGCTTTAGAGCGAAGTAAAGACTACGTCCGTCAGAAGATGGAGCAAAACGTTTAGAAGAACCCCGATCCAACACAGCAGGTGAGAAAGTCGAGGCTCAATGTTTTTTCCATCTTGCAACTGCAGGATTCACACTTAATCTTGACTATGCTTTCATCATCGATTCTCGTCTGCATTACCCATAAGTCCTGCAAGCTTTCTGGTGTTATAGTGACAGACCGGGACACCATTAAGGAAAAGTGAGCTAGTGAGAAGTACGTAGAGACGACCGTCAATCTTGCTGAAATGTTCCTCTGCTGGATTTGCAGTATACTACCTTCTTACAAAAATCCCAAGTAATGGACTTTTCAGAGCAGAGAACACAGGAGTTCTGATCAAAAGAGGCCAGGAGCGAGACGGCACCTTGCAGAAAGACAAATTGAATCAGCACGTCTGAATAATCATCCAATATACAAAAATCCCAACCTCTACAATGAAATGGATAATGAATAGGCTTGTCTGCAAAGATTTAAGTGACGGACAGATAGCAGCTACACCAGAGGACAACGGGTTGTAACCGTAATCATTACACATACACACAGTCAAAGTGATTCACGACAACAGCCTCTGACATCCCCTGCAGAGCTTAAAGATTAAACCAGAAATGTTCTGTCAAGTAGAGTGGCCACCCAGGGAGTCTCTGAAGGAGTATGGGGCTGTTGTTACAGGGACTGAGACGGGTATAAACAGCACAAACCTTCGGCCTGGGCATCACATAGAGAAAGTGAATAACCGTCTAAACTCTTACGGACGGAGATGCATAAGGAACGAACGTGAAGAGCTGCATGTACAGAAAGAGAGGGTCATCAGAGGTCAGCAACTTCACAAAGTTCTACTGCTAACATGGACACATTAAACAGTCAGATATTGCATAAAGCTGCACAATTGACCTGATCTGTAAGCCCCTCCCCAAGAAGCAGATGAGCCAATCAGTTGAGCACAGAGATTGGAACTCGATAATCGTTTCTATGCATAAGCACTTTAGTTATATTTGGGGCTAAATCAAACCATAGGGTTGATATTCACATAACTTTCTCAATACAAGTATTAAAATATTAGGTGTTCTCAACCAAGGACAGATTGGAAACAGAGAAGTCTACAGCGTTTGCTACAGTATGTTCTGCTAGTTACCATCCACTTTGGAGATGCTTTTATCCAAAGTGACTTACAGTACATTGAAAGGACAGTTCACCTCGAGGAACCTGGGTTTAAGTGCTTCTTCGCTCAAAGGCACAATCATGACAGAGGACTCAGGCAGCTCTATAGCTCACAGATCTCTCTTCACAATGATTATACCTGCAATCTTCAGGCTATCAACCTAGATCTTCAACTTTAGAATTAACAGACTTTAAAGCCTGGACAAGCAGAGCCTTAATTACTGCCTTTCATTGCATTATAATAGAGTGCAATGAACGTGGAAGAGCTACTCAGAGCTCTTCTATTTAATTAATTAAAGCTTTTATTATTTAACTAAAAATCGCAAGGCAGTCACTGATAGCTGTGACTGCCAAAAGAGCTTCCCAGAAAGAACAAACATAAAGATGATTTACTGCTAGCCTGGTTAGAAATATATTATATAGATATAGCTCCATAATATAAATAATCTTAAATATATACACATAGACACACATGTACATTAATTACTTGATTTATTATTTTCTTTATGCATGTGTGCGTTTAGTTTATTTTCAAGGCTCTCGACCGATGTCAGATTGGAAGCCATCATAATTTGGTTAGAAAATGTGTCCTTAAAGCATCTTTTGCTTTTTTGCAGAATTAATGGTTAAAGAAATCGGTGATAAAAATGGATCAAAAAGTGGACCGTAAATGCTTTTCGTGTTGATCGAATTGAAAGTTCATTACAACTGCCACTAGGGGGCGAATACAACCTTCAAGGTGCCTTAGAATGGTAAACTGAATTGACCTTGGCATGGTTGAATAATAACAGTTCAGCACATGGACATAACATACTGTGAGTCTCAAACACC
>JAUCMU010000036.1:18098477-18150322 GCA_032275025.1 Enteromius treurensis
TTCATACTATATAGAACGTACTGTTTTAACGGCCGGGTAGTATGTTCGGTTTTAAATGTAGTACCTACTTAAGCAGTATGCAATTTCGGACGCAGCGATTGGCTCTTGCGTGTCTCGTGAATGATTGCATCATGCTGTTGTGAAATACTATTGGTTCTTGTGTATCTCGTGATCCATTGCGTCATGCTACGGGACGGGAGTATGTTTTCTGAATGTGATGACAGCGCGTGAACGGAGCGGGATAATTTTTAGTGATTAAAACCTTGTTTTTTACTCTCTTCATCGCATAAAGACTTCGTATGGCTTCAGAAGACTTAGAATGTGACACGACTTGTTTGTAATGTATTTATACGGCTTGTTTATGATTACTTTGAGCAATAAATACCTGTGCAGTGACTGCATTTGCCTGTGTGTGTGTTTATATTGTTCAGAGGTTTGTAGGTTTAGAGGAGGGGTGGGGTTTGGTGCTGGAATAAAACAAAAAGATTATACAATAAATTTATTTATGCATGCAAACCCTTACATTAAGCCAAACAACTGAAAACAATGAAGGACCCCTCACGTCGAAAGGTGACTGAAAAGGGGTACCTTGAGCCTCAAAAAGCAACGCAAAACTGTTTTGACCAAGTGAGACTTTGATGATATCCCAGCATATTACTGTAATATTGCTTTGAAGTCATAACATGATATTCTTCAAGTAATTGTGTGAAAATTACACTTTATTAATCGAAACTCTGTAAATGTGTGTGAAAAGGAATAAAAGGTGTCAGAGTTTTACTCTATTGTTCATTTAATTTGGAAACTGCAGTGCACCAAGGTACATTTTTGCCATGAGACCATGTAGCTTTTTATAGCTCTCTTCTTTGTTCCCTTTAGTTCTACCCAGTTTAATTTAGGAACAGGAAGTTGGCATTAGCAGCAGATCCTAACCTCAGCCTCATCTCCATACATTGCTCCAGCAGCATGTGTCACATTTAGGTCCTTCTATATTTAGCCCATCGGCTAAGGTTGTTCTCTTTTCCTCTGCTTTTCTTTCCTACTTTTTTAGTTTTCCTTAGTTTTAAGTTAATTTAGGAAAACGAGGACGGCAAAAGGTTTGTCAGCTCATTTGTCTAAGAACAGGTGGAGCCCTACTGATTATGTAAGCTGACACATCAGGGCTTTGAGACTCAGGGAAAATGTGCTGTCCGTCACCAGAGGGTAATGCTTATGGGCTTGTGGTCTGCAACCGCACACTGAACCTTCATACAGTATGCGGCTGCAAGATACAGATATAAATGGAAAGGAAGGCTTTTAGTATAGAATCTGTGCAGTAGAAGATTAACTGGGGCCAATGATGCTGGAGTAAATAAGCAAGTGAAAAACCATTTAGCTGCAAAAAAAAAAAAAAAAAAAAAATTACGAATTGACAGCTTTTAAAAGGCTTTTTTTCCCCCAAGAAACACTTACATCAGAAGTGAGCCTTCTAAATAAAATGAATAAATAATTTGATGATTATTACCCCCCAAAAAATTACATTTCTAAAAGTAGGAATCATTTAAAGGTAAATTTTAAAAATCTCATATTCAAGTTGGGTTTGTTTCTTCATCAAACCAGATTTGAAGAAATGTAATGTTACATTACTTGGTTACCAATGGATTAGGTATAGGATTAGGTCAGAATGAGAGTATAAACAGCTGATAAAAACACCACAAGAATCCATAGGTAAATCCACAAGTCTCTGGTACTTTAATTAATGTCTTGTGAAGCAAAAAAGCTGCTTATCCACAGTAAACTAATTCATCATTAAAATGTTTTTAACTTAAAACCATGGCTCCAGTGAAAAAGGCATCTCGACTGAATCGGGAGAGAAATATGCCATCCACAAGAGTTCTGAACAAACTTGTTAGTGGATTTTAATGTGAGAGAACAACAGGGGATGGTTTTCTTTGGAGGAAGCATAAATATAGATAATTTTGTCCAGAAGAAATCATTTATTTTTACCTACAGCAATTTGCTTTACAACTGATCAGTCTTGTGATGTTTTTGTATGAACTCTCATTCTGACGGCTCCCATTCAATGCACAGGATCCATTGGTGAGCAAGTGATGTAAGGCTAAATTTCTTCAAATCTGTCAAATCTCTCATCTATTTCCTGGAACAATTCATTTTTGTATCAAATATTTATTTAAATTTAGGATGTGATTAATAAAGCGAAGAGTTGGTCTGGCAAAACACAATCCATTTGCTAAATGTTGGAGATCCTCAACTGTGCCCTCTAAATGAGATATAAAATGAAAATATGAAAATGAAATATGAGTGGATGATATAAACCGTGAGATTGGTTCAGACAGCAGTGTTATTCTGTGCTTGCACTTTGCCTCAAAATTTAAAGCAATTTGATAGTGCAGACACTTGCGTCATGGCTAAAAGCCTGTCAAAATAAGGTGAGGAACAATATCGAATGAAAATTGATTTATACTAGAAGCAATAAGGCTTATGACAGTTTTACCGTTCATCACTGTGGAATGGGAGAAAGAGTGGGAGGAGAACTGGAATTGTGATGAATAAGAGGTTAATTTGACTGCTTTTCATTAACAAGATTAATAAAGCGGCTTATAGAAGTAGATCGAAATGAAATAAAAATCAGTTTCACATGACTGCACATCTTGACAAAACAAAATCCACTGACGCATTGAGAGTTTTCAGATAAAATAACGAGTTTGCTCAAGCTCTGTAGTTTTTAAGAGACGCATTCAGACGTTCCTCTGTACAGTGCATCTCATTATAGCCACGCATTTACAGTCTCTATATTTAACTAGTTTAAATAAAGACCGGGGTTCAGCTTTTAATTAGAATAATAAAGATTTGAAAAGATGTGGAAATGAGGGGCAGAGTGGAAATTAAATTTCCTCATCCCTACAGAAATGAGTATTAAAAGACACTCTCTCCTTAATAAGACCGAGATCATTATTGTCATAGAAAGACATAAGTTCTTTCATTACATTACACACACACACACACACACACACACACACACACACACACTGAAAGACATTTTTTAGATATCTCTATTGGAGTCATTATTTATCTGTGAAGGGTAACATATTTTAAGGATTTTAAGCTGTTGTCAAGTGATTACTGCATCTGATTTGGTCAAATGTGTCTAGAGTTCTCATTTGTCCCTTTTAAAAGCAAAGAACAAAACAATCTAATTATATGAAAGTCATTAAAAGAAATATAAAGCTTCAATTTGCATACATAAGAGTACCAGAAAAGAAGAACAGAGTGTCCTGATCAAATTAAACTCCATTTGCATGGCTTTATGACTAATTTACTGTTATACTCCTCATTTGCCACATACACTTGAAACAGAGTTCGTGAATAGTTTTAGTAGACCAAGAATCATCCTTTGAAGTTAAAATGCAGTGCTGTGTGCAACATATTTTAGTTCCATAATCTGATTTGTTAAATTAAATGACTAGATGTAATAAGAAAAATGTAGGGTGGGACTTGGTACAATTAAGTACAATTGTTTTGACATATAATTAATTAGATTTGTTTTACATATATTTAACAGTGTTGAAAACAGTGTGTGTGAGTGTCGCAAACACACACACACAAATGTCCTCACAAGTATGGTAAAACCTGAGATTTTTGACTTTGTGAGGACATTTGGTCAGTCCTTAAAATGGAAATAAATTATTAAAAATACTAAATTAAGTTTATCTCAAAATGTAAACATGCAAAAAGGTTTCTGTGATGGGTAGGGCTGGTGTAACAAAAATATTGCCAGGTCTTAAAAAAAAAGTAGTTTAAAAACACCAGTAAGTCTATAAAAATCCTCACAAAAAATGTGTGCGTGTGTGGAAATTGTGCTAACTTTTTTTTATATCTTATATAGAATATATTTTGTAACAATATAAATGTCTTTACAATCAGTTTTAATTAGTTTCATCAGCCCAGTTGCACGGCAATGCATACATATTTTAGGAGGTGGCTTATTCATACAAATTCGTATGATGTCACTCGTACAAATTCATATTTTTGCTAAATTGTACATATTTTACGAGTTGCCAATTTGAAGGAATTTGTACGAATGACCTACACCTAACCCAGCCTCTAAACCTGCCCATCACTGGGGTTTAGACAAATTGTACGAAATTATACGAGTGAGGTTGTACGAATTTGCCACTTAGTACGAATACTTGTGAGATTGTGTTGGTTTAATGTATGTTTGCTAAGAAAAGTATCTTCTTTTCATAAAAAAAAAAAATAGTATGTGTTATTAATGTGTATTTGTTCATAATGCTTAAGTTAATGCTGACTTACATGTGAAATGTTTAAAATGTGTATGTAAAAATTTACATACTGTAATTGTTAGTATGACATAACTAGTTCTAAAGAACTTAACCTTGTAAAATGTTACCAAAAATGTTATATCAGAGGACTACATGAAAGATTACAAACACAACATTTTTTTATATATGACCACAGATGCATTAAGAAAATAAATAAGGTAAATTTTGAAGTTTTGGATAAAAGTGTCCACTAAATGTACTTTACATTTAGTCACTCAGTAGACACTTTTATCCAGAGCAACTCACAAATGTGCACGTCACAAGCAATTTATGAAACAAGAGCCTACGATACTTGGAGTACCGCAATCCCGAGGGTAATACAGAAAAAAAATTGTGCTGAAAAGAAACAGACATGAGAGAAGAAGAGTTGCTTCTGAGCAGCAGCCAATGCTCTGAACATCCCCTCTAATAAACTACAGAATACCAGCACAACAGGCAGCAGCTCAGCAGACCACACTGAAGCACCAGACAGCCCTCTTTCTGTCCTCACAGTAATGACTTTATGCTGCTCAGCCTGAAAAAGGCTAAGCAAAGGGAGTGTTTTCCAAGGACTGTATTTTTCAAGCGTGGAGCTGAGGGATCGAGTGAAATGATGTGTCATCATCAAAATGACATGTCAGTGAACAAAATGTCACGGGGGCCTGGAATGCCACCTGTCTGGCCCTCGAGCAGCTTCCAGCAGATGTCCTCCAGACAGTAAGAGAACAGGAATGGAGCTTCCATGCCCATCTGCATGATGAGGTGTTAATGAGGCTGGTCTGATATGTAGCCCCGTCTCCCAGGGAACTCATTACTGGCCCTGTCAAATACAGTGAGTGGCTCCATTTTGCTGGGAGGACAGTTACACAGGGTCCACGGCTCTCAGCACAGTAAGTAATTCAGCAAATGGCACAGTACTATTGCAGCACAGAGAACAGCAAAGCTGTTTTTCAATTGTACAGTCGAAAAGTAGCATTGTGTACTGACACCTCATTTGCACATCTAACACGATGGGAAGAAATGTGTAAAATATTGAAAACTTTCAGCACACACAACTGTCAGTGTTCATTTCTAAATAAAACACCTACTTTACTACACCCAATTAATTCGCAGTAGAAAAACAAGCCACACCCTCTATTTTCCTCATTCAATATTCTGCTTCTCTCAGAGGTATTTTTAACTGGTGTCTATCCAATGTTCAGACTTCAGTTCTGGAAATGCATACAAATTTGTAATTAATTTGCATATTTCAACACAACATTTCAGAAAACTTGTAATGCAAGACAGTTGTTTTAGTGTACTGTGATTAATTAACTGGGGAATATACATTCGTTCAAGTTTTATCCCTTTCACCTGTGGTTTCTTGTCTGCCCTGTACAGCAGACCAAAGAAAGACTTTTGCTTAAACTAATCATTCACCCTTTTGTTATACAACAAAAGACATTCTTTTTAATATCCCTTTAGGAGAACACACTGAGAGTTCATAGAGACCTGACAATAGGCACCATAAAAGGGGTCCATAAGAATTGCGCACTACATTCTAGATTGTCTGAAATCCTACAATAGTTTTGTGTGAGAAACAGAATGAAATAGATGTCTTTTTATAATTTAATTTACACATTATCATCCCCTCTGCTGGAACTTTTAAATCTTATTTGCATATTGCAGGTTGTGAATGAATATCACAGGGCTGGGATGGACCTGAACGACTACATTCATTCACTGAACTTGTTGGAGATTTGAGGCTTCCCCTTTGTGAAAGAAATGAATGCACATTTCATTTGTATAAACTAATCAGGCATTTTACTGTCAAAACAAACAAAAGATCACTTAATTTCTCAATCATGGATGACACATTATGACACAAGGACATTTTTGTAAAGCTCACAGCAGACCTGTAGACAAATTCAAAAATGTATAATAAGACTTGTTTTCATGTTTTTGAGCAAAATAATTTAAAGTGCCCCTATTATAGATTTTTTTTTTTTGCACTGTAAGTATTTGTGACATTTTCTAGCAGCGAAATGTCAAAAAAATGGTTCTATAGTGAAAATTGGTTGTTAACGTAATTAGTTTCATTGAATCTTTTGGTGAACCGAACCGGTTCATAAGAATCAATTCACTGACTCAATTAAATTAATCAAACTCTTGCCACATATTTGCAGATTCACCCAATTTACCTGATTTAGTATCAAACCCTGCAAATTCCATGAGCTGTTATCTACATACATTTCATTTCATAACTCAAATATTCGTAAATCAACAATTGTCTCACAAATGTGTTTGATTTTTGGTCCTCTAAAGGAAACATCTGGGCATCTAAGACAACATGAAACACAAAAAAGGGAACTCCATCAAAACTCCTGAGCTACAAAAGAGCGAGCTTTGCACGCACACACAAAATATTTATAAGATACAGACATTACGTGAAAGCTCATAAATCTCTCTCCACAGGGCTTGAAAGCTTTTAATTAGCAAACAAATGGGTGGAGATGTGTGTTCAAACCTCCCAACAAGTTTGGGATAAATCAGTGAGGACATGAAGAAAAGGTTAGAAGCGATATGTGAGTCTGTGTCACTGTACCGCACATTACCGGGATATCACAAGAGCGAAATCCTAGAATTTCATAATCAAGGAATCCCAGGGCAACTAACAACCACTTTAAAGTTGTGGGAACTGTCATGTTCAAACCACCGTCACCAGAGGCAAAAATAGACTGACAGTGAAACAGCTCTGTGGCTTTTCTTTCCCATCACTGAGATGCAGAGATTCCAGCCATTAGGACCAGATAAACACATTTGGTTCTACCAAAAGACAGCACTCTCATGCTGCAGGGTACACCCTGCCTTGTGGCACAATGGATGTTTGATGGGTTTCTGTTTCGTTATTACTCGGGGACACACAGACACTAATCACATTTAGACTTTGCTTTTCTTAGCTGTTTTTGCAATGACTTTTGCATCAAGGTCAAGGATGTGTACGGCTTGCATTCACTCACCATAACTCATATATAAAGTCATTTAATTAATATTCACGAGCTAAGCCATCCCTATCAAATGGATTTTTTGTAAAACATTTTGCATCTCACTTCAAAATAGATGCCACTTGATATTATCAAATGCAATTGCAGTTCACGTTTTATGGGGGTTAATGCACGCAAACACAACCCTGCAAAACAAAAATCCAATTCGACATTGTTTTGAAATAAATATCATGGTTTTCCATGAATATACTTTCGGTCAAATTTAGTCAACAGTCAAATTCAATTTTTATAGCTGATATAGGCAGTCCGCTGAGAATGGTATAGCTGCAAAGGAGGTCCCATCTGCACAAGCATCCTCATAGCATCAAGCTAACATAAGTGATTCCACAATACATGACCTGCCACGCGAGAGCGGCTGCAGCAAGTAATGACACTGACATCTACAGCCCGATGAAGGCCTGCAATCTGCTCAGCCTCTGTAAAGGATCCAAACCCTCGCCAGACCAAAACAAACACAGCTGGCAGTCTATTATTTCACAGATAGGAATCTCCCTCTCCTTAATCATGCTTTGCTGTTTCTTTGGATTAAATATGACAAACAAAAAATAAGGATACTGTGAAAATAGAACTCAATTATTATGAAAGTTCAATAGACCATGATGCATATTAATGAAGCAATTTATGTGCAAATAATCTTAAAAAACGCTGTCAGTCTAGATATTTAACCCAGATTTATATTCTACACAGTTAACATATATTAGACAAAAGTCGATAATAGATATATATAAGAGAATTGTCTGATTTAAAAACATCTTAATTAATCTTAATTGTTCATTTCATATTGAATTATATAAAAAAATGTAAAGAATAAGTAATATGGCAAATGGTTTTCTTCTAATACACTGATTACTGATAATGCTTTTTAGTAATGCAATTTTTAGTTTTCCATTTTTATTTAGATAAAATTAAAATTTTGTGTTGCTTAGATTTATTTATTTTTTTTGTTGTTGTTATATGTCTATACAAATACTTTTTACTTCAGTTTTAGTTAACAAATTAATTTAAATTTTTATCAAATAAGAAACGTTGCTTTGGGAAATAGCTAAATTAAAAGGTTTTTATAATTTATTTAATTTTTAAGTTTTATGTCAAGTAACACTATGGTTTGAATTTTAGTTTTAGCATTAGTTACCAGCCATGCTGAAAAAAATATTAAAACTATATGAGAAAACTTTTTAAAATCATATATAATGTTATATAATACATAAATATTCCATCGTGACATTTATATTATATAGTGACATGCAAGTTAAATTATGACAGAATTTATAAAAAAAAAAAAAACTTTTAAGGTGACCCTGGTTAACAAATGGTATCAAAAGCATTGACATGTTTCCACAGCCATTTTTTTCTAAAATTCTTTGCCCTTTCCTCTCATTTTACACACACTGTGCCAAATGCAACTCACTTCTCTCCAAGTTATACTCTGCAACCCTTAAAATTTCACAAGGACAAGAAACATTAGCTATTAGATGGGCTTATTTTTAGCAGTTTCAGTTGGTATTCTTAGCCTTTTAGTTCCAGGTGTCCTTGCTAGGTGATGGCGGAGTCCCAGAGAGTGTTTGACAGCAGATTTGCAGAGTCGATCGAGGGTCTTATCAGCACGCTCCAGATAGGACTCCTCTCGCCTCAAGCTGAAGTTCAAAAGCTTCAACCATCAGGAAGTACTCCATAATGCCACTCCAAGGATAATGGCATAGCAATAAATCACAAATGGCTGAGAAATCATGCGCATCTTAACTTGCACAATCATCCAGGGGTGTTAATCCAGTTCGAGTCCAGAGGACAGTGGGGGGATACATTCACAGACTCAAAAAAAAATCTATTGCAGTCTTGTTCAAAACATTCAGTTGTGTAACTGATACTTTGACAAGCCTTTGGTGTTGGACAGCAAACCGAGCAGGAGAAATGAGGAGAAAAATAAGTCACTCCTTATTGATCATGTTATAACAAATCTATTGATTCTTATCACAGGACTAGAAGATGTCTAATCCTGATGTCTAGTTCTAATTTTTATCTTTGCGGATCATGCAATTCGAAATGCTTTAATTAGATCAACCAAGATTCTTGAAAAATTCCCTGAGGAAAAATACAAATCCCTTTAATCATTTTTGATCCAATTCAGCCAGACTTAGTTATCTGCCCTTCATGTGGACACTGGTTAATAACAGGGCTGTCAACACAAGCACTGGTCTCCTGTCAGACACACGGTACCGCTGTAATCTCTAATCTACAGATCAACATTGATTCAATCGTCTCCTCTGGACCTTATCCTCACACTGAGAACCTGTTTTTAAAAATACCAAATGATTTTCATAACATTTCAGACATGTTAATGACCAATGTAGACAGATCACTGATATACTCATATAATTACAGTATTCCTGCACCGCAACTGATTTTACATCAGTATGGAAAAAGACATGATTTCAATTAAAATGGTTGCAAGTGAGAAACATGATGGCCAAGTATGATAACTTACACTTGGAATTTGCCCTCTGCATTTCACCTATTCAGATGTACACACACAGCAGTAAGTAGAGAACACACATACACTGTAAACACACACCAGCCAGTGTACAGCCATTTGCTACAGCACTCAGGAAACAATTGGAGGTTTGGTGACTTGCTCAAAGACATCTCAGTGGTAAGTATTGCAGGTGATACAGAGTTCTCTCTATTTATTCCTCAACATGCAACATTTGTGTTAAAAGGCCAACTCTCTTATGAGCAGGATACACCAGCAAGAGAAAAAAAAGAATCTTAATGCAACAGATAAAATCATCTAAATTTAAAATAAAGTCTTTACTCTAATTCTGTATGAAAACATTTTTTACAGTGGGATGTTTCCTACATGCAACAACTACTTCTCGTTTCACTAACAACTTATTCTTATGAATCGTTCAAAAAGACCCATGCTCCAGTTTGGATCAAACCTATTAAGCTCAGTTCACAACTGACTTCCCCACTGTACCAAAAACCATATAGGCCTATTAGTTATGTCCAATTCAAATAAATCCAGGAACCGTTTTATTTAACATTCCCAGCAGAAGATTTATTTGTTTCATATTTCACCAAAAAAAGTACTGTTTAGCATACAACGTCCAACAATGTAAAATCATATAATTATAGGAAAACCATTTTAAAACTGCAATCAGTATATAATCAATATATAATTTGACATTTTTCCCCAATAAGGGAAGCAAAGTGAGATTTAAGTGGTACATATTCTGCAAGGATCTCTACAATGATAGAATCAGATGAGATTTGAACCACCACTTAATTTTAGGAGCCAACTCCAAGATACTTGTTTTTTTCTGTCTGGAAGCCTGTTTTATTTGGGAGTCTGTGTAGATTGGAGGTGATTCAGGAGGTGTCATGAAACAGCAGTAAATAATAAATAGACAAACAATTCTTCCTATTATGTTTTTTCCCCCTATCTCTTAGAAAACACACTACAAAGTCAGGTTGAATAAATGAAAGTTATAAAAGAATCTTAAGAGCATTAGGGTCTGAACAACACTATTCCCATACTGATTTACATTGAATGGGGAAAAAAAACACCTTTTTCAAATAAAGTTAAAAAAAAATCATCATAATATTACTGCATATATATATATTCAATCAGATTTTCAATCCGATCTTAGGAGATGGCTGTGTGTGATCTGTCTTTGGTAGAATTAAAAAAAGAATAGTTACAAGAACCCTTTGAAGGCAAGATATAGATATTTTTCCCCAAAATCAAAGAAAATTCTTCTGAACAGTGACACAGTGTCAGTTACGTTCATTATGCCCTCTAAATAAAACACAAGAAAATGTTCATTTATGATTCTAGGGATGGGTTTTCAAATCTTCCAAACTATCCCTAGCAAGTAAATAACACTGTCAAGGGCCAGAAAAGTATGAAAGACATCATCAAATAAGTCCACATGCCTATTTTGACAATGTCTTTCATACTTTTCAGTCACAAGCCTCCTGTTTTTCATCCAAAATATCTTAAATTGTGTTCCGAACATGAACAAAACATTTATAGGTTTGGAACAATATGGGGGTGATTAATAACAAGTTTAATTTCAAACCACACCCAGAAAACCATAACATAATCTATATCTATGTCTATGTCTCCAATCATGTTTACTGATTATCTAATGTTTATATGCAATAAATCTTAAGTTTTGTCTTAAGAACATGGAATCTGTGAAATATCTATCTCTGTCATCGACAGTTGGTGTTTTTCTGCCTGAGGCTGGGATGACAATTAATCACGTCTCATTCCAGTGCAGCTACACTATAGGACCGAAAGCTGAAAGAACACGAGACTTCAATTTACTTCAATCTTCAGCTTGTTCACTGTGCTGTCTCCCACAGCCAAGATGTGGGCGAGAACATCAGAAATGTGTGACAACCAGTAAGTCTACCTGCATCTGTGCCATCAAGACAAATATGGCTTTGCAGGTCATCTGCGCTGCCTGAATTATTCCCTACTTGTCACGCTGTGGAAGAATATTGGAGTCATTTGTGAATACGAAACTATCGAATGGTCAAAACAAACATAATAGTAAAGGTACAGCAACTATAAATGTAAACATGAGGGGAAGTAACTTCATATGTATGGAAGGATGTTTCGCAGGTATGAACCTTTAACATGGTTCCTGTCAAGCACTATGACTCTAATAGTATGTGATTGTGTGGCTGTTACGGGTAAGTTCTAAATATAGAAGCACCTTAAAAAAACATCACATGCCTCAGGACAAACTTGACCGCTGCTAAATTACTGTAAATGTTAAAAGGTGTAAAAGGCAGCATGGTGGGTTGCATGCCACAAGCGTTTTCATAAAAATGAATATACATTGATTTAAAATGTACATGTTGGTTGTGAGCCGACCAACAGTGGTTTCTGACTGGCTTCAAAATAACAACTTCTATGTTACAGAGAACTAGTGGCTGTGTAGTAATGTGAAAGTAATGTGTTGTGAGTCACCTAATGAGAAGTCATCAACTTGCAAAACTTACACTGCAAAAAATGTTCAGTAAAATTTACGGTAAAAAACTGGCAGCTGTGGTTGCCGGAATTTGACTGTATTAAATACGGTAACAAAATTTGAAACGTAATGCAGGAGTTCTGAGTTTATGTTTTTTTCTTGTAAATTTTACAGGAATTTATGATTACCCATTTAACAGGTTTTTAACGTTGCATTTTAACCGTTAAAATCACAGTAATTTTTTACAGTGTAAGATAGTAACATGAAAGTGTGAAAGTGTGTTTGACTTTACAAAAAATGAAACCTTTCTAAAATATTCTCATATCCACAGGAAACTCTATGCACTACACTGCAATACAACTAAATTAGCTCAAAATAAAATAACATTAGAAGTGTTCAGGGCCATTTGAGAAGCTAAATTAACTTCACTTTTAATGTACTGGATGAATTCTTTTGCCACATAAACTTGATATCATAATCTTCAGGAGAGACAATTCAACGTGATCGGATGAATGCAATAACATTAGAGAATTATTGATTGCATAATTAGATCACAGTCAGTCCCATTGATGTGACTAGACCTTGGACAATTAGTTTTCCAATTTATGTTCATGGAACAATTAAGCCAACAATAATCAGCTTTAGTGATCTTTGTTACCCAGAACCATACTCAGGATTAGATTACCACTAGGTACAATAATCACTCCGGTTTTTTAATTACTTACAGGGTCAAAGGGTCAAGCTTCGACTGTTTAGCATGAGTTGTAACTGTAGCCAAGAGGAAAACTATACCATCTAGAACCAAAAATACAATTTCTCCTTTGACATACATTCAAAAATGCATACAGAGGGGTAGAAGCAGTAACCAACAAATAAATATGAATATCTACTATACTATACTATAATTAAACTAACTCAGATTTATTTAAAAACAAGCATGTTGTTTCTATTCATGTTCATTTACGCTATTGTCACTTGAAGTTTCTGTGTCTGGGGTAATTTTCATTGAAAGACAGCCGTTTTGTTAAACGATATGTGGTTCTGTTGAATAGCTGTTGTTTACTCCGTTAATGCTGTTGCGTTGTGCCCCCTGGAGCTATAATTTCAGCACGGCTGTGTTTTCTTAAAGAGATTGCATCTTACACTGATTTACGTTTTAGCTTTAATGGATAAGCAGGACCTAAAAATAGAGCATATTGTATTATATATATATATATATATCCACATATCTAAACAGTACCACACACATCATTTTAAAGACTTCTTTGTGGAGTAACCTTTATTTTTTGTCCCAGCGTGAACGAATGAACTCAGTGGATGGAAGTGCTTGTCTTGTAATAGCGAGCTGAGCACACAGGACTAATCTGTCCTCGCCTCATTTTCTCCCTAATGAGATGAAGATCAAAGATGATAGGGGTTCCAAAACAAACAGCTGGCTCTATATCAACACAGAACCCAATCAATTTCCACACATCCTGGGCCGAAAATGAAAACACTCAGATAAGCGATTTATTATAAAGAGAATCATAATTAGGAAAGGGGCGTCGCAAATTCGGTGTGAACATAGCTTGACGGTTTCGATCAGATCTTGGGAGATGGCTGTGTGTGATCTGCCTCTGTTTTTTTTTTTGTTACCAGGACCCTTTGAAGGCAAGATACTTGCCATAGATACTTTTCCCCAAAAAATCAAAGAACATTCTTCTGAACAGTGATACAGTGTCAGTTAAGTTTATTATGCCCACTAAATAAAACACAAGAAAACTTTTATTTATGATTCTAGGGATGCATTTTTTAACATACGCAGTCAGGTCATTTACTCTACTGGATGGCTTTTCTTTAGCAGGCAGTTGTATTATTTCTCAGAAAGAACAGATTGTAAAGCAACTGATCCGTGCAATATAAGGATCGGTGGAGAAATCTGCTGGCTCGGTAGGCGGACGCCAGAATGTGACACTTTTTGTGAAAAACTCTCCTTGGCATTACATTCACTAGGGAAGTTTTCAAGTCCTGGTGACAAGTAGGTCACTATGACAACCACACTGGCAAACCTAAGCTGCGCTGATTTAAAACAGGCATGTAAAATGCATGGATTGTGGTGCATTCAAGTAAAAGTTGTATCTACTTTATTTGAAACATTAAAATGACCTGATTTCTGTATCTGTGAAAGAATGGTGCTAAATTAACAGTATATATTTTCAGCCTCAGATCATTTTTGATGTACAACCCCCAAAGACTGGGG
The DNA here is from genome assembly GCA_032275025.1 of Enteromius treurensis. NCBI lineage: Eukaryota > Metazoa > Chordata > Actinopteri > Cypriniformes > Cyprinidae > Enteromius > Enteromius treurensis. Next base: position 18,113,062 of record JAUCMU010000036.1, read on the forward strand.
TTCAAAGTCTTGAGTTTGAGTCTTGGGTTTTTTGTGTGGTCAAGAAGATTTTTGAAAGAGTCTTATGTTCACCAAGGCTGCATTTATTTGATTTTTTCTATAGTATTACATTTTAGAATGCAATTTATTCTTGTGATGAACAGCTGAATTTTCAGCAGCTATTCCGCCAGTCTTCAGTGTCACATGATCCTCGAGAAACTATTCTAATATGCTGATTTTGGTTCTCAAGAAACATTTCTAATTATTATCAATGTGGAAAACAGTTGCGCTGCTTCATATTTTTCTGGATTCTTTGACTAATAGAAAGTTTACAAGAATAGCATACAGTTCCAAACATACACAAATGCCTTGAATGGAATGAAAACAATGAATGGCAACCCAGCTGAAGTTGTGCATTGCTGAAATATGATAACATTTTACATAAAAATAGCACTAAAAAACAGGATAAAATGCTATTTTGGATATGTCCTTGCATCTAAAGTCATTTAGGGTAAAGCCAAGCCCTGACTTTTCTTTTCATCTACAGCATACACTCAGAGCCGTCAAACAGATTTGACTCAGAGATCTTCTGTGGCTGCCTTACCTCAGGATTTCTGCTTGACCAGGAAAGACTAAAGGCAGACTGTATTATTGAAGAGAGTGCTGTTCTTTTCTCAGGTTAGCTCTGCAGTGGCCCATTTCTCATGGATCATTAAATATGAATCCCACCCCATCAAAGTGTAACGGGAGGAAAAGAGTCACATACCAAAATAGACAGACGGGGGGTGGAGAGAAAGAAAGTGAGAATAACCAAATGTCATATTCATTGCATCTCCTCCTTAGTCTTATGAGATCTCCGGTCTTATTTTAAATCCAATATTCCGGCACACTCTCTGCATGTATATAAGGTTTGGATCAGCACCAGCACTGCAGGGTAACACTAGCTGCAGAGATTTTTTTTTGCACAATCCCCAGCCCTCTCTCTCTAACACCATTAACCAGGGCCAGATGCCTAGTGCTAAATATGTCAGATACATCACAATGTCAGTGCCACAAAGTAATACACTCCAGTGTGGGTGCAAACACACACTCACCCAACACGCACCCAAACTTGCACACTCACAAACCACTAAACATGACACAACAGCAGTCTAATTAACCTGAGAGTAACATGCCACCTGGACTCCTTCCATCACTGACACACACACCAAGCAGGATGTGCATTGATGCAAATCCATATAGCACTTTAACGATGAGCTTGCGTTTTGTCTATGGCTGTGTTCCAAACCCTAGTGAGCTACCTTGCTGTCTACTGCCTGCATAGGCAACTCTTTCCCAAAGAGCTATTAGCACTTACAGTGTTCCTGCAGCACGATGCCTGAACATTATTTTGCAATAAAAAGAAATTGGCAGCAAAAATGTCATTCTGTTTTGACAACAAATCTGTTTCCTTGCTGCACACATTTCAAACTCACTCTTAACAGCAGTGTCAATTTCTGACAAGTATAATTTGTATTACATCCATTCATGTGTAACAAGGACTGAACTGACTATGGTACTGTATCTTAAAGAAGATCTCACACGAGCAACTGTCTAGATGAAAGAAGAAACGCAAATAGTGTAAAACAGACAAGAGAGTCAACAACTGATTTTACTAGATCTTGACAATAGTGTGTTTTTCTCAAGACACAAATGTCTTGAGACGGTCAAAGATGTCCATCTAGCATGTTTTCAACAAAAAAGAATGAAAAAGTAGTGCAGTAGAAGGGAAAAATGTTTTCTTTGTGAATGACTCCTCGGAAGATATATACCTTTTGGAAGTCCTTTGCATCACGGATGCACTTATTATGCCTTAAAACCCTGCCAGATCACTAGTTTTGGAGCCGAGGAAACGTCTATGGGTGAAAAATATAAGACATTACATCACACACACTCAGCTGGCTCTTCCTGCAGGGATTCAGATTAGTCAGTGTCAATGGGTCTCCTTGCTCTGTGCTGCCAGATTAAATATATGCTCGAGTCGGAGAGACAATGATATTTCTCAAAGTCACAGCTGGGCATGGGTTATGGGGCAAATGGATGCCATCCACTCTGCCAAGTGACAATTATCCTCTTGTACTGAGTGGATGTGCGCAATTGCTACTGCATTTCAAGTTTGCAATGTTCTTGAAAAGTTCCATTTCTGATCACACTGATCTATTTGCCATGTTGAAAACAAAGGCACAAATGTTTTGAAGATGATTCTTTACACTGTACATTCCTGCTTGTCGAACAAGCAAATCATTAAAAAAATTCACAGGATAAAAGCAGTGAGAAAGCAAATATGAAAGTGCAACACTGCTGTAGCAGCTCAAAGAGAAGGGTGCGCAGAAGAGTCAATTACTGCAAACAAAAGCAGCTTGTCCCTGTTGGGAAAGTGTGTTCTTCGAAAGCACCAGGCATTATTTTACCTTATTAACACCAAGCCATAGTGCTAATAAGCTGAATTTTTATTTGAGTTTTGTGACGGTCGATTGCATACAGTACAGATTCATAATAACAAGTACAAAGGATACAACACTTCTTCTCAGAACTTTCTTTCACCTCTTAATTACTATAGTCTCAACAACCTAGCCGAAACTGTGAAAAATATGGAAATGTTGTTGTTTGTTACCATGCATGGAGTAGATTTGTCAAAATACAGAATGTGCTTTTCCAAAAAAATATTTTGAGAGTGTACATTTAAAAGGCAGGGTTTACCTAAAGTGTAAAAATGCTACAGTAAAAACTAACCTTTTGTGGAAAATTGGCGCATGTTCACTAATGGATCCTCTGTAGTGAATGGGTGACATCAGAATGAGAGCTCAAACAGCTGATAAAAATATCACAATAATCCACAAGTAACAATGGCTATTGTCTAGTAAAAGGTCAGAACAAATGTATTAGTGATCCCGAAGAACTAACTCCGCTGGCTAAACTATAGAGCCTTGATGTCATTCTTTAAATAGAAACACTTTGGGTTCTTGTCTCCAACGCTTTACATCAATATAGCTCCATGGTAACAAATGATAAAACTTACGTTCATCATACTGGCCAAATGCAACAAGCTTAATGAGCTTTCACACTTGCCATATCCACATGACAATCATCCAATTAAAAGAGCTCTCTTGGGATCAGAGTGATGGCTCAATTGTGGGTTAGCAGGTGTCACTACTGGGTATGCATAAAAATGAACACCACTGGTAAATACTGATATGGCTGTTTTGGTCTATTCATGAAATGTATACAGATTTATACAGAAATGTAATATAATATAATATAATATATATAATATATATTTTATAAATTATACAACAAATTTAGATTTAATTGATTCTTTGGGGGAAAATATTTATTTATAATAATAATAATAATAATAATAATATAAATAATGAAGCCTACTACTATATGTGTCACAACTTATTACCCATGAAGTTAGTCACCACTGGTAAATATTTATATGCCATTTTTGGTGTATGAACTGCTGTTAATAGAAAATAAAATATGTTGTTACAAATATATGATATATTTTAAATATATTTAATGTATATTTCTTCCTCCTTTATCAACTAATAACATCTAGCAATCACCCTTAATATAATATAATATAATATAATATAATATAATATAATATAATATAATATAATATAATATAATATTTTTTCCATTTAAATTTATATTATGAAATAAATGGCAACTTTTTATCAGCAGCAATTGGTTTGGTTTTGTTTGCTCTATACATGCCAATTTAGTTACTAAACACCAGGGGGCGCTAATGAAAAGTGTGAGATGAACCCCATGAACCAGGATCATGACTTTGTACATGTATTTCAACAGCACAAAACCTCCAAAAAAAACAAACCAAAAACTAGCAACCAACGCCTTTTGAATTACTGTACCAATAAAACAACAAATAGTCTGCCTCTTCTCTAAAACTTGTGTAGACAAAGCTGAATTCCTCCTGCCTTTTTTACACTTATACACAAACTTATATTCTATCAGTCCACATGGTTGCAGTCAGCTTGATAAATTTTCTGTAAACTCTGAGATTGCGTAAAAACCTGGCACATCCATGCCTGTCCACCCACTTGGTGCACAGTTTGGCTTAATCTTCCTCAAACACCCACAAGCCCGTGCTCCTGTTCTAGCACCACAACTCCCACAGCTCTCAAAAGAGTGCAGAATATTCCCTCATGCTCCGCTCAAAATTCTTGGCTACCTCCAATCCTCATCTTAATATGCAAATAAAAGCAAAGCCAGATTATTTTAAGTGACTTACAATAATCATTCTACTTTTATAATTTAAGGCTCGAAAACCCCCACACATTTCCCACGCTTAATTTCTATATTTAGTTCTCCTAAATGTTATAAATGCAATTTAATAGAAGTGTAAAATAGCATACAACAATAGCACGTTGCATAAGAAAATCAATGCAATGGCAAAAACACCATCCTAGATATTCAGCAGTTGAAGTATGACATATCCATCTACTATGTCAAACATAAGGGATCTTTTGTTGAGACTATACCATTATCGTTTGTTCCATGATCCTGTTGCTTTTTTCATACCACCTATCCTTTGGAGATGAGAGGGCCATATCTTAAATTACTGCACTTTGTAAGATGAGAGCCATCTGATAAGGCCAAGAGAGGTAATTCATAGAACATCACAGCTAACAGCAGCTCTTCAGCGCTGTACAAAGAGTGAGCGGATGTTACATCTACCCTGCTGCCATTAGCTCTTTGAACCACAAGCTCCATTAAACATCACGGGCAACAAGATTCAAAGAGGAGCCAAGCAGTTACAGAAGATATGTGGTGTTTTTAAAAGGAATATGGGAGATATAATATAAGAAGGATACATAAGAACATAAAGAGGGATAATAGAGCAAAATTAGAAAGAAAGAATAAATAAATAATGATGAACGATTATAAAAATAAAATACTAATGTCAACATGGCAGTACACAATAAAATATGAACTATAAAAATAAAAAGAGTATCGTTTTTTCAGCTAATTTGATTATAAACATTTTTAATAATATCTGTTTAATTTTTAGTGTTTAATTAGAAAGAAAGAAAAATAGAAAAAAAGTATGAATGAAATAAATAATAATGACAAATGAATGAATATAATTTAAAAAATCTAATAAAATACTAATGTCAACAGTAAAAAAAATAAAATAAAAAATATTTATTATAAATATTATTAATAATGTCTCTAAAAGTGTTAACTGTCTTTAACACTATTAAAGTCTTTATATAATTAATAATGACAAATTACCGATTACCAAGAGATAATTAATAATAATAACAACAATAATAACAAATGGGGAAAAAAGCTGATGCCAAAATGGCTCGAAAAAAAATAAAATAAAAACTATTAAAATTATTTAAATATTGACATGTCTGAAGTGTGAATGAAAAGAGAACGTAAACTGGTGTTTATTTTCCGCTCATTTAAGTAGATTTTTATTTGTGTGCTAATTGAGGTTTACCGTGTGTGGGGGGAAATAGCAGCAGCACTGGGACCTGCTCAGCTCCTCATCACGTTCAGCCGGTAAGAGGATGGAGGAGAGGTGGAAACACATCTCATTGGCTCCCGCTGCTCCATTTAAAGGAATCCAACTGGTTTGTCATTCAAGATCATTCAGCATCTCGTAAGAAGAACTTTAAGCGTACGCTATTATCTAAGGGGAGCATAAATTGGGGAAGATCCGATCTGGAGCGTGGAGCAACGTCTTTGAGCCACTTTTCTATACAGCCTGCGTAAGAGAATCTCCCCAATGATCGACGAACGATTTAAGAGCAGCAAAAAGCAATATTTCTTGCCTCACTGAAATACTAGGCTAAGAGGAAGATTGTTGTGGTGCACGAAGGATCTCCTTAAGATCTTTTAAGGGTTACTTAAAGGGACTTTATTCCAGATCCAAAGGATGGAGAGATATGAATGATTAACACTTCTATCGACCGGCTGATCTAATAGCCTATTACTCAAGTCATGGAAGGATGGGGCGCTTTTTTATAAGCACATGATATTTTCCCACGATATGGAGAGTTCGCCATGCGCTCCTCTGGGAACCGCTGCTGTTTGTAACTTTTATACCATGGATGCAGGAGGGCTGTTAACAAGTTTTAGGGCTCGTTTATCTTCTGGAACGTGCATCGAATTGATTCTGCGATATTGTGAGATAAGTACGCGACGGCTGCGGGATTTCTGAAGACTTTTGAATAGGTTTTTTTGTCATTAATTTATCGCACGACACGGAGAAGATTTCGTCGGCTCTTATGGGAATTAAACACTCCTCCCGCTGTTTGCTCCTCAGGAGAAAAATGGCGGATACGGAGAGCACTGAGGTAAGGATTTACAGATCAAATATAGCGAGACTTAAATATGTTGTGATCATTTTGAGTTACGAAGCCTCGGTAGATCATATTTTGCGTTTAAAAGCAACTCTGCGTGGTTTTGAGTTTCGACGTGTTTATAACAATATACGTTACTAAACTCTGAAGTTGGTCAACGTGTTTGAGCGAACTTCAATTTTTTTTCGCGGCTCAATTTGTTTGAGGTTTCTCTCTATCGTGTTCCGTCTCTAGCAAGGTTCTCGTCTCCTATTTTTTTAACGAAATGTAAAACTATAATAAAATGCTAAATATCGACGGTATTTTGCCAACACTCGTCCTAAAGCAAATGTTCGAGCTGCGTTTTGTTGCTATGGTTACTTTAGCAGGTGCACGCGACTTGTATTCTGCATTTACTGTCAAAAATAAGGGCAACGTGTACGCTAACGTCTACGGTCATTGAAATAATATTTGAAATGCTGTTGAAACATGTGAAATATTTCCTTATATAAGATTTATTTATTTATTTATTTTTTAAACTCACTCGCGTGCCGATATTAATAGTAGCGATATTAATAGTAGCGAGCACTCAAGTAGCCTTCTGAAAAGCATGATCTTTCTTCAACGGTTGCTTCCTATGATGCTGCTTTGGGGTAGACAAATGGTTAAATATCTGGACTGGTATCCCACAGGTTGTAGGTTCAGTTTCTGCAAGGGTTAATGCATTGAGTAACACTAATAATAACCTCTACTCGCTCCAGGTACTGCTCTTGTAAAAAAGAAAAAGGTGTATGAGACACTTTAAAGCGTAAGGCAAGTGACTAATTAGTGATGGATTGCTAATTAGTGTCTTGAGCGATGCTGCTAATGTTCTGATCGTTGGTTTGGGTTTGCGGAGTCTGGTCGCTGTCCTTGGTGCTGCACCTGCGTCGGGACGAGCAGCTGCTTTAGAAAGAACTTATTTACACTTAGACTTATCTTTTTGTCATCTTTCATATTAAATCTATATTTATAACATTTATTGCATACTTAAATGGTAGGCTATAAATCATGAAACATCTAAAGGAATAGCATACTAACTTGACATAAATCTGGCCTTATTATAAAGCAGAACCTTGCTTGAACATATCCCAGTGTCGACTGCTTATTGATGCGCTGCTGCACCTAAGTGCCCATATCAGTGGTAGAGTAGTGTGAGTGTAAGAGTTTTAACGGAAGGCTGTGAGGGCATTTACAGCTGGGCAGACAGCTAAATATCTGAGTCATCATCCACATAGTTGGCTGGTGGCTTAAACCTCAGGACTACCAAGAAGTGGAAACAATGCAGGGGAGAGAAAGGTTACTTGCAATTTGCCGCTGCCACTGAGCAAAACACTTTGATGAATTCCACTTTCATTAGCGGCCTTGAACTTTATGCAATACTCAGTGAGGGATTAGCCAGCTGGAATGCATTGACATAGTCACGAAAGCATGAAATATAATCCATGTTCATTAAAGTACGAATAAAGGGCGTATATAAATAAGCTTTTGTTATAAGTTCCTCGAAGTTCAGCGCAGCAGTAGGTCAGCATATAACGTCAAGGGATCTTTAAAACCCTCTGATGGATCCTGCCCAACCTCTGAAACCTCTCCTAAAATAGCAAGTGCACTGAAGACTGCTCTGCACTATAGGGCTGTTAATCTGTCAAACAGGCATCCAGAGAAAGTAGATGGAACTATAATCTTAAAAATCAATGTTCCAAGTAATGAGTAATAACGTAGAATTACCACTTTTGGTTCCCCAAAGAACATTTTAGTGAATATTTGTGTGACAAACATTTTAATATAAGAACCAATGCACTACTTACGCTGTTCTGTGTCTTCATTGTCGCTTAAGGGCGCTGTTCACATCAAATCGTAAATATACATAGAAGATGTATCGTGGCTGACAGAAGAGTGTATCTAGTTTGTGTCCAGTGGATATTCTCCCAAATTGTGCTAGAAAATCAGGAGGCAAATTATTGAGTTGTTATCTAAAACATCCTAAATTGCATTTCCGGGGACAAGTATATAATCTTCCTGGAATGGTTGCAAAATTAATACTGCTTTGGAGTGAACAAATTGTTAAAGATCTTGCAACCAAAAGGATGTAGGTTCAATTTCTACAAAGGTTAATCCAATAAGTAACACAAACAACCTCTAGTCTGCTCCCGAACTACTGCTCCTGTAATAGGTAATTTCCTGTAATCTTACATTTCGTATAAAGCATTAGGGAAATGACTAATTAGAGATTGATTGGCAATTAGTGTCTTGAGCAAAATAAAAACAAAATTTTTATTGGACCTCTGGTTGAGTTGTCGCTGAATGACCCAGTTGACAAAAGAACTGCATCTAAATGTTTCCCAGTGGATATAAACCAAAAAGCAATTGTTTGGATTTCAAAAGTGTTACGCTTACAGTAGTGGTTCTTGCTTGGGAAAACGCCACTTAGCTCTGAAATGCACACTGGCAGTTGCAGCTTTATTAGACGATGCCCAGCCAAAGCAGAGAGGGCTGCCCATAAATCTGCAAAATTCATAAGAGCTAATCTGAACACACTAATGATTTAGATATGCAATGCATAACAACTCTTAAGTTGTTCCCTGTCATAAACCTACACTAGTAAATAAATAAATAAATAATAAAAACTCTGGCAGTTCTATTTGTGAAAGGTTCCCAAGAGCACCTATTTTTCCTCTCGCGCACATCAATCCAGTTATGTCACGAAAAAACTATTAGAGTTCTCAAGAGCATAGTTGAAAGGTGGAGTGTTGCAGAGATATGCCATTTGTTGAGGTTAAAAATAGCATGTGAATGACATTTGTTAGCTGACTGGAGGGGCAAGGACATGTGTTCGCCCTCCCATCATTCTAATAGATGCAATCCAAACACCTTTATGCCACTTGATACAGCTGCTCTTCCCCTCTGCTGACACTCATTATTTTAAATCCCCTGAGCTGAGAGGCTACACACACATACACACCCACAGGCAAATATAGGTATGCTTATGCAAATACAAAAACAGCCACACATATCTTCACTATCACAATATTGCAAAACAGCAAATGAGATATGTAGGATATTAGACCCAAACATGAAGATGTTTGTGCTTTTATAGGACAAAAATGTTCTAGATTGAAAGTTTTGGTCTGTCTATTTAGGTTAAAAAAGAAAAAAATCATATATACTGTATATTGTTGTCTACAGTGTGGGATAATGGTTCATTGGTATTTTCTTTGTGAGTTAGAGGAGTGGCCAAGCTTCTCTGCAGGATGTAGATGTGCTAATCAGTTTCCGAGAGGCTCACCATATGTTATGCCTGTCTTAAGTCATTTCCACGGCAGTCCAACTGCCCTGTGCTTCCTTTGCTCGTAGGGCACAAACTGCCTCTGTCAGGTCTTGGATTTGCAAGACATTATGAGAAGGCTCTCCTGGCACGATATAGGACAGTTTTTAAACAGCACTGAATATTGTGTCGCTGTTAATTTAGCTTTTTGAAGGATCGAGTACCTCTGTGATATTATAAGAACCAGGTCATAAAATAAAATAAAATAACAATACAAAAATATGTACTGTAATAAAATAAATACATACCTTTCTTTTAAATAATACAGACACAAAATGGTAGATCTTTTTTTAACTTCATATAAACTCACAATTCTGAGAAAAAAAATAAAAAATGAAATATTAAGGACATGAAAAAAAAACCCAATCACACAGTTACCTTTATGTTTTTTATTTTCCATGGTAGAAAAAGGCTTCCATAAGAAATTGACTTATATATGTATCATGTACTGTATGTATGTATTGCATTATAGGTGTCATATTTCTTAGTTGTCTACTTGATATTAAAATGTTTTAATGGATGATTTATGCGTCAAAATATTTTTTAGTGCTTTTCAAATTACCACACCAAGAATATTTTTTTTTTATTATTTATTTTGGGATGAATAAATGAGCATTTCTTAGTCAGATTCACCTGTTGAGTCTTTTCCCAATTTTAGCAACAGCCCCTGAGTGCCGCCCCATCCCAGTCGGTCCAGCCATCTCCTCTGCCCAAACCAGTGTCATCAGTCCATCATGCCCAGCGTCCCACACACCCGTCCCACGTGCCTCACACCCCTCACTCAGCCAGCTTACCCAGCTGTCCCGGGAGAGGAAAGATGGCCAAGTTCCTCAACCCCGACGAGATGACCTCCAGGGATTACTATTTTGACTCGTACGCACACTTCGGCATTCATGAGGTATGAGCACATCAGAGCAGCAGATGCTTGCATTTAAAAGACATGCTGAGACGTGTGATGTAGGATATAAGCACTCATGGTAATCGACATCAGTCATGTTGATTTATGCCCAGAGTTATGTATAATGCAGAGTATGCAGAGAAATGGAGCAGGAGAGAGACGGGTGGGGGTGTCATTGAATTATAGGATGCGAGAGCAGGGAGAACAGGAGGTTCAGGCGAGACCTGCAAGATTAATTTTGTTCAGACTCATTTTTAGTATATAGGTCAGATCTTTTTTCCTTCCCTCATCTCAATGTGACAGAGGCATACACCCAAAAAGCTGCATAGATCTAAGCAGGCATGCTGAAATGGTGACAGCAAGTTTTTTTTTGTTCTCACAGGTTGTCAGAGATCCATATAGCAGTCTTATTTTGTTTTTTTGTACAGTAATGCTAATAATAGCCATGGTAGGGAATGATTACCTGGTTAACATGTTTTACCCCCTGCATAGAATGCATAGAAATATCAGTTGTCACTCTATATCTCTTAATAATATATCTCAGTAGGATGATATTTATAGTAAATGTTAATAATTTAGAGGCCTAAGAAGTGTGACAGTGTATGACATACAGTATATACAGATACAGAAGGTTTTATATGGTTACACTTGTTTAAATCTACTGAATAATTTGTTGGCTGTGTTTTAAAACTGTCATAAGATATACCAAGATACAGTACATCCATGCCCCAAAAAACATGACCATGGTCCATTTCTGCTTAAGGGTGAAGACTGAATAATTTATTGAGTGTGTTTCAATACAAAGTGAGCTGCCTACCTAGACAGCATTTTATATGCCCTTTACAAAAAAGAGCTAACCCACACTGCAGTGATGTATTAGTAAAGCCATGGTATTTTTTATACACCATGCTAATGAGTTATTACCATGCTACCATACCATATCTATATATATATTATTAGCATTTTCACTGTTTTAAAGTTACTTTTAAAGCACATATTAATGCCTTTTTCTGCATGACTATATTTTAGATCCATTACCTAAATACCACATTCCTAAATTGAAAGGAATAGTTCACCCAAAAATACAAATTCTGTTATGAATTACTCACCCTCATGTCGTTTCAAATCTGTGAGACCTTCATCAGAACACAATAAAGATATTTTTGATGAAATCCGACGGCTCCCTGATTCTGTACAGACAACAACAAAACTGACAAATTCAAGGCTCAAAAAGGTCTTAAGAGCATTGTTAAAGGGGCCATATCACATTGCGAAAAATAACATTATTTTGTGTATTTGGTATTCATAATCTAAGAAATGACATTCAACAAGCACCACATTTCTTTGCTCAAAACTCGCATTTGAAGAGTTAGGATTGCCTCACTTTATAGCCAGCACAGGCTGCTCTGGTGGTTTTAGGTTCTAATATTTGGGTTGAACTCTTCTGGAACAATGTTGTGAATACAACTTGACCTTTGATTTCTAGTTATGTCCTTTTTTGCAAAATAAAAATACGCTGCGTCCGAAATCGCTTACTTCCCTACTATATAGTACGTGAAAAACAGTATGAGAGGCGAGTAGTATGTCCGAATTCATAGTATCTGAAATTCAGTAGGCAAGAAGTACCCGGATGACCTACTGCTTCCAGCCGAATTCTGTAGTAGGCATACCATGAACACTTTCCTATCCCATGAGGCTCCGGGAGAGGAGGCGTCATATTTAAAAAATGGCGGAAAGTGGAGACGCAGCTCATTTTAAGTGTAAACACCTCAGAAAGAAAATGTTGTTTATCGTGATTAAATTACACTTGTTTAACACAATCTAAATAAACGGATGACTTCTTGAAAGTTTAAATTGTCATGCCGTTGTGACGATGCATGACACCTGACAGCATCAATATGGCTGATGTAGTACGTCCGAGTTCCATTCATACTACCCCCATTCAAACTATATAGAATGTACTGTTTTAACGGTCGGGTAGTACGTTCGGTTTTAAATGTAGTACCTACTTAAGAAGTATGCGATTTCGGACACAGCATGAGAGTGGTGGCGCCGTTTCAAAAACCAGAGTAAAAAAAACACAGAAGAAGAGTCTCCTGGGAGAAGAGGATGCGTTCTTGTCATCAGCGGTATCTGAGAACAGGTTTAATCTTACCTGTTTATTTATAATGAATATAATATCTATTAATTCTCCAGATCACATTCATTTTTCGTCCCAGATCAGATCGTACCTCAATTTATAATTGAAAGATGTATTCTTGTGCGCATTATAGATCATTTGTATTTCTGGTGTAGAAATGTATTCATATTAATTAAATGCTTTATATCAAGCAGTAGACCAAATACAAGATTCATAAGAGGAAAAATGCATTGCTGCTGGTGCCACCTACTGTGCAGGCGTGAATCAGCAGAAGGAGATCAATCATGTCACACTCAGTATGAAAGCACTGTTCAACGGCAATTCGACGCGCTTTTCCACATCACAGTCAGTGTGAAACAGCCTTTATAGTGTTGCTAGCATGTTACAGGTGGATGTTGAGACTGATGCTAGAAGGTGCTATGAATGTAGGGTGTTGTAGTTTGTGGTTTAAGTGTCGCTGTGATGCTCTAGGTGGCTACTTGGTAGTAGAAAAACAAACAGGCCAACTCTCTATATGACATGTCCCTGAATTTGACTTTCCTTTTTTTCTTCATGCCACATAATTTGATTGGTGTGGGGGATTGAAACTCATTGTTATGCTTTTGTTCAATCCTGTACGTACCAGTTTCTGGACCATGAAAAAGTCCTTCTTGTAGGCAGCAATGCCTTTGTTGAAGATCCGTCGCTCCTCTGGCGTCCAGCTGTCAGAGCCTGTGCGGGACAGACAAGCGGTGCACAGAATCAGATAGAGGCTGCTGTCAGTTTAGCCTATCCTCTTATAGAGCACCCCCACCCTCTAACACAAACACATCCGCACACAAAGGACAGAGAGGGTGCAAACAGCCAGCACACACATGTCCAGACAAACAATGATGCCGCTGTCTTCTCCTAGGATTTAACAACATGCCACAGAAACACTCCCCCACCTCCCACTCCTCCCGTACTCTACCCAGCAACCCACTCGGTCACCCAGCAATCTCTCAGTCAAACCCCTCCCCTTCACTCCTCAGCTGCTTTTGTTTATAACGGAGACGTGGAGCGTGGTTTGGAATTCCAGTGCAGGGGGTGACGGGGTACCACATGCCATACGGATTAACTCACATCACCTCAGCCAATGGAAAAAAAGAGTGCAAGAAAAGGACAGTGTGCTTGATGGTGAGGGGGACTTACCGGAGTAGTGGTAGCTTGCCAGAGGGTGCGCTTTGGGAAAGATGGGGTTTTTTAACAACAGAAGGGTGAGGGCTCCCTGAAAAAGAAAGAAAGTGAAATTAGCACGGTTGAGGAAACAAAACTGGCTGTGGTGTGTGATGCGCTTTGGCCGAAGAGACTAAGTCACAAGTTAGAGAAACACAGGTCAGGGCATGTTATGCCCTAGAGCGGATATAAAGAGATTAATGAGGACAGGAGAGATGCAATTCAGCAAGACCATCGCTATATCCTTAACAACATGTGTAAAAAGGCTTTTGCTGAAGGCGTTTAACCCAGATGGGCAAGTTTCTGGATAATCTCTCTTGTTCTCTTCGTCATACACTCTCTCAGGGTATGATAAATCGAGGACACCAAAGTCTTTTCTGGGTCATCGAGCTCGAACGGGAGGGTTTTTTTTCTTCTTATATACTGCCCTTTTTCAGCTTTTAATGATCTGGACATCCAAAGTTCAACATTTTCATATTGAAGCCCCAAAAATATATTGATGTCATTGCGCTGCATCACTAAATACAACAATTACACAAATCAAATAGGCCATCATTAAAATCGAATTAATTGGGAAAATATACATATCTATTAGTGGTTTCATTTACATTATATGTGTGTAGTTTGTGTATTTAATAATGTATATATATATATATATATATATATATAAAAATATACACACATGCAGAATTTATTTTGAAAATTTGATATTTCCTATCATTTATTCATATAAATTTTAATATTCTGTATGAACATAACATTTTCCAAAATATATTCATGCATGCATCTGTATTTATATATACACATAACAAATAGGCTTATGCGCAGTACACACACATATGTTATGTGCACAAAAATGTTCATTTTGGATGTGATTAATTGTTTGACAGCATTAATAATTCTTTAAACAGTACGTCTTAGGCCAATAACATTTTCACCAATAAAAAAAAAAATTGCAGGTAGGTTGCCACAGTTCTTCTGGATTGAGTCTGTCTCAGTTTGTTCTGTTACTTCATGCGATTCCAGATAGACTGATGATCAGATCAGATCAGATCTCTGTGTGGAGCACTGGCTGTTGTCAGACCATAATCTCACTGCATTATTACAATTAATGACAAAAATAATGTTTGGAAATGAAAACTGATATTTCATGCTACCGAAAAAGATAGAAATAACCCACTTAAAACCACTTTTTGTTGGTGAAAATACAAGTGGTCTAAGACTTTTGCACAGTGCTGTATATAAAAATGATTGTTATTTGTCATGTTTTGTTACTCACAACATATAACATGACAGATCTCATCACAGGATCTATCTGTATGGGTTTTAGATGTGCTGCTGAACCCATCTGATATATCTATATATATCTCTACACCATGTAAGCTTGTGGTTAAAGTCACTCATTTGCAGGAAAAAACAAAAGCAACAAACAACTTGCAATTACAAAGCTTAAGATGCAACAAGATAAAACTAATAAAAGCAACAACATTAAACCAATTGTCAGTGCACCTCTCTTATCCCCGACACTCAAACACCACAAACCTCAAAGATATTTCACAAGAGTCGAGCTGACATTCAGGTTCTGCAGAAGAGCTTCACATTTGATACCAACCACAAAGCAACAAATCGCTGCTTATTTTGCAGTGTAATTAACTCAGAAGCACAAGGCACATGATTTAGTCATCTTCAGTGTGTGCTTCTGGACATGAGCCTGTGATTGACAGGTGGTTGCTATGGTGGCGGAGAGACAGCTCAGCAGTAAGCGGCTGGCTGCTGTGTTGTTGCAGCTGCTGGCTCAGCTGAGCGAATGTTGAAAAGAATCATAACAACACACACATACCATTTGTGTTTTCATAAAACAGGGGTCATCAATTAGCAGGCCGCACTGCTTTCACCTGGATTGCAATCAGTTATCATAAATAAATAAACTAGGGCTGCCAACTGATGATTCGATTGCATGAAATACCGTTTAGAAATATGAAGTGAAGTGAATTAAAATAAATTGCACTGATCAATATTATATTATTATTAAGGAAAAAGTGCCATTTTGCATGAAAAGATGCATTTTTTGTGAAATACTAGTTATGGTCACTAAGATAATAAAGTTAGATATAGTTGCTTCAAAATTATGTTTTGGGGGAAAAAAACTACACATTATTTTAAAAGGAACTTAATTAAATATATGCCATTGTACTGTATATTACAGCAGTGTCAGAGAGAATTTATTCGGTACTTTTATTTCTAAATGAATGCATAAAAAGTGTTCAAGCATTTGTTCATTTACGGTAGTATTTGTTTATTAATTATCATGACATATGGATAATGATGGATAAACATAGGTTAACAATGAACAATTGTAGATTCATAAATTAGCATTCGCTTAGATGCTGCAAGAATTGTTATTCATTGTTAATTCTTGATTTCTAATGCAGTAGCTAATAAATCGAACAAGTGAATTATCATTCATATTTACAATGAATTTTACTGACATTTCCTATATTCATCAAAATATATTAACTGAAGGTCTTTTCAGCAACCTGTCAAACTTGTTATAAAATAATTATTTTTAAGGAATATTTAACAGACAAATAAACTGCACAACACAATATTTAAAAAAATAATGTGGGATTTATTAAGAAAATTAAAAAAAATTATTTTGGCTATTAAAAGTTAATGAAACTTGAATAAAACACAACTGTATTTGAAAAAAATATTTTATAGGGGCTTACAATTTTAAGCTTGTAATGAATGTTACATTGTGAACATTTCATGATTTCAGTTAGACATGCTTTTCATAAATACCATTATTTTAGTTTTTAACAGTCTAGAAAAATGAAAAAAATGTAAAACAGATTTTATCCAGAGAAAAAAATTTAATTGGGGGAAAAGCAAATTTCACATGCATGCTGGCGTGTGAAAATGCTGTTGAAGGAAAAACTGCAGACCATGTCATTTACATACACACTTTTCATGTGCGTGTAATGAGTTAGCACACATTAGTCACACCCACACTCTGCAATGCATAATTCCACAATTACATTTTAAGTCAGCAAGATGATCCCTAAACTGATATTTCCTGTCACGTATGTCACCAGAAATCCTTGCATGACTGAAAAATAAACTACTCGTATGACAAACCCTCCATCGATCGCTCTCAGTGATCACCAGTTTAAGAAAAGGAGCAGTCAGGCGTAACAAGTTTGATTGGTACACAATACAAAAGGAAGTGCAATTAAAATATGCCAGTGTGCTACTCACCATGACGTCACCCTTGCATTCATACAGGCAGTGCATGGCCAGTTCCTGATTGGTCCCTCCTCCATGCAACGCACTCGAGCACGCTAGGTGCATGAGGTCACTCACTGCGGGGACAAACAGAAGGTCCAGGAAAGACACAGACTTAAACATATGGTTATGCAGGTTCCATTTAAAAGAGGCAAAATTGCAGAACATATTCCTGCAACTTCCTTTCATTCAATTTAATGAATTAAAAAAAAGGAGAAGCTAATGCAGTATTGTGTAAGTTGTAAACCTCTTTGCTGTTTCTCAGTGTTGGCCTCCAGGTCAGGCAGTGGCGCCCACACCAGCTCAGCCTTGTGTAGATCGTGCTGCGCTGCCGAGCGCTCTCCCAGCTCTGGGACCTCCGCCTGATACCGCAATCCAATGTTTATCCGACTGCAAGAGAGAGGGAACATAAACAGGCTGCTGTAGCAATCCAAACCAAATGTACACAATCACAGGATTGTTCACGCGAGTGCCAGTCACACAGACTATCAAAGACTCAATCTGAGAGCATGTTAAATATCTGGACCTGTCGGCGATTCAGAATCATGCCGTGTGAATGTGTTCGAATGAATAACATCAGCAATCACTTACAGCCAATAAGAGAAGGCAGCGGGATGTTGGGGGAGGAGTTACGAAGTTATAGAAGGTAAATATCCTCATCCATAATCTTCTTTTCGTTGCAAATGAGCGAACATGCAATTTGTATGGCAAGCTTATTTCGCTTCCTATCATTTTTAATAATAATCCCAGTCTCCCGTGAGAACTCCGGTCTTGCACACGTGACCTCGCATTGTTTCCATGCCACTTCTCGCGTGGGTTTTGCAGTGAGACAAAGTTGTCTGCAGCGTGAAAACCCCTGTCACCGATCTATAATGCAGTGTGAACACAGCGACTGAATGATACCCCAGATAGTCACGCAGTATGAAAAGTTCTGTGACGCGACTACTCTGAAAATCATGCCGTCTGAAATCTGCATGAAAAGCTAGTGCGCCGAGTCCAAGCCAAAGCTCGTCAGCCATAGGTCAGCAGCATGTACTATCCTTTATTAACTCGGTGCATCTATACTAGTAACCAAACAGCTGTTTGATTACTAGCATTCTTCAAAATATCTCATGTTCAACATAAGAAAGAACTCATACAGGTTTGGAAACGACATGAAGGTGAGTAAATGAAGACAAAATTCAATTTTCGGGTGAACTATGCCTTAAATTACCAATCCTCAGGCTGTTCCAAACCAGTAAGATCTTTGAAACATACACACACAAAAGACAGAGTTTCTGACCCTGCATAGACCGTAATGCAACAACCATGGTTAAGGCTGAGAAGGGTAGTAAGGACATTATTAAAATAGTCCATGTGGCATCAGTGGTTCAACCTTTTAAGTTACAAGAATACATTGTGTCCAAAAAGAAATTTTACTTCAATGTGCCTTGAAAACAAATTGTTCTAGAAAATAAATTGTTGAATGAGGTACTCTTGTAACTTCATAAAATTGCAGTTGAACCACCGATGACCACTCAGGGGTCACAAGAACAGCTAAAGGGGAATATTTGTGGTTCAGAGCGTAATGGAAGCTAACCATGAGGCACAACATCAGTGCTGCTACTGAAACATGAAACATTAAAGATGCCTATGTAATGAAATATTCCTGAGAAACAATCCCATTCTACTTCAGGTCAGTGCGCAGGTAGTTTGTGTTGTCTCCAAAGATGTCTGGCTCACTAATCAGAACCATTTAGTAACTATTAAAGTTGTTCCAGACTGCCATTTCAATTAATCTATTGCTCATCTCATTGTCAG
The DNA here is from genome assembly GCA_032275025.1 of Enteromius treurensis. Classification (NCBI taxonomy): domain Eukaryota; kingdom Metazoa; phylum Chordata; class Actinopteri; order Cypriniformes; family Cyprinidae; genus Enteromius; species Enteromius treurensis. Next base: position 18,132,081 of record JAUCMU010000036.1, read on the forward strand.
CTCCTCTTTTTGAGAACTTCGACATTCACAAGAGTACATTTTGACCATGGGTATTTGCATAAAATTAACACCCCATGTTTTTTTCAAAGCCAAATGTTCCAGTATCTGACTGCCAAGGTCTGGGGATAAGGCAAGACAGATTGTGTTTTATTATTTTGTTCCAGGATGTGCTTTCGTGGTGCATTGGCCAACTCCAAAATGAAGGGATATGCAGCCATTCACTGTGTATGTAAGAGAGAAAGAATTTCAACAAAACACTGTTCTGACCATTAGATAAACCAGCTGGTACCAGTCCGAGAAGATATCCCATAATTCCCTCTGTTCAGCCACCATCCCCCACCTGCTCTGTTCTAGAAAACATAGCTGCATGTATGATCCAAGAAACCCACGGAGATGTCGTTTTTCTTTAAACACACTACCAGATTCACTTGTGCATGACATAACAGCTCCCAAACCAGCTCCACTGTTAACATACAAGCTAAAACCATGAATTTTGCATCTGCGTCGGTCTACAGTTCACAACTTAAATCGAGTAATAGCAACATAACAGCGCTGTAAGGCCCACTCGCATTAGCAGTGTGTAAACGAAGCAGGCACACATTGTGCTTTCACACCGTCAACGTTTATGCTGTGTAAAGCTGCAGCTCTGTACAGCAAATAAAGCCATACTCTATTGAGTATTGTCTACTAAATGCGAGGAAACAATCAGACAAACTGACTCTCAGCCAGCTGAATGAAATATTCTAAGCAAGTAGTACAGTGAAAAAAAGCACTTCTGGTTATCATATGGCCAGAAGTGTAAGCTAATTAAAGAAACTCGTGAAGCGTAATATGTGGGGGTGTTATTTGAATAGCGTATATACTTACGGCTCAATGCTGACAGGTGTAGCCTCACTCATAGCAGAGAGAACCGGAGGGGTTATATCACTGCTGTCTGGACATATACAAACAAAAAGACTGTACTTAGGCGCAAAGTAAACACTGTTTCTTATTATATGTCCTCCTATTCATGATTTGCACATCAATTATGTCTAATTACATATATCCTGGCTTGTCATGACATATATCTTAGGTATACCAAATCTGTTTCGAACCCTAATAAGGCACTTACTTACAGCACTTTAAGCTGTTACAAACAGTAGGCAGCTCATTCTACTTCATTTTACTCAACATTTTGGGTAGCAAATTCTAAGGCATGTCTCCTTTGCTAAACAGGTAATCCTAGCACGCATTGGGTGGAGCTTAGAAGATAAGACAGTGGACAGATACTCTGTCAGAGACTCTGTAAAGTATTCAGTATTGAGTTATTATCATAAGAGTTCCTTATAAAACCGTATTAACGTTAGGACCATCTTGGACAGCTGGTAAGGCTCAGTTGAACAGTTGAACTTTACCAGTTTCAAATCCATTCAGCCAATCTCCGGGTCTAGCAGAATCACTTTTAGCTTAGCTTAGCATAGATCACTGAATCGGATTAGACCGTTAGCATCTCGCTCAAAAACAACCAAAGAGTTTTGATAATTTAACCATTTAAAGCTTGACTCTTCTGCAGTTACGTTTTGTACTAAGGCCGACAGAAAATGGAAAGTTTGAACTATACTCTCATTCCAGCGTAATTCTTTAGGAACTTTGCTGCCATTCAATGAGTACAGCAGGCAATGATATTATGCAGCACCTGAAAATGCAGGGGACTACGCCGGAATGAGAGTATTGGTCCTTTTTGAGTGAGATGCTAATGGTCTAATTCGTTTTAATGATCTATGCTAAGCTAAAAGTGCTACTGCCAGACCCAGATTTTTTGGAAAAATTTGCCTATTTTCCAAAAATAAGTGGAGTGTTCCTTTAAAGTTTAGATTCTTTGCTGTCAACTTCAAGTCATTCCGTTCTAAACACTGACTATCTGAACTCTAAGGTTGTTTTCAACTAATTCTATTAATGCAACGGAGGGGAACTTACTGGAGCGCAGGAGGCTACGGGTGGCAGATTTTGGAGTGGCGGGTGGGGGCAGGCCCTGATTATTCGCTGCTGCTGCGGCGGCGGCTGACAAGAAGGTGGAAAAGTAAAGACCCGAACCCTCTCGAACTGGGCTGAGGATGGGCGGGGGTGTGTAAGGAGGCATGTTGAGGGGGTTGTCGACCAATCTGACAGGTGAACGTAAGTGGCTCTGGTAAGGTGTGATAGTGGAGTAAACCGGTGGAGCAATAAAAGTTCCAAGCTTGGGTGGGGGTATAAAGAGCGGTTCTGGACGAGGGCGTCGCTTGGCTTTGGCTGATTTGCCGTCAGCTTCACTTCCACTCTCCGCTCCACCATTCTGTAGAAGAGATTAGATGTAAGCAAACAGGGCAGTCCAGAAACCCTGTAAAATACATAGACCATATGCAATCTGGATGATCTTAGTGAGTTGTGTCAGCTCTCATAAATGTGGTAGTGAAATGGGGTAGGGGAAGGCTGGATTAGGGTGCAGAGATTTAATGGGGGGTTGGCAGAAATTTGCGGATTATTGAGGAATTTGAATCTAGGTTTTAAGGGAGGATGAAATAGATTGGCAAAGAGAAAGAGAGAGAGATATCACGGGCATACAAAGGTATATGTAAAGGGGTCATGAACTGAGAAACCAAAATTCCCTTGATCTTTCGACATAAGAAGTCGCTGTATTATAAAAACATCCTGCAAGTTTCATAACACAAAAATTTCTCGTTAGTCTAAAAAACAGGTCCATATAAACGTTTTATATATCATAATCAAAGAAAATTAAAACATTTTTGGACAAACAAAGTAATGCACAACCAAGGTTTACTGTAAAAAACAAAAACAAAAAAGTATTACTTTATAAATGATGTTTTATTAACAGTTGTTATTAGTATTAGTAATAGTATTGTTGTTGTTAGAGTCTTAAGGTTGCACAATAGTAATATATTTCTGTCACAGTTTCTTCATGTTAAACCAAACTTTTATTTTGACAGGTTTCCATGATGAACTTGCAGCTGCTGTTTATGTATTATGACTGTAAAATGCAAATGAAGCGACACTCAGAGCAGCTGGAGATGATATTCGTGTAAATTTCTTGTAAATTATGTTTTTTGATGTAAAAACATCATAAGTGGGCCTCAAAAGAACAGTACAAAATAAGTTCATGGCCCCTTTAATGTTTTAAAAGATTGTCCAGTTTGTGAACTCACCTGGCCTGTGCTCTCAGACAGCGAGTTCCTCAGTGAACGTCGTCGAGTGACAATCACAGAAGTCTTGTAATCAGGGCAGCTCATGTCATGGGTGCTCAAAGGCCGTAAAGGCCAACTAGCTGAGAGAGAGGCTTGCTCATGATCCGGGGACAAGGAGTCAGTCTGCTTCACTGGCACAGAGACTGGAATGACCAAGGGCATGAGGCCGTCATCTCTGGGCCGCTTGGCACTCACCTGATCCACCTCAGCTGCCCCTCGACCTGGACCCGTCGGGGCAACAGGGGGGCTCCAGGGCCTGTGTGGCTCTTGCTGACAACACACATGATTAACACAGTCAAATTAATGGTTCACCAAAAGTCCTAAATCTCAGCAGAGTGCATCCTTTCTCCACTCTGTAGACATAATTGATATGCATGAAGGAAACGAGAGAGTGCTTAAGAGCTGATAAGATATATTAGTACAGGAAATGAGGTTAGCTCAAGACTATTTTCAAAAACATCTTAATGAATCAACTGCGACCTCATTTTTGCTCTGGGAAGAAACATCTTGCCCAGCAGCAGACTGCATGAGCATGTATAGGTATTTGTCACAAGTCAGTAACATAATGGCATGTCACCACAGGACAATACCTCCATATAACCAGACTCTCCATGTTAATGATTAGAGAAAGGGTTCCTTCTATGTTAGGTTTACTGAACTGCATTCATACTTCTCCAGGAACTAAAAAAAATGACTACACAAAAAGGGGCAGTTTAAGCAATTTCACAATGCCTGCAAACTTCGAAACGTCTTAAAAAAATAAAATAAAACACACACAATCTCTGAGTCACAAAAAAAAGCCTTTTGGGAGGAGCACCAAACCCACGTTTCCCTTATTTTGAGAGCAATTCCTGTTTCTGCTCATTGCTTGATGAAAGCACGGTGAATAAAACTACTGTAACTTCATTGAGATGTTGTGGAAAAACACAACGCAACATGCGTCACTACTACCAAGCGTCTAACTGGAAGTTGCATGAAAACCTAGAAATCCCCGAGGATGTGTCCTGTCTTATCTGAACTCCGGCCTTGCTGGCACCGCTAAGGTATTCAGCTTAGTACAGGAAAGCCCTTGCAGCTCACTCACCCTTGAGCAAGAGCTGTTTTTCAGCCTACATTTAGAGTAGGGGAGGTTTAGAGGCATAAAGTGACACCCGAAACAAAAAAAACAAAAAAACAACTCATTGACTTACGTACATACTCCTTTTAAGGAGCTGGAATCAGCTGACCTGAGATTTGCTATTTACTGGACCTTTCTTTTTTGTTCTGTACGTTATCTTGCCCACGGATCAACAGTACATGTACACACACCCTTTCTTTGTTATCATCCATTGGACGTCTAAGGGGAGTGCTGCTGTCCTTTTCAACAGACGTTTATGTGACAAGGAAAAGCAGAGTTAACTAAATAGCGCGACCCAGAAACACTTAGATCCCCCTTGTTGAATTTGACTGCTAATTGCGCTTATTCTCTGCACGCCGTAAAAGAATGAACAAAACAAAGCAATTAATACTAGTCCATCTAAGCAGCATCTACCGCAAGAGGATGAAATCTCTTACCAATCTCCCATTCTAAACAAAGAAGTGACTCAGTGACGCTGCAAAATCTAAATTAGTTATGCACAGAGCTGTGCTTTTGGGCTTCGACAAAAAAAAATGCGGCTCTTTATATACATCCGTGTCTAGGCACCTGGGGGGTGCACATGCTGGTATTTGTATGAGTGGTATGGAAAAGCCTTTTTTTGGCTCAAGAGATCATGTGATGTAATTGCGACAGCCAGTGCCGGTACTAACTTTACACTCCCCTATCAACTGAGAAACCTGCAGAACCTGTATGCATTTAAGCAGATAATGACGTCAACTTCCCTTGGCTAAGGGTAATGTGTCACCCTTAAGTCACAGTGCAACGTTTTTTAATTTCTCCAACACATTTGACTGAAAAAGTCTTACCTTGACACTACGTGAGGGAAGAGATTCCCTTTCCGAAGCTTTCTGAGCCAGCGTTTCTAGGTTGACCTCTTGTGACACCCTCCTCTTACGTCGTGTGCTCTGGATGACACCTGTCGGGGCGGCCCGGATGTCTTGCGGGGCACTGGTCTCAGAAGCACCATTCTGAGAACCTTGAGCGTGGAGATCAGTCGGCATGACAAATGGGTTATCGGAGGCCGGGCCTCCACCCTCTTTTGAAAGCCGACGTGATCTCCGGGGACCAGGCTGTTGGGTATCGATGGATTGCTGGGGGACAGTTGAGGGAGGCTGAGGAACCGAGTCTTGAGAGTGTGTTGATGTGGGATCAGCTGTCTCCTGGGACTGTCCTGGTTCTGAGGGCTGATGCTGATCAAGTGAAGAAGCATGTTGCTGTTGTCCATCGGAGTAGTTTTCTAATACATGCTGGATCTGAGGAGGCTGCTCAGATTTAGTTTGCTGTTGCACCAATTCTTGTTGCAGCTGGATCTGTTGCATATGCTGTTGTGGCGGTTGCTGCTGCTGAGTTTGTTTTAACTGTTGTGCTTGTTGCTGTAGCTGCGACTGTGATATCTGTTGAGGCTGTTTCTGTCGCTGAAGTTGTTGCATCAGTTGCTGTTGCAATTGAAACCGCTGTAGCTTTTGCTGCTGCTCCTGTTGCAGGTGTTGCTGTAGTTGGGAATTCGCCTGTGCACTGTAATTCAAATTCGGCAAGGTCCGACTGCCCTGTACTACCTGATAGTATCCCGCAACCAAGTTCTGCTTGGGCTGTCCGAAAGCTAACTGAAAGGGTTGCAGCACAGAATTCGAAGGGTTGGACTGTCCGTGCTGCTGCTGCGGATTTAGCATTCCAGGCTTTTGTGATTGCTGAAAGGCCTGCTGCTGTTCCCAGTCCATGCCCCGGCCAGATTTGCCCATATCCCTAAAGGTCTCTCCACTTATGTTAGCCACTTGTTTTTCAGTTGCCCTAATAATCGATTGCTCAGGTGGCTGCTGCTGCTGTTGCTGTACTGACATGCCCTCATGCATCTGCTTTGCAAAAGCAGTCTGAGCCCCCAGATAAGGGCCAAAGTTCTGGGACCAAGCGTTCATACCCTGTGGCCAATTTTGTCGCTGTTGGGGCTGCAAAGGTGGGTCTTGGTGCGACCACTTCATGGGCATCATCTGTTGGTAGTGCCCATGGTTTTGATCGCTCTTCTCTGGGCTGAAAATGACAGAATTGAGGTAGGCATGTGGTGCTTGAGCATTCAAGCTTTCCACACCTCCACTGTCATTAAGGCCTGGCCCTGAGGGAGGGACCCCATAGTAGGGATCTGTATGCTGAGAGGTCTCTTTCATCGCCACACCCTGATCGGTAAAGAAAGTGATGCGCTTGCCCGTTCTTTTTGCGTTTGGTTTCTGTTGAGGTTGCAAACTCATGACTTTCATGAATATAGAGTCTGGGGCGTGGTGGAGTGGGAGGTAAGGGAGACAAGAGTTCAGTTTCCCAAACCACACAAAGTTCTCTCTGTTAAATCTTAGAGTATCGAAAAAGAGCCCTAGATTGGTTTAACGGCGGTTAATGGTCATCCAAACCTACTCAGCATGGTAGGAATGCAGGTAAGCTTTAAACGAAAAAAGAGCAGCATCTCCTGTTCAGAAATAGTAGTTTCAGTATGATGCAGCTCAAACATGCTGTTTTCTTCACTGCCAACTCTTCCGCTCTCTGGATGTCAAGCCGGGTTGAGACGTCTTCAGGTTAGCTTGTTGCTCATTCATTGAAGACAACCTAAGAAGAAAGTGGTGACAAATATTACAGTTAGCCTTCAGAGTCAGTGCTTTTTGTTTAAAGGGGGTATATTGAGATAGCCGTTTCAGCAATATAATGAATAGAGACCTAGAGAAAAGAATTTGAAAGGGAAAGGTGGATTGTTAAGGGTTGGTGGAGCCGTGACGCTAGCAGTTTGGCAGACATGATGAAACATTGTAGGTAATTTCTTCAATATGTAAAAAAAAACATACTAATCATAACATACTAATCTTGGCAACCAACAAACCAAGATGACACATATGTGAGAACGCTAAGTGTGAGTGTTGGGGGGATATGCACGCTACCACAAATAATTTTTTTATTGTTCGCAGACAGGACAACAGTGAAAGTGAGTAAGATGAGGAGAGATGTACAGTTGCACACACAATCCCACAGAGAGTGTGAAAATGTACTAGCCCAGTTTCACAATGAGAGTGTTTGAAGGTACCCCCCCCCCCCCATAGTTCACATCAGCATCCAAATATTAACATTAAAATCAATGAAAGCCTATCAATAATCTGCTACACCCTCCTCATAAATAATGCGGAGCTTGCATATCCTTATGAGCATGTGCATGTTTAGCAATAATATTAATAATCTCAGATGTTTGAATATATCAAAACTGTTAACTCATTAGAGCATATTTATTCAATTAGATAAATCTTTTAAAGCACTCTACCTGATAATTTAACATATCTTTTGTGATCTGCATTCAACAAGAACGGTTTATCTTCCTTTAATTATTGAACGTGCATTAGTGTTTCTGTCTCACGTGGCTTTTTGCTTTTTTACAATGACAAATACAAACATTCTCTATGCTTATCATATAATAGCACTGGTATGTAAACTTTGTGCACCTGAATTCCTCCAATGCATGTCCTTATCACTTATATATTACTTATAGCATATATATATATATATATATATAGGCAGCTAAATTATATTGTAAATACAAAACACACCTTTTTACACCAGGTCCTTTTTTGAAACTACTAAAACGAGGAATTTAAAGTGTTTTTTTGTAGCATGATTAAATAGAAACACAGGCCTATATTAACCAACGTCACACTTTAATCGTTTAAAAAAAAGCAACTAAATAACTGATCACTTAAAATTAACATTCATATAATTAAATGGCATTAAGGTCAAATCACAACATCGAATATCGTGAAATTCAACACATACCAAAGTGAATACTGCGTACTCAAAGCAGCCATTTAAAGCTGCAGTATATTCAGGGTTGGCGCAACCCACTGTGAAACACCCCCTAACTGTGCGGGGATGTAAACAGCAATTGCATCAACCAAACCTGCGTCCACTTAAAGTGTGAGCACCATATTGCAGGTCAAGTTCACCGAACACATTTCAGTGCATTGCATTTTTATTCGCGTAATCAAGCGCATGGCGTTCTGCCGCGCGCAGCGAGCGCATATCCATGTCAGTACAAAACAAAATGACACAGCGACGCACGGTTACACAAGCCACGGTTTTAACAAGAGAACGAGTTTAATAAGCTTGTAGCGTCAAGTCCGGTTACCTAATCGTACCTCGTTCTTAATTTAAACCGCAAACGAATGCAAAAGACACTTGAGTGCGGAGGCATGAGCGAGAATTCCCCTTTAGAGAGACCGCTTGTGGCTCAAGACCTCACTAGACAGCATTTTAGGGGGCGTAGACACAGAACGGGGTCTCTAGTTTATCTAGTTTAAAAGAGTTGATCTACAGTTAAAGTAATGGTTCACGCTGGAATTAAAACGATGATGATGACCGCATCATTCACCCTCACTTTGTTCCAAACCTGTATGACTGTAATCGTTCCGCGGAAAAACAGCCATTCACTTTCATTTCGTGGGGGGGAAAAAGACGCGCAAAAGACTGTCTAACACTTTGTTTTGTGTGCCATAAAAAGGCTTTGGAACAACATGCGTGTGAATAAATAATGACTGGAGTTTTGTGCGTTTATCCCTTTAACTTGCACGCGCTGTTTTATTTACGCGACGCAGGACGCTCGCGCTGCGCTCGGAAAGCACATACAAGCCCCCCAAAAAGCTGTCTGGGTAGACAGCTCTATGTATTTTGAGACATAGACAGTGTTTGCATACTGGGTGCCCTCCCTGGACCCCCCCTTCCCAGCGAAGCCAGCTCAGCGCTCTTTACCAGAAGTCCTTTGTTGCAGAAAAGGGATTATCCAGTCACTAATTCCGTGTCACACTGCAACAAAGTGAGACAACAATACAACCTATGAAGCATGCTTGAGCAGCAAAATCATAAAAGTGGTAAATGACAACCCCCCACCGGTCTCTTCCTAGTTGTCAACTCTAGTGAATGTAATTTGTGAACAAGTTAGTTCATGCTTTCAGTATTACAAGAGACGCACGTAACTTAGCGCGCGCTCGAAATCGACTAATATTCTGCTGTAACTCAATAATGAGGTTCGGTTTTGCTAAAACGTTTTAATATTAGGCGTTTAAAAAGCATCCTTACCGTGCTTGTTATTTCCTGCGATTGTTTTGAGGTCGCCCTAAGAACAACTGCAAGGTCCAATGCAACAGTAGAGAAATGACTGCGTGCTTATCCACGATTGAGTCATGCAATGCTGACCTCACTCCAGTAATATTCAAGTCAAGAGGTAGATCCTTGTGCAAACGAAACCACCGAGAAATGGAAATGGCTTCTTTGACAAAATGGCGTGGCGCTTTTCAAAACAATTGCACGCGATTTCGTTATTATTGCACGCGCCTGCGAATCAAAACGCCCATAACAGTGTAGTTCACTCGCACATGAAGTATGGAACAACACATTCTCTTTCAGCTGAAGTCTTGTGATCCCCTACTGTCCCGGTGGCCACACCCACTTCCGCTACCATATAAGGCCTTTCCCCTTCCATGCGGGGCGCTACATTACAGAAAATGCACAGGCCATGCGGGAAATTCCGTCACTGGGAAACGCTCTTAAAAGCACAGCTTCAACCAAACATCCCCATACATACCTGGATAGAGTGAATGAATCACAATATGTGTGGTCAGTGGGCAAAAAAAAAAACAAAAAAAACGAAGCACGTTGTTCAAACTAGTAGAAAACCAGCAGTTCAGGGTTAGTCTTTATGAGGTTATTAATAAATGAGGCCAAATCTGTGTGGTTGTTTATAATGGGGACCAGGGAGTGTTGTAACAGAAAGTGTGTTGTAACACGAACAGTTATTAGAAATGAGCTACAGGGGTGGCATTGCTATAACAACCACCCTCCTGATATGCCAGTGTAGTTAAGCTACTGTAAAAATACACAGGATATAGGTTGTCAGCATTTTAATTTGTGATCATTATCATTTGAATCGGCGGTTAAATGTGACATGCAGCATCTGCATAAGCTTTTCATCTGCATGTTTAAGGACTAGAAATATCATGTCTGAGCAGGGGAGGGGTTGTAACACTATCTGGCGCACGTCCACTGGATACAATGATTGTCCCATTTTGCATGTACTGTATAGGTCTACACCAACCTGCTAGCACAATGTTTTAGTTTAGGTCCGTTATGCACAGTTCTAACATTATATTTTGGCATTAAATTACAGAAAACTAGTTAATGCTGATGCATCAGTGTTTCTACAATGGCTTTCAATAAATATAAATTGTTCCCGTTCAGTGCTATGACGCAAAGAGTGCTATCGTTAAAAATGACTACAATCTCACAAAGTTGTTTTATAATCAACGAAGGTCTCTACGTTGCACAATGCATCTCTTATTTACATTGCATTGTGTCTACACTTTGGTGTCATGAAATGTTTTGTGCAGCTCCAGTGATTTGAGTGTAGATTTTAAAAACGTAATGCAGTCATGGATTTTTCTTTGCTATTGAAAAAATTTAATATTTCTAATTAGTTTCAGTTTCCGTTTCCCACTATAGATGTTAACCGAACTATAGCAGCTTCCACTTCTAAAATAAAAACCTCACAAATGTGTAGAAGCTTCGCTTTTTATCAGCCGTTTGAAATTAAATTTCCTTTAAAATTAATACATGCATAATGTTAATACTGTTACGCTCATTATTGGGGTGGGTTGTAACATCATTGTATCAATTTAGAAATAAATTGTGCATTACTTTACTACTTAGACAATATATATATATATTATTTCACAACCTTTACTTTGCTGGGAAAAAAAGAAGAGTGTTACTATTAACCCTCCTCACTCCCATTCATCCTAAATCATAAACATCTCAAAGACATCTAATATATGTCTATTTGACATCTAAAAGGAAACCTCCTATTGACACATTGCAGATAAGAAAACACTCTAAAAAAAAAATTCCAGATTTAAATGCAGACATCAGATAGACGTGATGTACATTGCTATCAGGGCCCCTACTGAACGTAACGTTAGACTAAAAAAAGTCTCCCTCTTAATCCATTCTCACTGATACGATTGTTTTCAATACTACAAGGGAACATTGTGAACATGACTGTGATAGGGTGCGCAGTGTCAAGGCAACCGCTGTAAGATAGACTCCCTTTTAAACAGTATTTGAGAAACTTCTGAACTCTGTGTAACCGGGAGCATTTGTGCATGCGTGCAGAGGCTCAGCAACACGGACATGATGGAGCATGTGCTGCCGTGAGTAAGGAGACACCCAAAGGCCTCGTCGTGTCAGTGTTCCTGTACTCTCCCTTCGCTGTGGCTTAAAATAAAGTGCAAAGCCACCAGACATGCGGCCAGCCATTCACAGGGTATGGCATGTGCTGAGCGTACCCTACTCAATAAACAATCTGATACCTCGAATGCTATTCGGTTGTGTAAAATATAATTCTCCGACATTACTGCAAGTAGATGCATATTGCAGGCAACCTTCATGCGCACTTAATCATTAAATGCAGAAATGCTTGCCTATCTAATAGTTACGATGCGCGCATGATTCACAGTCAGAAATCAAATTGGAAGAACATAACCGATTTTGAGATGTAAAAACCCCCTGCGCTCCTTGGCTTAGGGGGAGTCTGGCTGACACAAGTTTATATGACACAGTTGTTGCAACACCACCAACCAAATGTTGCACAACAGTAACATGATCCATCATAATGCAGGTACAAAACTTACATAGGCGCTACTGACACGGTCACTGATTTAAAGGGAACGCTTGCATTTGATAACGATAAAAATCGTTAGACATTTGTTGCAATACCACTGTTTCTCTCTGACAAGCACTTTCTGTTGCTCACGTGTGCAGTTGCAGCGCTTGCTGCGTTCCTGCAACAAAACGTGTTTACGCGAAACAGTTCGCCACTCGGAACACTGACAAAAGCGCACCTAATCGTTTCTGTCAAAAGCACGGAACCACCCAGTTCATTCTCCAGAACAACAAGGTCTTCTTTCGACGTCCTGCAGAAACTCATCAGAAATCTGTTTTACGAGGGAATATACATCCGCGCTGGATCTAGTTGGAAAGGAGTTATTGCGCATTACATTACCTCTAAAACATCTGCGACGTAGCTCCAGCGATCCAGATCTTTTTCGCGTTGCTTTCAAGAAAAAAAAAGGGGGAAAAAAACTTTAAGCCTTTGCCTGTAGCGTCACTTCCTCGTTGGTAACAAGAGCGCCACCCGCTGTAAATTGCAGTGATGTAATTTTTCTCTTGCACCTTTAATGCACACCTTCAGTGCATGCATATGCTGTGGAAAATTTAACATCAAATATAAATATATATTTAAGAGGCCTCCTCCTAATGTGCTAAAAGGCGATTACTCTAAAAGGACATTTCTTAAACGATCCTATGTGAAATCACATGGCAGAGATCCGCCCGAAGTAAACACAAGCTTTCTCCGAATCATTCTCGCGAATCGTTTCTAAATCAATCGAGCCAAACAACTTCGACTCATGTCATTTTAAAAAAGCATGCAAAAACGCTTAAATCGATATATTTCAATTTCAGATGGATTTGGAACTAATTTGGAACATACATTGAATTAAAGTGAATCTTATCTTTATGATATTTTTAAATTGTAATGTGCATTTAGTTATAACAAAAAAGAACCGGTTCTTCGAAATGAACTGTTCAAACGAACCGACTCGCGAGTCTGAATTCCCATCATCTAGAGCAGTCCTTTAACGCTCATGCAGCCAATCAGACGAGCTCCTGCGAGTCATGTGATTATATCAGGAAGAAATGCTGTCGCTGCAAGCAACATTAGGAGAGTTGCATTATAAATAACAGTTTTGTTTTTTATATAAAAACACTAAGTTGTAAAGAAGAGAAAATGTTAAATGTAAAAAGAGTTGTGTTACGCTCTAGACCAGGTAAGTTAAGCCATGCTGACGAATTTGCTAGTTTGGAAATCATTAACAAGTCCAAAAATCATAGATATTACTTGTTTTTTTACAACTTAAGTTAATGTTTTTATCCCTAAATTTGTTAAGGCAATAATGGCCATCCGGTTCCAGAGAATTTCCGAGTAGAGGAGATTATGAAATCATCCGAGCTGAGAGAAGGACAAGTGTTAGTCCGCACACTCTTCCTCTCAGTTGACCCTTACATGGTGAGATGACCTTACTTGTGTGTTTTATTGAGGTTTCATAACGAAATCCTTCATTTCATGTGGGAAACACAGTACAGTCCACTATATGCATTATATGTTTAATTATTAAAACTCAACCTATAATCAATATACTATCAGAGGTTAACTTAATTCACTCATGCATGAAACAATATTAATAGCAAAATCATTGCAGCGCTGTCGCATGAACGACGACACTGGAGCTGACTACCTGTTGCCATGGAGATTAGAGGAGTGTGTGGATGGAGGTGGAGTTGGTGTAGTGGAGGCCAGCGAGAATCGGGCATTATCTGTGGGCACTACTGTCACCTCCTTCAACTGGCTTTGGCAAACCTACGATGTGATGGACGGCAGTCTTTTGCAGAAGGTGTAGTTCTCATTTTGGCTAGTTTGAATAAATAGCCTTCGTGTGTACAGAAATGTGGTGTCCTCGTTCCTGCAGGTTGACCCCGAGATGGTCGATGGCCACTTGTCGTACATTCTAGGAGTGGTGGGCATGCCTGGCCTCACTGCTCTTTTGGGTGTGAGAGAGAAGGGTCATGTGACTCCAGGAAGCCACCAGACGATGGTCATCAGTGGAGCAGCTGGAGCTTGTGGGTCGATTGCGGGACAGGTAATATGTAAGTGGAAATGGGCAATCGGCCTGTTGTCAATAGAAAGATTTAGATTTTTCACTTTGAAGCTCATTTTTGGTTTGAAAAAATGGTAAAGAACTGATTCAATAGAACAGAGAAAAGGAAAGGATGGATGTGACACGTGGCCAGGTATGATGCTCTGTGTTTAACCCATCAAAGTGCACACACACACACTGTGAACACACCCAGAGCAGTTCTTACATATACAGTTTAGGATAATCATTTATTATTTCTTCTATCTGTACATACATCTCTTATAAATTATACACGTGTGATTTTAATCTTGCTCTGTGTTGTTTCAGATCGGCAGGTTGGATGGTTGTGAGAGAGTCGTAGGGATTTGCGGCTCCGACCAGAAATGCCGGGCCTTGGCAACAGAGCTGGGTTTTACTGCAGGGATAAACTACAGAAAAGGAGACATCAGCTCAGCGCTGATGGAGCACTGCCCCACAGGCATTGATATATACTTTGACAACGTAGGCGGTCCCATCAGCGACGCTGTTATATCACAGGTTCAGAATGTCCTGTTCTCAGTTTTTATGTCAGTTTCTGTGGGTCATCTGTGTTAAAGTGCTATACTCTCCCTGTGCAGATGAATCCCGGTGGTCATGTGATCCTGTGTGGCCAAATATCCCAGTACAATAAGGATGTGCCTTACCCACCTCCTCTTAGTGAGGATACCCAAGAAGCTTTGCGTCACAAAAACATCACAAGGTACATGAAAAATGCTAATTTGTTGCTTTTATACGTTGTACGATATTACCAGCTTGCGAGCAATACAATATGTTCTCAGGGAGAGATTTGTTGTATTGAACTACATGGAGAAGCATGAAGACGGTCTTGTGCAGCTCAGCCGCTGGGTAAAGACTGGCCAGATAAAGGTAAATCCACAGCAGTCATGTTTCCTCACATAAAAGACGGCATAAACCTTTTGTCCTCTTCATCTTACAGGTGTTGGAAACTGTTGTAAATGGCATAGAAAACATGGGAGGTGAGAGTTTATTATTTTCTCCTGTATTGAAGTGTACTTTGCATACATATTGTATGAACTGCTCATGGTTATATTAATGGATGCACGCGCTATGCATATTTCAGAGGCATTCTGCTCCATGATGACCGGAGGCAATGTCGGTAAACAAGTTGTCAAAATCTCAGACTGAGTCAAGCATCTGCATCTGGAGGCCTTGTGGAGGTGGTGCAGTCATTATAAATATGGGCTGGTAACCGAAAGGTACCAAAAAATATAATACTCTGTGCCTTGCTCTAATTGTCAATTTTAAAATAAATTTAGTGTCAGTTTTTGGTATATATATATATAGATATATATATATATATCAGGGCCGCTGCTGGCCAAATGGGTGCCCTAAGCAGAATAGTATTGTTGTGCCCCCTCCCTCAAAAAAAAAAAAAAAAAAAAGGGGTCAAAATAGAACTTTTATTAAATAAAAAGGAAATAAATTAATTGTTAATTAATTGAGTTATAGCTATTAATTGAATTAAAAATGTTAATTGTGAAAAAAAAAGTGCTGAGGGCTACAAAAATATCTGAACTGAACTGAAAATGTTTCTCTCCTCACGTTTATGCATATAATAAAGTATTTACAAATTACTTATAATTACTTTCCAGGTAAGGTTTACAAATCTTTTTCTAACGTAGTGTAACAAAAACAACAACAACAACAACAACAATAATATTCATGCAATATAGAGTTTTATAAATGATGAAAGCTGCCTTTATAGTGAAGAACGTCAAAAAGGAGTTGAACCACCCCCAAACTAGTAGGTGGCGCTGTTGCTTCCTCTTTGTCCATTTAACCCGGAAGTTGTCAGTGTAGCAGCGCGTTCGTCACACGATTGTGTTGTTGCGGTAGTGCTAGTTGTGTTTGTTTGGTATTTACATTTTTCCTGATCAAATCAATACAAAATAATGCCTTAGTAACAACGCGCAAAATATAAGTTAGCTTTGATACGATTATGTATTTGTAACGTTGATATTACGTCAATATTTACCTGTTCGCCGTGTTATAATCAACTCAAGTGCAGCAGAGAGGAGTCAGGCACATTTAGTCGCGCACGGATCCGATATGGGTTCATCAAAGAAACACAAGGAGAAGGACCGGGATCCAGAGGACCGGCACCGTGAGCACAAGAAACACCGTCACAAGGATCGAGACAAGGAGAAGGAGCGCGAGAAGAGAAAGAGATCCCGCTCTAGAGAGAGGAGCAGCCGGGGAGCAGAGAAAGATAGGAGCGGTAAAGCGGAGAGGAGCAATGCAGAGCCAAGAGTCAAGAAAGAGAAGCTCGATCCTGCTTTGGCGGACAACAGCGGTCAGTAACCCTGTTCACAAACTGGGTAGTTAGTAGAAATTTGTTGATTTGCTGTTCTGCACAACTGTCATCAAAATATACATTAGAACTAATATCTCAAAACCATCACAAATAATTCAGTGATGGAAACTAGAATTATTAGAGCAAATTACCTAACTCTGACTGCCTACCTAGAGTCTTTCTATGTAGGCATCTGATCCAGTTTTGAGAGACAGCATCTATGATCTGTATTCGTCAGGGTAGCTGTAGATTGTCCCACTTGAAATCATCTCTTTGGCTTTGATGGCAGTCTTTTAGTTGGATGGTGCTCATGTTTGTCAACATGCTGTTTTACAGAGCCGGGTCCCAAATCTGCCGGTGGTGATGCTTCACTTAGCATTGAAGAGACCAAGTATGTTTTGCAGCCGCCTCCTTTTTGTAATGGAAGGGGAAATTGTAATACATTCACACACATGTGTATATTTTCCTAAATGTTATTGCTGTTTGTTTTACAGTAAACTGAGGGCCAAGCTAGGTTTGAAACCGCTTGATCTTAATGAAAGCAAGAAAGGTAAGAAGTTGACGATTATTTAAGATCCACATGCTATTTTATACACTATCATTGAAAAGTTTGAGTTCCGTAAAAAAATATGTTCTTTAACCAAGTGTCCGTTAAATTGTACAGTTGAGCTAATTAGATAACAACAGTTAAGACTGTCAGTCCTGAAAAAAATACTGCAGTTTACACAGAAATAGAACTAAATAATTATTTGAAACGGTAACGTTTGACTGTTTTTACTATGTTTTGTGCACATGTTCAATTGCTTTGAATGCGACCTCTTATTTGCTGCTTTTCTTCTTTCTAAATCTGTGATTGTTTGACGGTTTCTCAGAGGCTGGAACTAAGGAGGCGCCCCTCCTGGCTGAGGTCATCAATCCTGTCCAGATCAAACAACAGACTGAGATGAGAGAGAAACTGGCTGCTCTCAAAGCGAAGCGTCTGCTCAATCAGAAACTGGGGTAGGAAATGTTTACCACCTGCAAAAGATAGCTCAACTTCTACTATTACAGTTCCGTGTCATTCAAACTAAATCTAATTTGCTTCTTCAGGAAGGTGAAGGCACTTGGAGATGAGGAACCATGGCTGGACGACACAGCTGCCTGGGTGGAGAGGAGTCGCAAACTAGCTAAGGAGAAGGAGATGGCGGAGAAGAGGGTGAGGATAGAGAGAAGAGACAACTAATTGACTGGCTTTGTTTTATCAGACTTTTTATTTTTTGTTTTCTGTGCAATTCCTAATTCAACAGGCAAAGCTCCTTGAGGAAATGGATGAAGAGTTTGGCGTGAGCGATCTGGTTGAGCAGGAGTTTGCACAGGATAAGAGGGTGTGTGACCTACTGACGCTTTTTTGTTCCCCTCCTACCCAATCACAATATTCAAAGAAATCTAAAATGTAATAAAATGAATAGTTGTATTACGGTATACAGTTTTGATAAGGTTACTCTAGTTAAAATGCAACTTTACTTTATTAAAGTAACTGATTACAATCTATTACTTATGACTTTTTCCAACTGTTAATTGTTTTGAAACCTTCACACTTGGCTGGGTTAATTTTACAGTAGGACTCAACACGGATTACTGTCAGACTCATTTATCACTTGATTTAAAGGTGCCATAGAATGGAAAACTGAGTTTATCTTGGCATGGTTGAAAAATAACAGTTCAGTACATGGACATAACATACTGTGAGTCTCAAACACCATAGTTTCCTACTTCTTATATAAATCAAG
>JAUCMU010000036.1:18151406-18165029 GCA_032275025.1 Enteromius treurensis
TCAAAATGCTCTGACACACACACACACACACACACACACACACACACATATATATATATATATATATATATATAATTGTTTTACACAATTATTTTAGTTTATTGTAGTTAATTGTGCCAAACTGGTTGGCAACTGGTTAATAATTAATAATATATTTTGTATAACTTTTGTAAAAAGTAGAGCATAGTGTAAGCAAAGCCTCATAGGGAACATTTAACCTATAAAATGTATTGGATAAAATGCCATATAACCTGCTTTGGGTAACAGTGTCTGCCAATTTCATAAATATAAATGTAAAATATTCATGACCTACTATAGCTCATGACTTTGTGGAATTTTTAGGACATATAAAACTCGATAATTATTTGCTTTCAAATGTGACTTTTACCTATAACAATTCATTTGGACTCATTCTTTAATTTGAAAAAAGTAATGTATTTACACAAGAAGTGTATAGAACTTCAATTTTGTGTCTGCATTACTTATCCATACAAAAAGTTGTCTAAATTATCTTTTTGGCTGCTTTTAATAGCTTAGTTTTTGATTCATTTTGTTATGTTGTACACATACCATGCAAAACTTTGTTTATTTTCTTAAATTTGTCATTATACAAGAATACAGGGGAAATTAGCACAGCAAGTTAACTTGTTGATTAAGCTATTGATTTCAACAAGTTCTTTCTAAGCGAAAAACGCAGAGTTAATCCAAATAGTAACTGTTTTTAAGTTTAAAGTGAAGTATCCTGTTTGAATCAGAAGCCTGATACAGTGGTGCTAAATCAAAAAGGTGTTAAATTAAACTAAAGTGTTTAAATGAAATCAATTTGAGCATGTTAACTTATAATTCTGCATTATTATGACTGTAATTTTGATCGGTATCTATTTTAGCATCTATACAAAGACATTTAACAATTAGTCATTTTAGCAGATGCTTTTATCCAAAGCGGCGTACAAATGAGTACAATGGAAGCAATCGAAATCAACAAAAGAGCAACGAAATGCAAGAACTATAACAAGTCTTTTTTAATTATATAATTAAAAAAAAACAGATAGAATAGAAAAAGAGTTGCACAAGCTAGTGTTAGAAGATTCAAAGGCTGTTTTTTTAAGTTTAAGTAAAAGTCAAATTAGTTTCTTGAATGACTTGTATTGAACTAAAAGTCCTTTAATGCTTGGCAAAATATTTCTGAATGAACAGAGCTCGCTAGTAGCTACTAAAATAGACATTTTCACCAAATAACTCAAACTGTGAATGAAAGAAAGATAAAAACATCATGTTTAAAGTTGTCTTGTTTGCAACATTTCGCCCTTGATCTCTGTTTACCGCTGCCTACACCCAGGCACTTTCCTCTCGCCTTGATCAAGTGGAAATGTGCTGACTGTGTTATAGGCTTCTCTGATTACTTTTAAACTCAATGCTGACCCGCTGCAGTACGTGAAACTTTTCCAGAAACAGGTGGGCCTGCCATGTAGGTTGTGAGTGTTTGTCAGTTGAAGCGATGCTGACTGACTCCGTGTGCTCCGCTGGAGTTGACGGCAATGGCTATAGACACTAACGATGGCTGGGAAAACACAAGGGACGTCATGAGGCAGAGGGATCTGTGCTGTCTGAAATCAGCCTCTCGCTTAGACTGCTGAAGGCTTGCTACTTAATCTCTCCTCTTCCCTTTAGCCTCGGGCTACTGACAGCCCCGTTACTCTGTGTGCTCGTTTACGTATATTTCTGTCTTGACAACGGGACAGGAATCTGGACTGTTTGTGAATGTTAAATAGTGGTGTTTGGGTGCCTGGAGGCTGATCAGAGGAACATGTCTAATAGGCAGGACTGCAACTTGCAGGAATCATAAGCTCTCAATGTTGAGAGACTGTAAGGGGAAGGACACTGTCTGTGTAAGCCATCATAAACAAGATACACCAGCTTTTAAAAGTTTGGGGTCTATATATATATATATATATATCTTTTTTTTTTTTTTCAGTTTCAGTCTTGTCTGTTTAACTCTTCATATTGTTCCGTTTTTTCCCCCTCCTCAGATCGAATGCTCAAGTATATCAGAATACTCTGAGAAAATCATCAAGGCCAATCACCTGGACAGTGGTAAGAAGATGTGCTGTGCGTAGATGTTATATGAGTGTGTGTTGCTGTGTACTTAGCGTGCATGTGTGGGTGTGGGAGAAAAACAGAATGACAAATAGGATGAAACATCGACAGGATAAAGAGTGCTTGTCGGCCGTTCTTCTATTCCGCCTCCTAAATATACATAATTTAAAACCTTTTCAGTGTCTGAATATTAAGAGAGAATTTAAATTGTAAATGTTCAGTATGATTTATAATAAATACAAATGATAAAATTATGATCAAGGACACTGTTCTCCCTAAAAAAGACATTAGTATGTATTCTTGTCTGATTTTCAAATTAAAAATAACACATTCAGAAGTTTGGGGGGGGTCATCATTTTTTTTTTCTGTACCACTTTAGGATAGACTTTTTACCACTTATTCACTATTAACTACGACTTTTCCCTACATAAATTCCTCATTTGCTGCACATTAAAGTAGTTGTTAATGCTGCAGTGTGTTTATTTGTAGTCATGAAACCGTCAAAGTCGAAGGTCAAATTAAGCATGTCACTGTCTGTACGTTTCACGTCAGCCATTTTTTAATAGTTTAAGGCTTTTTGTATTAGCTAGAACAAGACATTGCTATAAAATGATGTTCCATTTTTGATCAGGCTTTATACCACTGCAGTATCTTTTCTTGAGAGCTCAACAAAAGCTGATGCTGCAATCTTAGCTGGAGTCTCTCTCACATGCACGCATGGTTTGACCCACATCTTTTCACTGGCCTTAAAAATTTAAAGAGTAGAAAGGATCTGTCAAGTGTCTCTGTGGCCTTATTTGTCTGTGTTCCAGTTATAACCATCTTTAAAGGGAAAGTGGAAGAGACAGAGCTGCCGGTAGATCAGGTGGACATTATCATCTCAGAGTGGATGGGTTATTGCCTTTTTTATGAGTCCATGCTCAACACGGTCATCTACGCCAGAGATAAATGGCTGGTCAGTGTTTATGTGTGTGTGTAGTACAGAACGTACATGTGAATGTGTGCACTGTATATAAAGCCAGAGTCTCTACAGAATGAACAGACACTCTGTGTTCTATATCTTAAGAAACCTGGAGGATTGATGTTCCCAGACAGGGCTGCTCTGTATGTGGTTGCCATTGAAGACAGGCAGTACAAGGACTTCAAGATACACTGTGAGTCCCAAAACAAGCACAAACACCTCAAATTCTTAAAGGAGGGTTTTATCTGGCCAAATACCAATTGAATACAAGCTGTTACAATAAAAAATGTCTAGAATACTGCAAACAATGAATAAATACATATATATATATATATACAAAATATAGAAATATCCTTCAGTTAAAATATCCTATCCTAAAATATCCAATATAAACATCCTTTAAACAGCATACATTTTCACACATAAGATTTAAAGAATTATTTTCATAGCTTGTATGTAATTGACTTGATATAATTCTATTTCTGTCTTGACTGTTTTGTTTTACTTTTTAAAGCAAAATAACTATGAAGGCTGTGAGACAAAATATTTTATATTTATAATAAAATCTATGAAGTTATTTCTGCTGAAAAACAAAACAAAGAAAAAATAATACTGTGAAATATTATTACAATTTAAAATATATTTCGAACCTTGTAACTAAATATTTTAGAAGTCAGTTTAGGCAACCAGCTTGAGCAGATTTTTTATTTTTTGTTTTCTCAACTTTTTTGTTGTATAAAATGAATACAAGTTGAGTAAACTCAAAAATATGCTGAATCTGGCTGTCTTTAAGTTTTTAAGTTCTCTCAACTTTTTTAACAAAAAAGAAAAAAGCGAAAGTTGATAGAACGTAAAAACCTAAAAAAAAAAAAAGAGCAAAAAAAATAAAAAACCCAACAACAACAAAAACAACTTTCTAATCAAATCTGTATATTGCAAAATTTAAACACAGCATCTTACACCCTTGGCTGTTTCTGTGCATTCTGAAGTATATCCTAAAATGTTCAAACAAAATTGCCTACCCTGGTTTTAATACGTTTGGTATATATTTATTAATAAATTACTGATTTGGAGTACATTGTTTGAAAACATAAGTGATGTTCATGTCATGATTAGTCTATTCGAAGGCATGGTAGATAAAAAGTTTGAAATATGTCAGATCTACTGTAAGTTGGTTAGATCTGATGTGATTTAACTTTCACAGATGTTCTTCGAGCTGTAAAAGAGAAACTGACCATACAGCTTATGCTAATGCCTTCTATAGTGCATATATCCTTCATTATACAATGTAATCAAGAGCTTATTTTACCTACTTCTATAGAGTTATTCTGGGCCTTAGTTATGCTGTTTATCAAAAATCAAGTGATTTTATGTTTGAGCAGGGTGGGAGAACGTTTATGGTTTTGACATGACCTGCATCAGGAACGTAGCTATGAAAGAACCTCTGGTGGACATCGTGGACTCAAAACAAGTGGTATCCAACGCCTGCCTGATCAAGGTCAGCCATTGGACCTTCACAGAAATGATGTACTCGATGTGTGTGCTGCATGAGAAGCTCAAGTGAGATCCATAGAGAATACAGGAGCATTAGTATGTAACTGATCATTAGCTGTATCACTCAGTGTGACAGTTACATAATGATCCGTTGAAATGCAATTTCATTTCAGTATTAACCACTGGAGACGGTGCTGATGAGATGATTATTGGTTGAATCGGATTCATCAAGCCTGGAAATTTTACGGCTCCACAGATGGACTGTGAAATGCATCTGCAAACCTCTCATTTAAACTGCTGAAAGATAATATGAGAAAAATATATTTAAGACAAAAGGTCTTTTTTGCTTTTTACAAATATAAATGTAGCAGCCCTGTCTGATTTAAATCAGAGTACAATTTCATATTTTTTGAGCTACTACCATACCGAACTATAATATAACACTACAATCAAATAATGATAGCTTTGTCTCAAACCAAACTAGCTGTTTTTTCTAGTTACCTTTAAGTAAGGATACTCTCGAATTAAAAATCTTTCAGTGAAAATCAAACATTCTGATTGCCACAAGTGAATTTTGACATCACTATAACAATTATATTCACTGAATAATATATATTTACTATATTTTATGTTAAAGTGCCCCTATTATGAGTTATGAAAGGTTTATATTTTGGTTTTGGGAGTCCACAATATCAGGTAGACATGCATGAAAGGTCAAAAACACCCCTACGGTGATTGGTTGATTTCATATAAAGCAGTGTTTGTGTAGCCAAAGTGCCAAAGAAAGAGTGCATTTTAATTCACACAATGCTAAAAGACCAACAAGTGGGCGGGTAATATGCTAATGTTTCATTTTGACTTCAACTTGAGAGTCATTTAAATGATTCAGAGTCGACTCTTTCTTTTGAGAAACAATAACTTTATACACGGTGCGCTTCTCTTATTTTAAAACTTTGCAACACGTTTTCATTCACTTTGTGTTACACGCTACATGATTTTCAAAAAATCACTTTAAAATAAAATATATTTTTAATACAATGTATTTTTAATTTTAAGTGCCCTTTAACTGGCCAAATATCATTTGGAGTCTTTCCTTTTTCTATTGATTGAAGTATGTCCTGAACTGACCTTAGAGGAAATTATATTGTGATATTTCGGCCTATTTTACTCCAGTCTTTCTTTAAAGTTTCAATAAAGTAACTGATTTTAAAGATCAGATCTGCCAAATGAAGCAGAGCCGGGACATAATAGATGAAGGTACTTATATTAAGTGATGAATGGAAGTGTGACGCACACACTGTTGGTTTGTTTGAAATAGTGATTAATGCTCCATTTCAAACTTTGAGCTTTATAATTTAATCTAAAGTAGATCGGACATGTTTACAAATGGGAGACTTGACGTCTAATGGAAAGAGAGAGTGAGAGGAATATAAAACCACAGAGAAAGACAGAAATGTTTATACTTAACAGTTTCCTGTTGTTTTTCGGGTAGATATATCAGTGGGGGAGACTGGGCTCAGTTTACTGTCGGGAAATGATGGAGTCTGAAACAGCTGTCTGAACGTACTGATCCAAGAGCAGTAATAACATCCTAATATGATTATTGAAATGCTAGCAGTACAGTATGACAATTTAGAAGAAGAGATTGCGAAAGAGATCAAGCTTTTTACACTCTCCCACAGTAAAGAGAATTTACTAAAGAGATCTCTTTGATATTTCATGTTTTTTTTCCTAGACAACATTTAGATTATATGGAGACTACACGAAGAAGTCTCCCGCTTCTCACATTTATCTCCTCCAATATTTTCATATACATCTCCTCCAATGTCACACACTGTGTTCAGAAGACACTTGCAGAGTCAGAGATCTAAAAATAAACTCAACCATTTCACATTTAATTGCTCAGGACCAAATGATCTCGTATGGAATATCAGCAGAAAAGTCTGAGACATTTTTTTGCTGCTAAAACCGTACCTACCCTCAGGTCCTCCAAGGTGTAGATTAGTTTGATTCACCATTGGAACAGATTTAGAAGAATTTAGCATTACATCACCTGTTCAGCTACAGATGCTCTGCAGTGAATGGGTGGCATCAAAATGAGAGTCCAAACATCGGATAAAAACAATAATCCACAATTTTTGGAACTTCAGTCAATAGTTTCCAGCTAAAATTTGAGTCCTCTCTTCATGATATTTTGCTTTCTTAGATGAAGTCATGTTATCTGAATCAGGAGAGAAATATGCACAGATCAAGCATCATTTACAAGCGACTGTTTTTAACAAATATGCCAATTGATTACAGTATTAGATGGACTTTTCATATTTTGGCCAGTAACGATGGTTTAATGTTGGATTAATGATGGATCATTTTCTTAAAAACCCATTTTCATTTTGGATGACCTGAGGGCGAGTACATTTTCAGATTTTTTTTTATTTTTGGCTAAACTATTCCTTTAAAAGAAACCCAGCTGAGAATGCCATTAAGCTCCTTAGGCCATGAATTAGCAACTTTAAGCTTTCCTTATCTTTTCTCAGGAAGTGGACATCTACACGGTGAAGCCGGAGGACCTATCCTTCACCTCCTCCTTCTGTCTGCAGATCCAGAGGAACGATTATGTCCACGCTTTGGTCACCTACTTCAATATTGAATTTACCAAGTGTCATAAAAAGACTGGCTTCTCCACAGGTGTGGTATTTTAAAACTTCTGGATGTTCTGCTTCTTTCTGGTGTGGCCACAGTGGTGTGTGTGAATGTGTGGACTTTGTGGTCAATGTCTGTCCTCTAGTGGCTCAGTTGTGATACAGCACTTCCAAAGACTAACACCAACACTATAAATATATGTGTGTGTGTGTGTGTGTGTGTGGACACAAATAGCATTGCAAGATGTTTTGTGATTCCCAGACAGACTGATCTGAGGGCTTTGTTAACTTCTATTGATCTTTGAGGTTTGGTGTATTGCTCAGTTAGCACATTCGTTTCCTCATGTGTGGAAGCACAAGTGATCTTTCGTTTGGCAAGAAAACACTCAAACACAGACTTTGGGTACTTATTTTTTGTCCAACACACACACACACACACACACAACATTTGCATATTATTTTGAAAGAAATACAGGCTTAGAGAGGTTCATGTGTGGCAAAGCTTAAAAATCTGTGAAGTGAAGTGAAGCATTAGTATTAGATTCACTGCTGTATTTTGTTACGTTGTATCGTTTTATGTCTATTTAAAAAAATTAAAAACAGACAGGATGATCATGACCCTTTAATATTGATCCGTTCACTGTAGTTTATTCTTTTTATTCCACGGCTGCTTTTGAAATTATTATGTACTTGGACATGAAATATACATGTAGATATTGAAGATTAAATTATACATAGGCTAGGAATAAAGACAGCATCGAGTGGTCCATAGAGGCCATTATATTTTACCTCAGAATCCAACAACTGGCCAATCAGAATCAAGTGTTTCAGAGAGGAGCTTGACAATGTGTTAAATATTTACTGTTTATATTTTCTGTTTTTTCTGTACCGTAGCACCAGATGCCCCGTACACACATTGGAAGCAGACAGTGTTTTATCTAGAGGAATATTTGACTGTAAAAAGAGGAGAGGAGATAGTCGGCACCGTCAGCATGAAGCCAAACGAGAAGAACGCAGTAAGAACTCATTTAATTAATAATCTAAAAAATAAATAGATCGTATCATCGCATTCGGACTCTAGAATTATTACAGAGGTTGTGAGAGAAAAACACTGACATACAGATTGGGACGGTATTAAAATCACCAAGTAAATCTGTGAACTAAAACATTCTCTAACGACCCCCTGTAAAACTAGACCCGTCCGAATAGGGCCTTACTTTTAGTCACTGTTTAGGTAGCATATATGGCTGGATTTAGTTAAAATATATTTAAAAATATTATTACAAGTTAAAATTTAAAACAATTTTCTATTTAAATATGTTTGGAAATCTCATTTATTCCTATAATGGCAAAAGTGTTACATGATCCTCCAGACATCATTCCAATATGATGATTTGGTGCTCAAGAAATATTTTCGTATTAAATGTGCTGCTTATTTTTTATTTCTTTTTTGTTTGTGAAAACCTGTGATTTATTATTATTATTATTATTATTATTATTATTATTTTATTTGTTTATTTATATTTGCTGTAATGACATCCTTTCGGCATAAAAGTATCACCTTCTTTCAAAAAAAAAACAAAAACAAAAATTTAAATGGTACTCAAAAGGTTTTGAATGGTACTGTATAATTCAATGCAACTTTCCTATATACTGTAGAATTAAAAAGCGGTTTAACGTTCTTGTTTATTTATGCAGCGTGATCTGGACTTTACCTTTGAGCTGGATTTTAAAGGTCAGCTATGTGAGGCCGCTATCGCTCACGACTACAAGATGCGCTAAGTATCCAGCAGTGGCCAGAGACGGTTTGTGACAGCACTCAGAGAAGCAGAGGCAGGGGCCGCTCCGGATCACAGCTACAGCCCTGCTGCTGGGAAGAGAAAGAGACAGAAAGAAAGACCAGCACACAAGTTGTTATCTCTGGGAGTCTTGCCAACGTTTTTGGAGCGCGGTGGCACTTCTAGCAATAGCAGCCTTGCCTTCGCCGACTCTAGCCTGCACTATTACGCCATCTCTCTGAACCGACTGTTCAGGGGCCAACTGAATACACCCCACTGCAAACAAAAGAATGTCATGCTCTTATGAATGTTAAGTGTTAGTGTATGGTTACTTTTCTTTTACATTAGAAGTGTGAAATAAGATATTAAATATTGATGGTTGTGCTTCCAATTCCCAGGCATTAAAATATCACATGATTTAATATATCACATTGATAGAATATCTCCAGTTAGATTGTAATAATTCATTTGCTGGGCTTAAACAATTTCATTACAGTAAAGTTAGCGATCTCATAGATTTAGATCATAAATTTAAACCCAGGTCATTCTCAGAAAATAGTATGCTTTGCTGAAAATAATTCACTATAATATAATATAATATAATATAATATAATATAATATAATATAATACATTCTAGAATATTTAAATGTTCATATTATATTATATTATATTATATTGTTATGAATGGGGACATCCAAATTGGAATCAAATTACATGATAATAAAAACATACTTTTAAAAAATAATAATTTATATTTTATTTTAAAAGGTATGTGAATTACACACCAAATGTAATTTTATAATATAAAATCATTAGGTTCTGCATCCTATTAACTATATGTAGTACATTGTGTGGAAACCATTTCCTAAGAAAAGCGCCTCAATTATTTAATGTAAGATTTGGGGCACTGATAATATTTCTAAACCAAAAAAATAAACTGTCTTGCCTATGAATATCAGAGGAAAACAAGATGCTAATAATACAAATTACAAGACAAAAGAGTGATTGCAATACAGTGATGTGGTAAAATTAGTTTAGTAGTCTAATGGAAAGAGAGAGTAGTCTAGTAACTTTATAAGACTGCAATACGTACTGTTACTGTAGTATGATTCTAGGTGTGTGAAATTACATTTCCACTTACATCTGCTAACTGAGCACAGAAATAGCGCATGAAACATATCAAAATATAGATGGCATGTGAAATGCTGGTTCTGTCTGCGGTGAGATCTTGATGAGCTGGACTCCTGCAGCACCTGCTGCTCTTCACCTGTGCTCTTATTAGAGTCTTTGCCAAGGCCATGACTGGGATCGTTCCGGTCCATCTGTGACGTCACAGCTGATTATACTGTTCAAGTCCTCACCAAAGACATTCAGTTCACTTGCAAAGCGCATTGTTCGTTATGCGTTATATTAATTGTTTAAGTTTGTTTTAGTATAGGTATTTTTCTGATTCCTTGGTGCAATATTGGGAAGATCTGTGCAAGGAATGTTTTCCTCATCCGTCATGGTATTTTTTAATTGGGTGTTTGGTATGGAAATTTGAGGTTTATATGTTTAGAAAGATTATTCTGGCATGGTTTGAGCATCTATCAGGATAACAGTAAAGGAAATTGCTTAAAACTTATTAAAGCTAAGTAAAATGTGTATTGGTGTACAATAGCATGCCTTTGAAAGCGTATTTGGCAGTTTGGACATGTTGCTGTTGTGATAAAAACATGAAAGTGAAACAAAAAAAGACTGAAAATTTCGCAAACGTTGGTAAAGCAAATACAAGTCATTTGTCCATTAAAGTGTGGTGTAATGCTTGTTTGGGCCTTAGTCTAAATGTAGTACCACTTGAAGTCCACAAGGGGGCTTGAAAGGATTATAAATATAAAACACATTTCACTGATGTACTCACGGTGACCAGACAGACTTTTTATGCTGACTGGTTTTCATAAATTGCCTAAAATGTCCGGGTTTGGGATTTTATTTTCCTATTTACTTCCCTACAATCCTCAACATATGCATTGCTTGACCGTTCATCTTTAGATCCCACCTTCTCGTACAGTACGCCACGATTGGCCCATTTTGTATAATGCCTGCACGCTATTGGTCAAACTTCTTTTGAGTCATTGCCTTCAGCCAAAACCGGACCTGACTTTGTTCGAAAACTAAACCGTTAAACCTCAGAACTTTCAGCTTTTAGAAGAAAGCCTTAAATATCACAAGTTGTTGTCCTTGTTTGCTAGAGTTCATTTTTAAATGAAAGTGATGCCCCAGAAAGCACGCACTGGAATGAATGCAAACCGTGTAATCTTTATTTTATTATTTCACTCAAAATACATTTCTATTCAGTATTTACACATTACACATGTACATAATAAAGCAGGGACATTTATAAGACTAAAGAAGTGAAGAAAAAATATCTAAAACACATCCACATTGTGCTCAAATCTAGTGTCATTCTGGATTCTGTCCAGTAGCTGTTTTGAGAAACTTGCCATAACTTTAGTGCGAATCAATATGAAAACTTACGTTACAGATCGTGGATCACATTACTGAAACACTTGAGAAAACATAGCCTGATCTCAGTTGTGCATAAATCCACTGTCTGGTGGACATTTATTGCATCTTTAGTTATTTATGATAAGTGTGAACATCAACGACTGCTGTGAGACATTTTACACTGATTTAACACTGACTGCATTAAATAGCAAATACAGATATACACAGTACTGTTGGCACATACATAAAATACAGATCAAAAAGTGATCTGAAATCAATTTTGGATTAAATCCATTTAATGAAACCTGTTAAAAACCTGAATCCTTATGCAAACCATACATGTTTGCTTCATGGCAGTGTATTAAAAATATTCATGCTAATGACAGCAAATAGAGCCATTTATCAGAGCATGTCTGCTTGCTAGGAATAATAAGGAATAATTCAAGATCTTTATGGTAAGCAATAAATAATACATTTGTGCAAACGACTGTGCAAAACTAGTGTGTAGGAGCTTATATTACTCATTTAAATATATTTTCCAAGACCTTCACAATAAAAAGATAAATTACAGCAACTGTCAATACAAAAATACAGTTTTGTTTACTTCAATAGTGTGACGGGAGATTTGAATGACCTTAAGAGGGACTCGCTTTACAACTGTACAAAACTATAGTGCTTTACCTCAAGCCCTACATCTAAATATTATCATAAAACTCATCCATTTCACACTGTAAAGAGGTACTGGTATATAAAAAGACTAAACATTTTTAACTCCACAGTGATCATACAAAAAGAGGAAACAGGAACTTAAGAGGAAGAAAAACAGATACACCAAACCATATTAAAACGCAAAGCAAAAAGGTTTGAAGGACCTGCAGGTTTCTATGAGTGTTTTTGGGTGACTTTCTACTAGCAGCAGGACTTCTTCTTTGATTGGCTGTCTACTAGTGATATGGTTTTCTCTTTTTCTTTGTCCTCTTGGTCTTTCAGAACTCTGACAAAGAGGGGGGAAAAAATACAACATCTTATAAGGCGCAGTACGACAAAAATAACTTGATTGTTTAAGCAGCTGCATATGCAATTAAAAGATATTCAGAATTCGCATACTGAAACATATTGTAGTCTCATAAAGTTAAAGCAAATGTACAGTTTTACCATATCACTGTATCGCAATCACTCTTTTGTCTTCTAAGTTCCAATATTAGCTTCAGATTGGTTTATACACTTCAAATAAATGTATTTATATAACACGTTTATTATGTTTACATTTAGCTTTTATTATTCTTTTTTAAAAGAAATAGAATATCCTATATGTATCATGACCTGACCAACATATATACTTGTATTCTTGCAGACAAAAATCGGACGTGAATGTGTTCAATGTATTCTTTGTTTTACTCGCTTTTTTTTTTTTTACTTATTACTCATTTATTTTTTGACTAACTTCTTACCTTGCCATGTGAATCATGGACTCTGTCACATTGTGGCTTGAAAAAGCACTGCACTCATAGAAAATCAACTGAAAGTCCTGAAAGAGTGAAAAGGAAATGGCAAAATAAGATCCTTTTAGAATAATTGATAACTCTTACTGTATGCTATTCAGTGTGGCTCTTTATCTGCTGAGATCATGCAGCAGTAACTGACAGGAAGCCACTTTATGCATCTTCATTGAGACAAGAGAAAGGACTTCCCCACATCCACCTCACAACTAAATACTCATTCAGCTCTGACTGAGTTCTTGAACTTATTTGCTTCAAGACCACCATACTTAAAATGTTTAATGTTGATCAATTAGTCTCACTCCAGGGCCCACATTTTCTTACCTTGGCTAATTTCTCTACCACTCCCAGTGGAACCTCTCTCTGGCCATCTAGATCAGACTTGTTCCCCAGGAGCATGATGGGAATGTCCTCACCTGCTCCCTCCTGTAAAGAAAAATAAAATGTAAAAAAGATAATCAATTCCCATTAAAACTAATCAAAACTGCCTTACCATGTTGATGACACAGTTGATTTTCTTAAAATAAGCATTTCATTTATTTTATTTATTGTATATTTATTTACTGATTCCATTATATACACTACCATTCAAAAGGTCGGGTTAATATGATTTATATATATATATATATATATATATATATATATATTTTTTTTTTTTTTTTTAAAC
>JAUCMU010000036.1:18165310-18181781 GCA_032275025.1 Enteromius treurensis
CTGTATATATATATATATATATATATATATATATATATATTATAACTTATATAATTTATAATAAAGCACATCTGACTAGACAAAATATTACTTTATACCATTTTGCATTAATATTTCAATCCATTCCCCAAAGGTGTATGTGTTCAGAAGTATAAATAATATAATCTTTTACTTAAAATGAAAGTGGAAATGAATCCCTCACCTGCACGCTGGCCAGCCAATGCCTCACTGCCGTGAAAGTCTGCTCGTTAGTGATGTCATAAACTACTACTACACCATCTGCCTTGCGAAAAAACTGCTTGGTGATGCTGCGATACCTGTTGGCGGATCCCCACAATAAAATATCATTAGCATTTACTTATTTTTGCAATTAAATTATGCGATGGAGTGAGCAATGAACGATTAGGTCTCTGATAACATGCTGATTATAATTAAAACTGTTCATAAAAATAGAAATCTAACAGAAAAATCAATACTACATCACTTGCCTCTCTTGTCCTGCTGTGTCCCACATTTGCAAGGCTACCTGGCTGTTGTCAACTGTAAGAGTCTTCACACTGTAGTCAATACCTGCACATGACACAAAAAGAAAAAAAAGTCAGTCTGAGGGAAAAGTAAAGCACTCATACCATTTAATGTTTTCATTCTTTTGTTTCCATCCACACACACACACACACACACGTGCTCGGTGCTCTGACCAAAGACCAGACAGAATTGATTTGCAGTTTTAATCAATACCAAGTTACTGATAAACAATTAACTAAATAGGAACCATGCAAGTGGACATACTTTATATTTACTTGTTCAATTGTACTGTATGCTAAAAATATAGGCCAAAAGATACTATGGTATTGCAGGGTTTTTTGTACCTTAGTATACTTTAGTAGAGAAATAGGTCTTGACCACTTTAACATTTAAAATCTAAAGTCATCAAAACCTCAATGTTTTGTGAGACTAATTATGGTTTAACAGTGATAAAATACACAGACCCAACAACAAAGCATGTAAAACAAGCTGCAAACTTACACCCAAAAACATGGATTTGGTGCAACATGATGGTAAGTCGATGACAAAATGTAAAAAATACCCCTAGACACTAGTAAACATATGAAAGAAGGTAGTCTCGCATAGTCAGACCATCAGAACACTTAAGGTCTGGAATAGTTTTAAAAATCCAGCATTTAGTTAATCCTCGTTGTTACAGTTGTAAACAAGACAGCTTTCTTCTTTTGAGAAGGAGTTCAGTGTCACAGCATCTTTGTTTTAAGACAGAACTTAAAAAAAAAAAAAAACATGACACACACACACCTCCAGGAAATCCTGTATAATTCAACCATATGACGTCTGAGGCTGAGACTAGAAAGAAGGCCACTCACCTACAGTAGCACATGTACCAGTGTGGAAACAGTTGTCACAGAAGCGACGTAGAAGAGATGTTTTTCCCACACTAGAATTCCCCACCAGGACAATCTTAAACAGGCGATCTGGACCAGAACTGGCCCCTTCCTCCTGGAAAAGAAAAACACCACAATTAATGAAAAGGGGGGGAAAGCCGGGTTTAGCATTTTGATCTTAGTGAAAAGAACATGTAAATATTCTAAAAATGAACTTTTTGTGCAATGGAAATGTTCCATTGATGTTAAAGCTATTTGAACCTTTATTTTGAATAGTGTACTCATTTTAGAACCGGTTTTCTCACCGACTGGACTGTCTCTTTGCCCACAGGCTGTCCTCTGGGTGAGGTGGGTGTGGGTGCGGCTTCTGGAGGGGGTGAAACAGAAGTCGGTGTGCTGGTTGTGGGGTATATATTGCTCATCTGGAGGTCCATACCCTCCTCCAACTCCTCATCTTCACTCCATTCTCTGAGCTGGGCTTGATAACCCTGTTGAAGGAGCTGAGGAAGATGGTCTTCCTCGATGGAGATGATCCTCTGGAGCTGGTGTTTTGAAGGAGGTTGTCCATCTACCATGTCCTCCAGGTCAATACTGTGCCCATTAATGCCAATCATGTTTTTCCTTTTAGATTGTGGCAGAACCTCTTCATCCTCATCGCTGGAGAAGACAACAGCCACATATATCCTTATTTTTATTTACCAAAATGACATCAGCAAGATCAAGTTCTTTTTTTTTATTAGAAAACATCTTCACAATAAGCTTTGATTAAACAAAAGTCTAAAATGACTAGCTCTTTTTATCTAAGGAGAGTCAGATCCTTTTTGAGTTTGCAGATCCACTGTATCTTTTCATCTTGAGTACCGTTGAATGTACAGATGGCATTTTCACACAGCCGTACCTCTTAATTGACTGCTTCCGCTCCGAGTGCTTCATAGTAATTGATCCGGATCTCTGTTTCCACGAGAGTTGTGCAGCAGATGCATTTGGTTTCTGAAAGACAGCAAACAATGACTTGAAATTGTCAAAATGCAAGATCAGTACAATGTCTTATATAACATCTATAAGAACCTACTTGATAACACATGTCTCTTTCATCTCTTAAGTGTTTGTTCATTTCCCTAGGAAGAATGAAACAGAACGCATGAAATCTGGGCTATCATAAAGACCTGACTCTTCATTGATGGTTATTTCTTACCTTAGCAAATCAAGTTGCTTGAGAAGACTCGCCCTCTCTCTTTGCAAGCTTTCTGTAACCCTATAAATCTCCCTGAAAACAACAACAACAACCTTTTGTGTTATTGTTGGTTGTAGCACTGATAACTAATCAAACAAGGACAAAATCTACTAACTAAACTGGCATTAGATAACAGCTTTATAGTAAAACAAAACAAAACATTAAAATATAAAAAGACAAGTTTTAAAATGTAATGGATTTTAAATGTACTGTATAATAAACTGTAATATATTTCTTAAATTATGTAAATTATATAATAAATATATCATTCTAGTAAACACAGTCAGGGGAAAAAATATTGACAATTATTAAGACAAAGACAATTACATAATTTTAGGGATTGACATTAGGAAAAATATACAATTTATATAGTTTTACAATTTATATTTATAATTTTACTAAAACGTTATTTTTATACAGTGTATAGGCGAAGCAGGCTCAAATTTAACACCAATATAAAAAATAATAATATAATATTTTAATAATAATGGTACGTGTACATTTGACCCTGTTTCGCTTTGAAAACAGCATAAAATAAAATCTTAATAAAATATGATTAAATTGCATATTATATTATTGTATTGTATTATATTTGGGAAAAAATGCATTTACTATACTTTATGTCTATTCCATACATACATACAAAAAAAAAAAATATATATATATATATACCATACACTAAATGTCATCCTCACATCTCTTGCTTCTCGTGCAGTCATGAGGACTTGATTCTCTTTATACAAAATATAACTGAATTTTTATTTTTTATTTTGCTCTGAAATTGGACTGATATGCTTTGAACATAGTGTAATATTTTAATAGTTTTATCTTATCTTATATTATATTATTATCTTTTGAAATTCATTTATTTATTTTCCTATATTTTATATATATAATACATAACAGCATCTCATCCTCACATCTCTCTCTCCTCGTGCAGGCGTGAGGACTGTTCCTGCAGCAGCATGAGTTGCTCCTGGGCCAGATTGAGCTCCTGGGTGGTGGTCTCCAGCTCACGGCTCAAGTCCTCATTAAACTGCTTCAGTTTGACGTTCTCTACAGCCGTCTCCCGCTGTTCGCTGTGCAGCTCTCGACACTGGTGCTCCAGCTGACGGACATTAAACAAACACACACGTACAAATGAAACAATTACCAAAAAGCTCTTTGAAACTAATTGTGCTGGAACACAAGACATACCAGCCATGTATATTTACACCACTATCAAGGACTTGAAAGGATAACCTTGAAAGTGTTCATGTGAATGTTTGGATGGGACATAGTGGGAGGAATGGAATGATAAGAAAGCTATGCTGCTAAATATAGACACAAAATTGGGCACAAGACCACATCTATAACCAAACACACTGTACAATCCTTTAGCTCCGGACAGCAGAAAAGCTGTTTTGCTCACATTCACACAAAGTTGCGTCGCGGCAAATAGAAGAAGAAAGGAACTAATTTGCTTTAGCTGTTTGCCAGTGGGAAGAGAAGAAAATGAAGCTTGTAATGAGGGAGGCAAAAGAAGCATTATGACTTTGTTACGTTCTGTTCTTTCATTAGCACTGAAAGGCTTTGCCTATTGTGTGTATAGATCAGCATCTATTTTTCTGTGCGTCAGCACTGTCAGATGTGGCTTTCTGAAAGTTGAACACAAATTCCCACAAATGATCTGCAACACCTGATGCTTATGTTAATGAATCTGAGAGTAACAATTCTAAGCATTAAGACTCATGCAGTACGGAGTCAAAGTTTGTTCTTGAGTTCAAGTTACAGTCGTTCCTTAAACTTTCATTAGGATTAAACCCATTACAGGAAATGATATCAGGCTTTGTAAAATTCTTTAAATACTACAAATAATAACATTTACTGCAGTTGGTTATTTCCTGATGTACTATGCTACATAAAATTAATTATTCAAACAGCGATTAGCTCTGCAATGTTTACATACAGCAAATACGACTAGTTAAACTGGTTTAGTGACAAGCAAAGGAATTTGTTGTGACCCACCCGTTTCTGTTTGCTTGAAAGGATTTCCAGCTCTTTCTCTTTAGTGGAAAGCTGATGCTCCATGTTCTGACTGCGAGACAAGAACCGCTCAGAATCCTAAAGAACATACAGATCACACGACCCATGTGATTTACCATGGTGCACAGTAACAGTTTCTACTGCAATCATAACTTCATATTAGATTGCTAGTCTAACATCCTTTCAAAATTTGTTAACCTAAAATGAATAGTCCTTCATTATGTTTCCTCGAAGTCCATGGTAACACATTTATTTAATTCTTTTTTTAAATGACCAATTCAAACAAAAAGTAATAATTGCTTCACCTCTAAGAGTATCCTGTCTTTTTCATTCTTGATCTGTAGCTCCATTTCTTCATACAGCCTCTGGATTTCATCATCATGTGTCGCCGCTTTCCTATGAAAGACATCAGGATCACTCAAAAAGCTTTTAAGTCACTTAGCCATATGAAAGAATAAAACACTATTCACTGGGTACAGTCGTCATTCAAAAGGCATTTATTCTCTTCCATTTAATTCTTTTGTCAGTTCCCATTGCTCTTTTGGTTTGCCTAAGAGATAATATTAAAGATAGATACAATTCAGGTGACAAAGGCGGCCAACAAAATCTTCTGGGAGAAAAAGCAGAGTGATTTTACCTTTCATGTCATATTCATGTAATCGCTTGCAGGTCAGACTGAGATATTTCAAATATATATCTTTAAATGCCACAATAGACGTGACTATCAAGCCTCAATACAGGCTCTCCGTTATGATAAAAAGAGATTAAATGTGGTATAAACCAATGGGGGACCAATACCAAGTAAATGGCAATAATAATATGAGTATGCATTACACATTTTTTTCTTTTTTTCATTTGTATGTTTTAGAAAAAATATAGATTTTTGCTTGCGTACAATTATTAATTGTTATAATGCAGTGAGATTATTGTCTGCACAAGGAGTGTGTCAACAGTCAGTGCTCCACACAGAGATCTGATCTGATCATCATCCAGTCTGTCTGGAATGACATGAAGTAACTGAACAAACTGAGACAGACTAAATACAGAAGAGCTGTGGCAATGTCTTCAAGATGAAGGAAAAAAAAACCTGGAACGCTACTTCAAAATGCATGTACAAATTCTGAAAGGTGCTTAATGGACATCTGACCTTTTGAGGGCCGTTTCCATCTCTTTCTTCTCCTGGTTGGCCTCTTTGATCTGATAAGTGACCCTGGCAAGGAACTCCTCAAAATTGGACAGAAGATGAGGTTCGTCTCTTCTGAGCTGTACCCAAAGACTCCGCACCTCTCCTGGCCTGAGACATCACAACATACTTACTGCATCATTTATCTCACCGAATTCTTTGTCAAACAAATGACAAAACTTGAGTTTTCAGTATGTTGTATCTTTATATGACCAAGTTTTATCTATTATAGTATCTGATATCACACTCCACAAAAAAAATATGTACACCATTGTTAAAAAATAATAATTAATGTACAAAAGCCACAGTCAGATAAATATTTTCATTACAGTAACTTTGGTCTTAGAATTGCATTAATTCTGAATCATAAAGGCTCTAAGGCTCTGTCGCAGAAAAAAGCTCATACTAGCAATATAGGTCTCCTATAAAAATATAAAAATGACATCCCAATGCACCTGACTGTATATGAGATGCAATCAGAATCGAATCCAAACTGTCAGCTCCCCTTTAAAAAAAAAAGCAATAATCGTTCACAAAGATTACATTCAGTCAGAAGGATAACCTTTTATAATCGATGTCTTCCACCATCACCGTTTGCTCTTTTAGGAGTGGCAGTAGTTTGCTAAAAGTGCATCCGGTCATGTGTTACAAAAATGGTCTCAACGCACCATATGGTCAACATGAAGACAAGAATCGACCTCTATTTACAGTACATCCCTTGTTCTTATCTAAGGTGCCCTGTCTTCCTTTGGGAATGTGCTGTTTATTTTAATGGCAAACTCAAAGCTGATATTAAAAAGCATAATGACAATTAAACTTTAATAATTTTTGACAGAAAATCTACATTTTTCTGAAGAGAAGAAGAAAAAAAGTTTGCTGTCTCTTACCATTAACTGGTTTCGGAATCATTTGTGTTATGTTTAGCAGATTCAATTCCTATCCCATTTTAAATTTTGCTGAACAGTTGCTTTTTAAATGAAATCTAAAATATATTCTTATAGCAGTCAGAAATGCATTAACTATAGCTATAGAAAAAAAATACATAACAAATGTGTTTTATAGCATGGAAGTAACATCTTAGCTTGTGTAGTGTATAAATCCTATAAATTAAATATATTTTTATATTATTTCTGAATTTATACATTAGTACGAATTTTGCATTGAAGTGCACTAGAACTACACTACAACCATAACCATTCATTTTAGGATCCATTTCAAATGGCATGATTGACTGAAATGACTCTCACTCTTCAAAGATGTTGCTTGCCCCCAGATTGTCCATTAGCATGCAGAAGTGTTCCTCCTCGTCATCCTCTCCTGTGCTGTGTTTCTCCTCCCATTGGCTCTCATAGAGCACTTCTGGTGTCTTTGCTGAAACTGGCTCCTCGCCTGTACGTGGATCTACTGAAACCACATCTGGACCAAACATAAATTCACCTGAATGGGAGACATAAATACATGAGCA
The DNA here is from genome assembly GCA_032275025.1 of Enteromius treurensis. NCBI lineage: Eukaryota > Metazoa > Chordata > Actinopteri > Cypriniformes > Cyprinidae > Enteromius > Enteromius treurensis. The sequence continues at coordinate 18,172,612 of JAUCMU010000036.1, forward strand.
AACTTTAAAAAGGATACAGACAACACCCCCCCAAAAAACAGCATATAATATCAATCAGATGTTTCAATAACGCACACACACACATACATAGATTTTTGTTTTTTACTGAATGTTATGTAGATTCAAATGCAAACGCACTAAAGCCGGAAGAGAACTCTTCAAAGGTTAGATATCCATTGCCATCTGCGTCCAGAGTGTCAAAGACGTTCTCAAGTTCCTCAGAACTCAGTGGAAGCTCTCCATTTAATCTCTACACATGACAAATGATAAAGACATGTTATGAGAGAGTGAGAGAGAGACAGAGACACTTAAATAAATAAATAACTGGTTTTATTAAGGAAAACAAAACCATTTTTAGGCAACTGAATGTCCATGCAAAACCAAACTGGACCACATATTCTCCAATCTTTAACTAGGTTATTTGTATGTCACGGGTAAGGCCTCAAACCACAGTAGCTTGGCATTTGACACCTTTAAAAATCAGTCAGGCTGTCGATTTCAGTGATCAACCCAGTTAACACACAGTAAGAATGCTACTATTCTTAGAGAGCAAATAACACACCCAGTGTGGGAACCTGACACATGTTTGCTTAGATATGCTCTGAGATCAGATGACCCATAAAACACTAAATATAATTCTCTGTGTGACTTTAGCGTGGACTTTTGACTTTTTTTGGACTTGTAAAAGTCAGTTGTAAACGCTGAACGTGTGAAAACAGTTGCGTAAAAATGAGTACAAACTGCGAGCCATCACCCAGTTCCTCTGGTAAACCGAAGTGACAGCTTCTAAAAACAGCAATAAAACTCCTCCTGTGGCTTTTAAACGGCCTGAAGGTTCAGAAAGCGCTGCTCTTTAAAACCCCAATAGTGTTGTCAGCGTTTTCTGCAAGACCAACATGTGGTGGACCCATGATGCAAGTTGCTTTGGCAAGCACGTAAATATTTAGTCACATTCTTCACAATAGCATATACACAATCAATTACAGTAACAGAAAGATTTAAAAACGTATGGATATATTTAATCCAAATGGGTTGAAATAACAAAAGGCGTCATTTAAATAAAGATGAGGAACCAATGTTTAATAATGCTTTTTTCATAGACACTGGATCAAAGGTGTGAGGCTTTTGAAAAAGGCTCTTCAGAGCAAGGCACGAGAGACAGACTTCAAAGGAAACATATGCAATGAATGGAAAATCTAAGAGGTGATCGAATCTGCACAATAATACAACTGAAGCGGTGGTTTCAAAACGCCCACTGCAATTTTAGGATGGTCTCCAAAGCTCCTACGATTCTGACAATCTGCATAAGCTGTGCTGAAACTTTATTATTCATATAAATCAACCACACTGAGGAGATCTCACACACTATTGGTGGAACAGAAAAAATAGGTAATAATACTATAAAAAGTAATACGGTGGTACTGTGGTACAATGATCTGATGTCATATCTCGGGTTTTTTAAAGGGACTGAATGAGACTGTAGTAACATCATCAAGCAAAAAAAAAGCAGGGTTACCATGCTTTTTCCTGCACCTTTTTTCAGTCATTTGTGATTCCTGGATAAGCATTTAAAAAATAAAAATAATAATAATAAAAAAAATTAATAGAGGAAAAATATAAATGTTTACCAAAAAAAGAGGGATTTCATATTAAATTCATTTAAATACATATAATTTATATATTTTGTTCATAATTACCTACATGATGCTAAAATTTACTCAACTTTTAGAAAAAATTTTGAGCTTAAATACACATTTATTCACTCTAGTAATTTTTATAACATAATATTTTTATAATATATATAAAATTGTTGGAAATATTTTTATTTTTTTATTTCTGATATTTTCTGTGGGAATCAAGAAAAGACAAAGAAAGGTACAGAAGCATGTCATTCTAACATTGCTTCTCGCAGGCACACCAAATTGCCCATTAGATATTTAACAAACTTGTGCCTTTAATTTGGGTTTCTTTGTAAGTTAACTACTTTATTCAGATTGCTGCTTGTCCTCTGTTGTAGGTAAACAATTACAAGGGTGAGCAAACACAAATTAGCTGAATTCCCAGCTGAAACGGTGTCAGAGAAACCAGGTTTTCTATTCTTCTTCACTAATAAAACTCCAGGCCTAATCACAAATCACATGGAAGCCCTTCCCAACATCCTTACCTGCATGTCCCGTCGTGTAATGAAGCCTTTTCCCTCAATGTCACAAATCTGGAAGAACTCTCTGGTCTTTTCTAGCACAGCACTGCAATCGCTGTCACTCGGCGTCCCCTGCCTGTTTTCTCCTCTACGATGGGACGCCCGGTCCACCTTGGAGCCACAGGTGCTGGAGAAAGATGCCATGCCGTCCATGTGTGTGTGTGTGTGTGTGCTTTTGTGTGCGTGTGTGTGTGTGCGTATGTATGTGTGTGCAAACTCCACTCTCCTCACATGGGTCAGCCCTTGACAGAAGAGAAGAGTGAACAAAGCTTTTGAGTTACACCACATCACATCGTCTTAGAGCGCTGCTGAGCGCAATCTCTTAGCAACCACCTCTTTAATTAGACAACGAGAGCACTAAGATTGGTACAGGAAAAGAAATAGTGTAAAAAATAAAAAAAAGGCAGGAAGAAAGCATCAAGGGGAATACTCAGAAAGGTTTTTTGAGTACAGACGGTCATAAACTGTCCATCTTCTGAATTCAGAGAAAGCATTATGCCAGCACATTATATGTGTCATAGCTGAATTGCCAGAAATTGCTTCATTGACTTCATTGCACATTAAATTGATCAATAAAGAATTTTAAACATATTTCTGATAAATGCTATTCTATTGAGCCGTCTATTAAACACCAAAAAATACTAAGCAGAAACAAAACCTGTTAATTTCTTATGGTTTTTTTTTTAAATATATTTTTTATTTATTTATTACACGTACATCTTTTGAAATCAATGTAGCATAAGACATGGACTTGTACCATGATGGTGGATGAACAAACTCAGAATTATAGGATTAATGTTGAGTTAAAAAACCAAACCAATCCAGCTTTGTTATCCATATGATCATCAACTTGTCAACTCAGGCTTTGATCCTGAGTTTATGGAGCGTGTGCACATTAAAGTTTGACATTGGTAGTGAACAGCCAATCACATGCCTTGAAACTGTGGTTCACTTCTCATGAGAGAGTAAAAGTGATTCCCTGAAACAAGTAAAATAAGAAAAATAAAATAAGAATTTAAACACATTTACACAGCAAGTTGAAAAGAGGTGTCAGTGAAAGAAGACGCCTTAAAGAATACATCTTGCCATATCAGTGCAATTTAAAATTAAAGCCTAATAATAATAATAATACTAAAATGGCTTGTGTAATGGGTTAAGAATGTAATAGTGCATAATAGTTAAAGTAGTGTCTTTGTAGCTGGGGGAGTGACTTTATTGTGTCACAGAAGCTGATTGGTTTAGAGAGGTTTCCTTGCATCTATAAATCTTAGCAACTCTAGTGTGTTCTTAGTCTTAGAAGTGTTCTTAGAAGATTGGTATACAGTGTTTTGAGGCTATACATGAAGCAAGCAGATAAACAAGAAATAAAATAAATACATTTATGATCATGATTGCACCTCTGAGTTTCTTGGCAAACATGTGGATTAAAAACTTTGTTTGCCTGTCATAACTGCCTGAATAAGTATCTCATTGACTTCCTTTGCCTAACAAGAAAACTTACTTTGCATTTCTGTTGCACAAAAGTAATTTCAAAGTTTGTGAAGCTATTAGAACCCATAGCACCACAACGTTTCTGTGACAGCTTCTTGATTGCCTACAAATTGAGTTATTTGGATGTAATATTGCATGCAAAGTAAGGGAAGGCACTCAGGGACACCCTACAATTATGTTTGTGTGTAAAAATATGCTTATAGCAAGCAAAAATGTTTCTATTCTTATCACACTTTAAAGACTCATGATAAGTTATCTAGGTTTCATACTGACTGACTTTGTTTTTCCTATACACTGTCACACAGACACAGTCTTTTATGTTGGAAAACATTCCAGTACTTTTTGGCAAAAGGTGAATTTGACAAAAAAAACCAAAAACATTTTATTAGATAAATAAAGCTAGAGTATTATATTAAACTTAGAACTATTTCAGCTAGGCCTAATTGTCTATTATTTAATTTTAGTCAATTAACAGCATGAAGTGACTCAATTAAAGCACTCCTAAACTTTTTAAAAGGAACTTTGTGGCCAACCACTACAAACTAGTCGTGGCACTTACGTACATCTAAATTTCATCAGGTTCTTGTTGGTGAAAAAACACATCTGGACAGGCAATAAGCAATAAGTCCTCCGCTGTTGAGAATAGCAGAAACTGGTGGACTGGAGCACTGAAACGTCTCTCTTATTTAGCAGAATACAGACGTTATTTGTGCAGTGACCCCTAGTTAAGAGTGGATGGGATTGATGGGAGCCGACAAGCCATGCCACAGATACAAGTGTGGTGATGCGCATTTCCTCTGGGTATTGACTGGGAAAGCCACAAGTTTGCTGTTTCAGACTTCTGAGTGCAGTGGCACAGAAAGACGCTTTCAGCGGCCTTAGTAAACCCAACCATCAATCACAAACTCCATACTAACCCACTAAAGAAAGACCAAGATCATGTCATTGATCTCTTTGCTATTTCACCTAATTAAAAAAATCCCAAAAAAGTTTCAGAAGCAACGCTTAGATAAATGTTTCATTGTCATACAAACATATAGACAGTAATTATATCTTAAAATAACTATTTTAAAATACTTATTAAAAACATATTTTATTACTGTGTTGGCACAGGAAACTTTTCTTACAATTACCAATGTTTAAAACAGCTGTGCTGCTTAATATTTTTATAAAAAACCATGATTTGTACACATTTTTTGCACATTATAAATATCTTATTCATCTTCGCTAAATATAATTATTAATTCTTTCAAAAATAAATGAATAAAAAAAACGAACTATTTTGAACTATTAGTACATTTTACAAAACATTTAAAGAAAATAAAAAACGAAAATTGATCTTAGCCGACCTGAGCCTCCCCCAGTGCCCTTTCTTCATGTGGAATATCACTAATGCTTTGCATAAAAACTTTATCAACACCACCATGTCAATAAAGAGAACAACGTAGTGTGCCATCATGAGGTTCAAAATGTTTTGGTGCATGAACAGACTTACTAGCTTCACTTTAATATCTGGAAGATTTTTACAAAATAATGCCATTTGCACTTTTAATCCAGCTTTTCCTTTTCTACTAGACCATTAACAGTGTATTTGATCTGACAATGTTTCATAAGAAGTCTTGTCATGCATTTGGCAGATGCTTTTATGCAAAGCAACATTCAGTGCATCAGAAGTATGCATTCAACGGTAAAGTCTCCATCATTACAGTACACCTGCCATTCTAAAGTTTAGCACATAAAGTACTTTATCAACATAAAGTAGTCCGTGTATCAATGTAGATTCAACAAGTTCTTACACTATGCAAACATTTTGTTGTATGAAACTCAAATTGAAAGCATTTCTTGTCAGTCCAGTTAGACTACACCAACAATAGCTGAAGACAACGCTGCATTGCTTAGTGAATCCACTCTTGAATAGTTTCTACATTTAAAAGAGAACAAAACAGTTGTAGTGTAACTAAATATACTGTTCACCTACTGTTGTCATGAACAAAGACAAGGCAATGTACTTTCAAAGACAAACCATGTGAAAAGAAAAGTCATGTACTACATGAAAACAATACGCAATTCTACAAGCAGCTGCAGCTGATGAAAACAGGAACACTTGTTTCCTCCTCTCAGTAGGAGATTCCTTCTCACACTTTCTTTCACACTTCCTGTTCTGTGTTGCCAAAGCACGAAACAGAAATGGTCAAGTTATACAGACAGATCAAGGTAGAAAAAATGATCAACCTTACTGTACCTTTAAACAGGCAGCTGCTGATGTTACTTCATGTTAATTCCATCCATGGAGCAAGGAATACTTGTTGAAAAGTACCAGTTAAAGTGTTAAACTTTCCACAATTTGACACTGAGTGGAGACTATTTCAGCGAGCAATAACCTGGACTAGAGTTTAATTGAACGTCCAGAAGCTTGTGAAACTGAAGCAGAACGCCTTATGGATTCATGACTACAGAAAGCCGCCGACAAGTTTGAGCAAACACTCACTTCTGCGCGTTCACAGGGAGGGACTTGCGTCCACGTGGACCTGCATCCGTATGTTTCTATAGCAACAGAAGAATGCACGCGGAAGTTCTACCACTTGTCTGAAAATGTTGTACTGCTTAATTTTTTTTTTTTTTTTTGGAACCTGTGATACATTTTTATTTGATTCTCTGATGAATAAAAAGATACAAAGAACTGCATTTGTTCAAAACAGAAATCTTCACTAACAATTTTTTTTATTTTTATTTTTTTATTAATTAAACACTAAAATAAATAAATAAATCAAAGAATCATTATAAATCCTGGAAAAAGTATCACTGCATTTCCCAAAAATATTGATGCTAAAAATTCAGCGGTGCTTCACAGCAAAAAATATACATTTGAAGTATATTAAAATAGAAAACTTTTCTTTTAAAATTGGAATGATATTGCACAAAATTACAGCTTTTTTTTGGTATTTTAATAAGATAAATAAAGCGTTGATGAGCATAAGAATAATCTTTTACAATTTTTATCCTCCTATATAACAGAACATTCTAAAGTAAGGACATACGTAATGTACAGTGCCACCTAGTGTCTTTTGTTTTAAAGCGGATTCTCAAGGCAATCGTTTGATAAATTGATAAAATTGATAAATTACCCTATGCAACTATTCAGGTGTTCCAGATGTTAGTAATACGCCTTAGCAGTTTGGACATTTAGTAGTGGTGTTGATGTTTTGAAGTATTGTAAGTCTAGATTTTTGAATCATTGAAACCAGTGGTCTCCACGATCAGCTTAGCTCATGATGCTTAAAAAAAAAAACCCAGCCCATGTTGAGTTTCCTGTCTGTGACCATGAGACCGCCTTGTTTTCATGATGACAATGTGCCGCAGAACTGCTTACATGTACTACAAAGTATAAATGTGAACGTCTCAGCATAAGTCACCTTTTGTGTTTGCATGGTTTCTCTGGATTACTTTCTTGACAATAGAAATTGCACAGTTGCATATACACATGCACATGCACCTGTGGTCATGCATGCTCAATAGACAGAGTGAACACTGGCTAGTGGGGTTTGTGGTTGTGCAAAGGAAAAAAACAAAAAAGACCCAGGAAGTGGTGATTAACTGAGCTGTAGAATTAATGAAATCCTCTGCTGACTTTGTGCCCACCATTGAAGTACTAAACGTGGGAGTTAAAAAATATATGTATTGTAATTATTCTGCATTTTGTCATTTTTCATTTGACTTGACACAATTATTGCCAGTAATTATTTTCTACTTTTTTTTAGAAGTTTGAGCTTGATTTCTTTCTTTAGTTTAAACTCAAGAAGTTGGGATAATTAAATTGATTTTAATAATGTACTATACTATGTTATAAGCCTTCTTGAGATCCCAACATTCACTGCGATCAGGATAAATTGCACAAATTGCTGTTTATTGATTGATTTTTACTAATTTATGTAAATTTAATTTAATTTGATTTAATTTTTAGGCTCATTCATGTTAAGGCTTATTAATGTTTTTATGCATTATAATATTTTAGCATCATTAATAGTTTTTTTAATAACGTTTTTATTTTGTATTTTCAAATGTAATTAATTTATTATTCATTTATTTATTTATTTATTATTGTATTTATTTATTATAGTATTGTTTTAAATATATAGTTACCTGCACATCGGGTAAAACTAAATAATTTTATTACTACATTTTATTAAAGATAATATTATTATCTTTAAATCTCTTTTAGAAGTGCACGTGAGCTTACATTAACTCTCCACTGGGTGGCGCCAAATGAATAGATAATTTTTATAAAGGTGGATTTGCAAGAAAACACTTGCAAAAGGTAGATATTTATTCAGCTTCTCAGATTTTATTGGTAAATATAAGACAAAAAAAAAAACAAAAAAACACTGATTTTGTTTGTCAGGAAGAAAAAGTTTACCTTTCATCAAAAAATTGCAGTGTGCCAGTCAGGAGCGAGACAGTTGATTTAGTGTAAACACACTTTAGCAATCACTTCACATAGCATTTGTGTACTTTTATGAATCATTTGTTGCTTTGTGAAATATACAAATGTAAAGTAAAGCGTTATTCAACATTTGTTTCATCTGTGCTTTCAAGCAAGCTCAGTTGCTGTCTCTGTTTCCAGCACTAACACCTAACAGTAGAAGAGTGAAACGGTACCCACAGGAGCAATTTCCACAAGCCTCTCAGTTCTGAAAGAGCATGGAAACAGTGAGAAGAAGAGAGAGCGAGAGCAATCACAGGCCAGACTGCATGGGAACAAAAGAGTCGTCTGTAACAAGCCTTTAATCTGTCCTTCTGAGAAAATAAATGGGTTTCTTTGCCTTTGCTCAGACAGGCCGCACATTTTTTATTCTTTTTGTTTATTCAGCTAAAGCCTGTTTAGTTGTTTGTTGTCTGATTTTGCAAAAACCACATAAAATGCATAAATAGTTTGACATCCAGATTGAGAAATGCATTGAATGCCTTCTGAAGTCAGATTTCTAGTTTGTTTCGCTTTTAGGAACATCTACATCTGCGTTAGAAATGTCTCGTGAGGACTTCACTGTGTATTGAATGGTAAATGAGTGCTGTTTTTGTCTGATTTGAGAGCTGTGAGAGAAGTGAGAGAAGTGAAATGTCCCGATGAGCATCAATAGAAGCAACATTTCTAGTTTTCTACTACATTTCCATGCATCTTTAAACATTCAAACTAGGGCTGCACGATTGTGACAAAAATCATAAATGTCGATTATTCACTTAAATTTGTAATTGTCCTTACAGTTAACACAATTTACATCAAATGATGTTTACTGTATACCATTGTTTGAAGCAGCTTCATGCAATATTTTATATGAAAATAAATAAGCTAAAAATATTTAAGCTAATAAAAACACTTGCCATAGAATGCATTGAGAATATTTTACAATTGTTCTCTGATATGTACATAGAAGGTATGTAGCTTAGGTAAGGGGAAAAAATGCCCAGAAACGGTTTTACAGGT
>JAUCMU010000036.1:18197645-18209044 GCA_032275025.1 Enteromius treurensis
ACTGCATTTCGTTGCCTTGTACTTGTACATGTGTAATGACAATAAAGTTGAATCTAATCTAATCTAATCTAATCTATCTAATCTAATAAGAATTTACAGTACTTGCGAACAGCCCGGCGTCTCAATGCCTGCCAGGCAAGGTGGTCCCTCTTCTTCTCCCGATTTCACTTCAAAGTGACCTATCGCCCAGGGTCTAAGAATGGAAAGGCAGACGCCCTCTCCCGCCAGCACGAACCAACACACTCAGATCTCCAGCCTTCTACCATAATCCCGTCCTCTTTGATCGTGTCCCCTGTTCAATGGGATATTATGGCTGAAATCTCAGACGCCCAACAATCTGATCCTACTCCCCCCGAATGTCCCCCTGAACTAACGTATGTTCCTAAGATCCTACATCGACGCTTGCTCGTTCTCATCCACGAGAACCCAAGTGCTGGACACCCAGGCATCCAAGCTACCAAGGAGCTCGTTCAGAACAAATTCTGGTGGCCCCAAATGAACCAATTGATCACCAATTTCGTCAATGAATACCCGGCAGGTCTCCTTCATCCTTTGCCCATCCCAGAATTACCCTGGTCCCACCTGGCCGTGGATTTTATAACTGACCTGCCTCCTTCTAACCATAACACCACCTTACTGACCTTAATAGACAGGTTCTCTAAGGCATGTTGACTAATCCCCCTTCCAAAGCTTCCCACCACCTGGGAGACCGCACAAACTCTCCTCAACCAGGTCTTCTGCTAGTACGGCTTACCAGAGGACATAGTTTCGGACCGAGGCCCACAATTCACCTCCCGTGTCTGGAAGGCTTTCTGTTCTCAGTTGAGCATAAATGTCAGTTTGACCTCCGGCTACCATCCCTAGTCAAATGGTCAGATCAAGAGGCTCAATCAGGAACTGATCACCTGGGACATTCTGGATTCCCAACTGACCGCCTCGTTTCATCAGTACCATCCGGAGAAACCGGCCCCTCGTCCTCGTGGTAGACCTCGACGCTGAGCAGAGACTTGCTTCAGACGTTGCTCATTTCACACTGATTATCCACCTTTATAAGGCATGAGCTTTAGGAAATTTTTGCGAAGTCATTTAGTTCCTTTATGGTGGTAATTCCAAGCATTTCCTCCTGTGTTGGATTTTCTGTGTATGACCCTGGACTGTTTATCTCACTTACGACTCTTGCTGCCTGCCTTTGTGATATCTGCCTGTTCTCTGACAACCCTATTGGATTAACCCTGTTGTGTTCTGTGAACATTGCTGGATTATTTAATAAAGCCATGCAAATGGATCCGCAAGACTCTGAGCAATCAGCGTTACATATATTTATAAAAAAAACTACATTTAAAATGAAATATTAAAATAAAAATGGTAATTTCTCATTCATAGTAAAATCACACTAATTTGAACAATATTTTGTTTAACAACAGTGTATTTACGGGTTAATTTTCTTTTTCTAATTGTTATTTCTTTTTCTATTTTCTTTATTTTATTATTTTTCTATAGATATATTATATATATATTATTTATTTATATTTCTACAACACAAACATGAACTCAGTTTCTTTTTAAAGTCTGGTAATTAAATGTAATGTGTTTTGTATAATGCTTCACATTTGGTGCGAATAGACCTTTGGTTGCTGTACAAGTCTTAGTTTCCCTTTAGTGTGTTGTGATTCCCACCACTTTCTTGCAGGGACATTATGAAGTTCAGCCAGTTTCTTCTAAGTGCTTTCAATATGTTCTGCTTTTCTGCTGGCTATTTGTATGGATGATGTCACTCCACCTGTAATGTCCTGCGGGAGTCTGTGGTCATTGCACCATGCTGCACTACAGTCCAATTTCCTGCCTCATCAGTGCTGTGATGGCTCAGCCCTGGAAATAATCCACACTGAAATGTGTTGGCACTGAAATTCAGCACTAAACAGAGTTCCTCTGGCAGTTACCAGTAAGATGCATGTACTGTAGATGTTGCATTTTCTCATCCTTTTTTCATGTTGTGTTTTTTCCTGGCGCAGTAATAGTTGCTGAATTGATTGAGTTATTAATCAGCTTTGAAAAGCTGCTTATAAAGGTACTTTGTAATATATTATCCATCTGTACAGTAAATTATTTATTTATTATCCATCCATCCATCCATCTGTTAATCTATCGACGCATGTGTCCTTCTTTCCATCTATCAGTCTGTCTGTCAATTCGTCCCTTCGTCCATCCACTCATGCATTCATCCATCCATGCATCCATCTGTTAACCTATCCATTCATGCATGCATCCTTCCATCCATCCATTCGTCCATTCCTCCATCCATCCATCCATCCATGCATCCATCTGTTAATCTATCCATGCATACACCCATTCATCCGTCCATCTATCTGTCCACCCATCCATCCATCTGTTAATCTATCCCTGCATCTATCCTTGCATCCATCCATCCATGCATCCATCTGTTAACCTATCCATGCATGCATGCATCCTTCCATCCATCCATCCATTTGTCTGTTCCTCCATCCATGCATCCATCTGTTAATCTATCCATGCATGCACCCATTCATCCATCTGTTAATCTATCCATGCATCTATCCATCCATCCTTGCATTCATCCATCCATCCATCTGTTAATCTATCCGTGCATGCATACATTCACCTGTCTGTCCATCCGTCCATTCTGTCCATCCATTTACCCATCTGTTAATCTATCAATGCATGCTATCCATTCATTTGCCCTTCCATCCATACATCTAACCATTCATCTATTCATGCATCCATACATCCATCTGTTAATCTATCCATGTATGCATCCATCCGTCCGTCCATCCATCTATCCATTCATCCATCCACCCACCCACAACACACACACACTTATGCAATATTTATTTAATTATTTGGAATTACCTTTATATTTTTTGGCTATTATCAACATATACAGTAAGCATACATTCATTTAGTGTGTTGTGATTAATAGCGATTAATCAATCTGTGCATTGTGGTTAATCTCTTTTTCTTGTTTTTTTTTTTTTTTAAATGGATTGACAGCAGTACTAATAAATAATGGAACTAAACCCTCAAACAGTCACACCAGGTCATCTTGAGTATATTTCAGTTCACCCATGTGTTTTTAGGTCATTTTTTCACCTATTTTATGAAATGAAGAAAGCTGCCGAAGCAGATAAAGCCCATCAGACTGAGTGAACTAGCATGAATCAAGTGTCCTCCTCTGAAAGGTAGACATGTGGTCACCACATGGGTGATAAATCCTATAATACCTGGCTCGATTGACACAACACTGCACTCTCACACATCTTTCTCTCTATCACGCTGCTTTTCTCTGTTTCAGAGCCAAGGAGTGTGGGAGGGAAGATCTCTTAAGCTAAAATATGCAGTTGTACAGAAAATACAACATGATTTCTTTTCTGTGGCTACACTGATGAAGCATCAAATAGGACAGTGTATTAATCTGTCTTATAATGACAAGTGTGAATTTTAAAGTTGCACAACAGTTCTGAATTAAAAGTGCAAAAGGTTTTGGGCGGATAACAAGTTTCTATGCTTGTTTCAAGTGGTGACAACATTATGACAAGTGCACATCTGGTTTTGCACAATTCACTGGTGTTGCTTGCTTTTAATCATGCTGTTGTGAAGGAAGCCAGCTTCATGGACAATATAGATAAGTGTTTCCAATCCTCTGTGGTTTCAGCCGAAAACATAAACTTTACTGTATGATGAGAAAATATGCTTTTCACAAACAAATAAAGAGTCAGCAACTTCGGTTTGCCACCATATTTTAGGAGCATATGTGCACACAGAGGTGGTCGAATTTCCACTTCCGCTTTTTCAACATTGAGAGGGCATGGAACTGCCAAACAAACACTTTCTAATGAAATGCACTCCCGGGTGAACTGCAGGTCTATTTCATCAAAATTTAAGGTCTATATTTATCTTTTTTTATCAGCTGTCATTACATTGAGTGTTTTGGCCACCTTTGCATCCTTTATAGTGTGGATTTCCTATGATATTTTGACTCCAAGAAGAAACTACTGCTACTTCAAGAGTTCGCGCTTTCTCATTAATGCAAGGGGTGTTAGTGAATAGATTAATGCAAATAAATTAAAGCAAATTTGGCGAGCTGTCCAGGAAGCGAGCCGGGAGAACGGCAGGCCACAAACCCTAATGGTTCGGTGCCCTGCACGCACTCTCGATGCCCCCCAGAGGACAGGATGGAGCTGACGGAGGAGAAAGGGGAGGAGAAGGTTTGCATAAATCTCCCCGCTTTTCTTCCTTCCGCATCTCGCTTTATTTACATTTACATTTACATTTATTCATTTAGCAGACGCTTTTATCCAAAGCGACTTTCTGGTGGTGATTATGTTTTGAGTGGTGCTCAGCGTTTGTAATTAAAGTATTCTCGTGAATTGAGATGAATGACAACATTGACAAGTTTAAAGTACCTTGGGTCAGGTTAAAAGGTTAAACATTAAAAAGAAAAGCATTTAATCGGAATTGAATTCTTTTCTAATAATATAAGTGACTTTGGTCGTGCGATTCCGAAGATTGCATAAAGCGAAATGCAGAAGGGAGAAAAGTGGGTAGATTTATAGTGGAACGTGATTGGGCGATCGTGATGAGGTGATGATTAGGAGATGAAGAGCAGCTGTGATTAATTCGGCCACCGCTCCTCCCGAAACTATGTTATNNNNATTCCGATTAAATGCTTTTCTTTTTAATGTTTAACCTTTTAACCTGACCCAAGGTACTTTAAACTTGTCAATGTTGTTATTCATCTCAATTCACGAGAATACTTTAATTACAAACGCTGAGCACCACTCAAAACATAATCACAATGCTAAATATTCTCAAACTGAACTGCATTGAACCCTTATTATACCTTTAGATAAACAACAGATGTGGGTGGCATGTATTCTATGTAGTAAGTATAAAACTATGCATTAATGTGAAAAAATGCCAGATTGTACACATCCATCAACAGTTATATTACAACCGAGGGGATGGAATGTTTTTGTCCGCCTTCTTGTGACCTATGGAAAGCCCTGACCCGTTTTTACTGGATGCTGGGCCATATAGCATTGGCCATCCGAGAGCAAGTAAAGTTGAATTTGAATCGTTTCCAGAGAGAATATATGATAAATGAGTGCTGAAAACATCAGTTCTAGTCATCTTAAACAAATGCCCCTGACAACACAGGTTCAGCTCACAAAGTCAAAGATGGTGTTTGCTTTTCCACATGCCAAATGTCTTTTAAGATGTTGTTAATGAACCAAATGTTACATTGAAAAGATAAACAGGAAATCTCTCTTTTTTTCTTTCAGAAAAAAAAAAACTTCAGTTTGAAATACAGCTTTGCAGTGCTTGTTGAACAATGAAGCGGCTTTATTTATAACATTTGTATTAAAGTTTTAGCAGAAACAGTGTGGATTAAGTTGCATGCCAAAGTTCAACACTACTAATAACTAAGGAGCTTTATTGTAAAATATTGCACAAGACAAACCACATCACAGCTTAATAGCATAAAATGCTTTAAATCTGAAGGGTTTTTAAATAGACATTTCACAAAATATGTTTTTAAATGTGGCTTAATATTTTAAATACTTTCTGGGTTCACAGAAAAAATGTATTCATAATGTAGCACAGATAGCATTCATTCTCAGCTTTTTTGACTTTGCATAAATGCCATAAAATTCTTAAAATGCAATTCATCATATGGATTTGTCTTCTAGGCAAATATTTCATTATCTGTCAGCGTTTAATGTGTGCTTAAAATCTTATTGACATTCTGTTTTGAAAGTTAAGGGTGTCCACAGTTTTTCTTTTCAAGTTGTGCCTGTGGACATTTATTTTAGTCCTGCACATGATGGATTAAAGATAATTTTTTTAGCAATAAATTATCTCTGTTGTCATTTTGATAGGACCAGAGGGCATATGCATTACACATCTTTTTCTGTTCTATGACAGCTCTGTTCAAACACAAGCGCAGAAGATGAAAGACCCTGGCAAGGTGGGCTTTCTTTGCCCTCTCGGATATGAAATCATTTCCCTGGAGAGATCCTTGTGGCGCTGTGGTTAAATGAACAGCTTTTTAGGGAGTAGATCCATTCAGGATGAGGAAACAGAAATTAGCATGTTAGTGTTAGTTCTTGGTGTATAGTATCTTTTAACAACAAAAAAAGAGGAATCACAATAAGTCTAAGTATAATGTATAATAGTATAATGACTGATATTTTTCATTCTTTAAGCTTCTCATGCTTGTATGTCTTCTCAGTAGTTTCACAAGAAATATCACACATTAATTTTGTAATATGAGCTCAAATTCTTTTAAGACAAAAGTATCCATGCTATGTTATTAACATTAATATATCTATATTTGTATTATCTGTCAACAATACATTTTCCCCTTTTAGGATACACTGCAGTTCAAAGGTTTGAGGTCAGTAATATTTATTTATTTATTAAAGAAGTTAATAGATTTATTAAATGAGGATGCATGATTGTCATTGGTCAAAAGTGACAGTACAGGTGTTTATAATGTTACAAATTATATAATAAACTCTTAAACTTGAACTCTTTGTTAAATTACTGTTTTACTCTATTTTCTTGAATACTAAAACATATTTCATCTTTCTGACAACAGGCTTTGGATATTTGTGTATGGGCTCAAAAATGTCTTTTTTTACATAAAAATGATCTATGAATAATCTGAATAAACATGAATAAACAGGGCTCACTCAGGGCGGGTCTGAGGTCCAGTCTGTGTGAAACGCTGCTGTCAATCAACAATTGCGGCAGGGGCCTCCAAAAGTGCGACGTCACACGGTCAGATGGCTAGATTTGAGAAAATAGAGGGGTTGTGTACACGAACTGCCAACATACATTTTATTTCAAACAACTTGTAAAAGTGCATCTGGCATTATATGACTCCTTTAAACTAAGTGACTAAAAATTTAAATACATTTGAATTGTTTTAAAGATCTATCGCTATCCTTTAAGTGTACTATTATACTGTAAGTAATGTAATAGCAAACTCCGAGCAGTTAATTTTTCCTTTGGTAAGATAGAGCGTTTCATTGTAAAAACAAACATGGATTTATTTCTCCTTGTAAGATATATTCCTACATTAAATTCTGTAACGCAAATCTGTCAGGCATTACCAAGAAACCATCACAGCATTTTAGAGCGAGATGGATCGGGTGATAATACTGAATTGGCAAGACAAACACCCTCATTCAAGTCCTCTAGTATGAAGCTCTAGAACCAGCGTTCTACCTATCAACAAACCTGTTTTTTCCCCCACAGTTGTTCCCTGATTGATCACGCATATCCGTTTCGCTGTGTGTGCCGGCCAGTGTTTATAGTTACTGGAGTGTGTTGGGTAAATACTGAGATTAACATGAAGGATCGATCCATTTTACATCAGCACGGAACTTTTGGAAACCCACCGCGTTTCCTTCATAAGCTCTAATCCTGCCATGGAGATTTCTCAGCTGTTCCTTTCACTTGTAGAAATACATTCCCAGGCTTCTTTGCTTCATAAGATGGGCAGGCGATGTCAGAGCGGACGCACGCGCAGAAACGGACACTGAGTCACATAAACACTCATACACAGACCCAGTTCAGTCAACATCAAGCCGTGTCAGTTTGACACACACGCTCCAGGCTCAATGTAAATACGCTATGATCTGTCCTCTGATTTATTTACTACTGACATGCTTTTCCACACACTCATTTATAGACTGTCAAGGGTGTACGCTGGGAAGTGGTGTAACTGTGGAAAAAGACAAATCTATGCATTTGTATTGGATGATTTAGGAAACAGTTCGGCGTAGTCGTCATATATCAACATGTATCCTTCTTGATAGAGAGAAAAAAATGTCAGCATTTCCTCACTTTCATGTCGTTCCAAACCTGTATGATTTTCTTTCTTTTATGGAAAACAAAATGATAAATTATGTGGCATGTTTTGTGATATAAGAAAGTCCTTTTATGTTTGATTGAAGAAAAAGGTAACAACTTAAGGTTGAGTAAATAATGGCATGAGTTGAACTATTCCTTTAATGACAGAAAGCGACAGTGTGTTAAAATTTTTTGCAAGTTTGAGTCAGATTCTTGCATTTTCATCATCCGTATTATTTTAGTGCTACCCTAGCTTTAGCTGATTTCATGCGACTTTAGTGCAGGTACAATTTTACAGCCCTGAGGTTCCAGTGATACTTGAGCTGCTTTTTTATTGTTTTTATCTAGACCACAATCTTAGCCATTTTTAAAATGTTTTATGAATATCTTTGAGCAATTCATAAAACCATACAGTGGACCCAAAAAGGACACACTTTAAAAATGTATGAATGTCAATCCACTCTGGAGAAATGAAATGGAGACGATAAAAAGGGAAACAATAAGAAAAAGAAAAAGAAATCACATAGAGATTTTTTAAGGGTAAAAATTATACTGTATACAGTACCATTGAAAAGTTTGTCGTCAGTAAGATTGCATAATTTTCCATTGTTTAAAAAGAAGTCTCTTATGCTCACAAAGGCATCTACGTGATAAAAAATACAGTAAATTGTTAAAAAATAATTATGTTTCTATGTTAATGCATTTTAAAATATCATTTTTTTCTGAGATTGCAATTCTAGCTGTTGTTACTCCAGTCTTTTGCAGGATCCATCAGAAATCATTATAATATGCTGATTTAATGTTCAAGAAACACTTCTTAAAATTGTTAAGATTTTGCTGCTTTTACATTCCTTACTGATTAGAAAGTTCGAAAGAACAGTACTTATTTTAAAATATAAATCTTTTGCAACCTTATAAATGACTTTGTCACTTTTGATCAAATGCAATGCGTCTTTGCTAAATGAAATTATTAATTTCTTTCAAATGTTAGTTGGTTCAGTGTTTGTTCTGTGAGGGATTATTTGCAGATGTCGTTTGGTTTTATATTTTCTAATGCAATACCATTCCAATGAACATGTCCAAATGTATTTCATTGTTATCATACATAACCATTAATTCTATAGGCATTTCTATACAAGCAGAACATCAGCCATGTCCTATGTGACAGACCATGCCCCTTCTAAACATATGCAGCACAGATGTGTGGTTTCACATGTTTAAGCCACAGACACACAACCTGATGTGTCTTTAATTTCTTCTATAATTACAAGTGTCTACCTTTCACCCGAGAACTCCAGAATGAATAAAGTATTCACATATGAACACCGAATACATGCGGCATGCCAGTCAGTTGGTTTCAGTGATGCTGGTCGAAAACTCTTAAGCTTCACACATCCCACCAACCTGACATCTAACAGAGAGTTCACCCTGAAGCTGTTTTTAATGGATCAAATTGATACATTGTGTATTTGTTGGGTTTCTATGTAATGTCTGTCTGACAAAGAAGATAAAGCATGTTTGGGTAATTTTCTCTTTGCTGGTCTCTTATCTCTGTCTCATTCATTAAAGTGGAAATCATGATGGATTAAATTTAGTCTAAGAAGGCTCAATGACCACAATTACACTGTGATAAATTTTTTTCTGAACATGAGAGTGAGTAAGTAACTCGAGTGTAAAAAGGCAACAAAGGGAAAGTGCAAATGTTCATGCTCATATGCCCCTCTAAAATGTGAAATTATGTTATGTATCATAACAAATGTGAAAAAAAATGTCTGTTTTTCCATATTTTTACCCCTCTAGTCAACACAGCTTTCATACTAGTTAGATTGTCCTGATGACAGACACGCAAGCAAGCTCCAATGAGGGAAATTTGAGCCGACATCATGGAAGTTCATAATTCGCCATCTGCACGGTAAGGCTTTTGTGTTCATTTGCATATTTTGACATGGTGAAAGATGAGCCAATGAAGCTTTGGGTTGCAAATTTGGTGAGGTTTTAGAAAAGACAGACTGCATTGTTTGTGGTTTAAGTGGAGTTAAGTTAGCTTTAGCTGATTACGGCATGGACGCCATGCCACTTATTTGAAGTCATGTAATGTTATCCTTATGGAGTCTTTCATGATTGAAAACACAGTCTGAGTCTTTTGACAGATCCTGCAGAACCCAGTCTACTTTGTGCAGTGACCCCAAAAAGTTGGACATTACCAGCAAAATGAATGTATATCTGTGTTTGTGCATTAATCAAAGTTAAAAACTCACCAAGTGTCATTTAGTTTTTCCAGAAGTAAACCATTCGACTCCAGTCCACCAGCTAACATCTTGTAAAGTGATATTATGGATAGTGGAATCATACTTTAGCTAGAAACAACAAGTTGATAATAAAAATGTAGTTAGAGATCTTTACTTTACAACACATTCACTGATGGACTGGATTTGTGTGGATTACTTGTGGATTATTGTGATGTCTTTGTCAGCTGTTTGAAGTCTCATTCTGTTCTGATGAAGAAATAAATTCATCTACATTTTGAATGACCTGAAATTTGTAGCATTTTTTCAAATTTGAGTGAGCTATTACTTTAACTGAGCAATAATACATTGATTGTATTCAACTGTTCTATAAGGTTGTCATGATAAATGTACATTTAGTCACAATATTGCAATTTATATTGTCTAAATATGGTTATAAATAGTTGAATGAGTGAGAGAATGAATTGTATTTTGAACAAAACATTGGAGTGAATGATTCAGTCACTTGCTTATGAATACAATCACTTTTTTTCCTGAATGAATTAGCTTTTTTAATCTCTTAAATGATTTTTTTATGAACTCCCTCCTAAAATATTGCTTGTCTCATTCCTAAATGAATCCATATTTTAAGCAAATTGTTTGAATGAATGATTTATTGACTTACTCGCTTATAAACCCAGTCACTTGTCGCATAACAATATGACCTGCAGAAAAAGTCTACCAGGGGCCTGTTCCATAAAACAAGTTTACCAAATAAGCCAGGTTTATTTCAGTTAGTCTGACTCACTGTCATTTCATTTGGTTTAAAATAAGTCAGATTAATTAAAACGAGCCTGGCTTATTTGGTAAACTTGTTTTATGGAACAGGCCCCTGGTCTCATGGCATTAATGTCCCTTTATATACTTTTTAGCGAGACACAAAATAGGTACCAACAAGTACATATCACTGGAGTTTTCAAAAGAAATGAACACTAGAGGCAGTAAAACTCAGACACCTTTTATTTCCTTTCACAAATTTACAGAGTAATTTTCACAAAGTTACTTGAGGAATATCATGTTATCACTTCAAAACAATATTAATATGCTGGGATATTTGAAAACAGATGTATTTGATCGTTAGCATCATACATATCCAGTAGTGATGCGCGGGTCGGGTATTTTTCCAGCCCGCGGGTCCCGCTTTTATAAAATTATTTGGCCCGCCCCAGCCCGCCCCGCACTACTGTATCTATTTTTACAACCCGCCCCACATCCCAC
>JAUCMU010000036.1:18213922-18237598 GCA_032275025.1 Enteromius treurensis
TGTGTCTTACCTCTTTCAAACCCTCAAAGCTCAATATAAAAAGGCATTTGATCCAATTAATATGAGTCAGAATAATCTGAGTTGTTAATGGAAGTTGTTTGCTTTGAAGCAATATTTTTTTAGTAGAGCAATTTGTAAAAGTAAATAAAATCAATTACAATGATTGTAATTATTTTTTCTTATTTAATGGCATAAGCATGTTTAAGGAAATCTATTTATATTTACTGTATTTGTTATTTTGAGAAACGAAATAAATTGTGATTATTTACGCTTGTTCAAAGTCAGTGAGACTTTTTGTAAAGACAAATACTTTTATCAGAATGCAATGAACACATAAAATAGTATTTATATTACATCAAAAAAATTTATGACATTAAAAAGTAAATCAGTAAAGATAAAGTCTATAATTCTGATACATTTAAAAGATTTCATTTCAAATATATTTATATGCTGTTGCTTTATAATTTGATATGTATCACAGTCTCTCGTTAATAATGAACCAGCGGAACTGTTTTGAGCAATGATAATAACGCTTTTGTGACCAGGCACCTTCAGACAACGTTGACACAACATTCGCGTGTGCCCCTGGCCGAAACCTTCAGACAACGTTGGCGGAACACAACCACATATATATATATATATATATTTATTTATGACATGCATTGCATCCATATGATATGAAATATATTGTCGTGCATATGATACGCATCAAACGTAATCCTACACATCACGTAGCTTAACCGCGCCAAAGTCCATTTTTGTACCACAAGTCTTTGTTGTTTGGAGTGCTATTTAAAGTCACATTCATGAGATTGGGTAGGACATTTCAGTTTTGTCAATTTCTCAACTCAAAAATCTTAAAGACCCCCAATTTTGGAACAGTACTGTATTTGCTCTTTTTTTATGTCATCACATTTAATTATATTAAAAAGAAATATGACTCGGAACTCTTTCCATGACTCTCAAAAGCACTCGAGTGGAGAATGTTTCTTGTGATATTTGTAGTCTAATTCAATTTGACACTTTGCGAAGAACCATCTGATTTTTCTCTTTAACGCATCAGCACCCTCTATCCTCTTTCCACCTTCTAATGCAGCCAGAATACAAAGTAGCCGATCCCATTTGCACTTTTCTCTTCTCCGTGTTCGTCCTGGGCACCACAATTACCATCCTGAGAGATGTCTTCCGTATTCTCATGGAGGGTAAATTTTCACATTCAATAATTTAACATTAATATTTTTTAGTTACCCTGTTCTTAATCACTTTAAATATGCATGCAATGTCAGTTTTCTTTTTAAGTTTTGCGTAATACATGTGGTCTAATATTCTCCAT
The DNA here is from genome assembly GCA_032275025.1 of Enteromius treurensis. Taxonomy (NCBI): domain Eukaryota; kingdom Metazoa; phylum Chordata; class Actinopteri; order Cypriniformes; family Cyprinidae; genus Enteromius; species Enteromius treurensis. The sequence goes on from JAUCMU010000036.1 coordinate 18,215,256, forward strand.
TTAAAGGTGCTGTGCAGACAACAGAGTCCTAAAAATGTTAAAGAAAATCACAGACACATCACCTTTAAATACAAGCCATGAGTTTCTCAGACAGATTTTCGTCTATCCTTGTAAACTCAGTGCCATGTGTCTGTGTTCAGGGGCACCCAAAGGAATAGGGTTTAATTCAGTGAAGGAGGTTCTTCTGTCTCTGAAAGCAGTGAAGGCCATGCATAGCCTACATCTATGGGCTCTCACCCTTGGACAGAGTCTGCTGTCTGTTCACATAGCTATTGGTAAGTTTATTAAATAACAACTTCACAGCTGATACAACTACAGGAAATGTTATTTAATGCATCATTTTTATATATATTTGAGTGTGCAATAAAAAACAAATTATATATATAATGTTTCGTCATTTATTATTTTTTAATTATTTTTTAATTATTAATATATTTTTAAATGTTTTTATATGAATATTAGTTCAATTTATTAACATTAAATTTTTTAATTAAAAATATATTTATATTTTATTTATATATTATTAATATGATACAAATTAAGACGTTTTTTGACCCTGTGGTTCAATTACATTTTTATGTTTTATTATTTATTTAATATTATTTGATAACAGTTAGTGTATATTTGCCTAAAGGTCAATTTTATTAGATTTTTTTTTTAAATTCTGTGTAAAAGGCAGAATAAGTTGAAACATGAAATTAAATGCAACATTCCTGAATTCCCAGTTTTTAAGAGCAGCATCTATTTAGGCAAAACTGTGTTTTTTCCCCCATTTTAGAGGAAAATGCTGACCCGCATATTGTCTTAAAGGAAGCCACCGAACTCCTCCAGACCAAATTTGGCTTTTACAGCACAACCATTCAAGTGGAGCCTTATTGCGAGGACATGATCCATTGCTCCCAGTGCCAGGACCCTATGGAATAAGTTCTCCAAGCGTACCGGTGAGAGAAGGCTGCCTGTATAAAATGTATGCACACATATAAAGCTTCATTGAGGATCCAAGCCAGAAATGGAAACACTGTGCAAATGTATCATCTAGCCTACATATCATTATAATGCTGAATGCATTTTTATCGAATAACAAGAAATAAAAAAAGATTTCACACTGTGCCATCTTTAAAAGTGCATCTTCAGCGTCAAAAATGCATTGGTTTATCGGAGGAGTAGCTTTAAAATGAAGTGTTGATGTTTAGTTCTACATACCGTATGCGGAATTGAGCGGCAGCATATAAATATGAGGCCTGGAGGCATCACTGTGAGCCTTTTTATTGTGACTTTGCGAGGTTTTGCTTGGCCGGCTGGCATCGTACATTACTGTAGAAGTGTACTGTAATTGCCTGTCTGTGGTCTTGGGAGGGTAAAAGATGGGTATTGACGTGACTTCCTTAAAAACAATTAAAATAGGGTTTATTATGCCCCAGCCAGCCTTGCGTCTGCTGTCAGCATGGTTCTCTAATCATTGTGAATGTCCTCCAAACTGCGGCATGATGTTGTAGGGCTTAAAAAGAGATTGTGCTTAAGTGTAATTATGGATTTTGTAGGCGATCTCTCCCTAATGTCTTGTCTCATGGTACAATACTATTTGCAAAAGCAAGCGAGTGATTAACTCTGTTCTTCCTCGCCGGCTGCGATAGTGAAGGTGCTGTTGTGGTTTTGGTGTGGCTTTGAAAGAACAGTGGAGACAAAATGGCTGATGAATTAAACACCTAAGAGTGATTTAAAAGGTGAAGCGTGTAACTATCCAGGTTTCATGCACAGAAATGAATACAAGTAAAACAATGGTAGGATATTCCAACAAAAGATGCATAATTAAAATTGATCAAATTATGATTCAGGGAAATGTTGTCTGTCAAAAGTGATATGAAATGCAATTTTATGCCATATCTAGATGGTAAATGTACCAACTGATTTAAACGGTAGAATATACACTTATAAATATTATTTTCTAAGCATAGCCAATTTTAAAAAGTGGAAGAAAAACCTGTTCACTCAAAAATGAAAATCCTGTCATTAATTACTCACCTTCATGTCGTTGCAATAAGACCTTTGTTCATCTTCGGAGCACGAATTAGGATATTTTTGATGATATCAGAGAGCCATCAGACCCTCCATAGACAGCAACACAACTGAAATAATCCCAGATCCAGAAGCATTGCAAAAACATTGGTAAAACAGTCCATGTGACATCAGTTGGTCAATTTCATTTTTGTGACGCTATGAGAATACGTTTTGGTTGCGCAAAGAAAACAAAAAGAACATAATTTAACTCTATCCATTCTTCTCCCATGACTTTCGTCTTCCTCCGTTGTAGAGAGCATCCCAGTGTATGCGTAAACAACTGCAGATTACACACATGCGCAAGCATTCACCCAGCTGTAAACAAGGCGGATTATGTCAAATACGTTAACACTTGCATACAAGTTGCGTTGTGATACTCTCTAAAATGGTGGAAGACGCAAGTCAGGGGAAAGAACGGGTTAGGGTTAGGCAAAAAAAAGGTTAGGGTTTGACAAGTTGATCCACTGATGTCACATGGACACTGTGTGTTTACTACGTTTCTGGACCTGGATTATTTCAGGCGTATTGCTGCCTAGGGAGGGTCTGATATAATCAAAAATATCTTATATAAATATCTCTTAACAAAGGTCTTATGGGTTCGAAATGACATGAGGGTGAGTAATTAATGACAGAATTAAAATTTTTGGCTGAACTAACCCTTTATTTTGCTGCCTTAGATGGCGCTAGTCGTGGCACAGAAATTACACCCTTCACCTTGCTGGGATGCTGTTGTGGGTCACTCTGGTTTCTCAAAGTCGAGCATGCTTCACACCGTGTATACACTCATGTCTTCAGGCTCTGTCCAGCTGTAGTCTGTAGTCACAAACACACACACACACACACACACACGCACTCGTTTTGCACAGGATTTCCATCTCTGATCTCGGTGCCGCCACACTGCCGCAATGACTCTATGACATTCCAGCAAGTGGTGCAACACGTTTCTCATGTCTCTGTAGTTCAACACTGAGGTCATGCCAGTAACATTCAATAATAAAGATTTCTGAATGTCTTTTAAAAAAAACATTTTCCATTTAAACCACGGTTTTCTTTCAATTCTCAGTTTGGTAGCAACTTTCAGAGCCCCTAAATGTGCACTAATGTTCATTTTCATTATATGTGAAGATTTTATATCGATAGATAAATATGATTTTAGACGCACTTGACAGATTATTGTGTTTTAAAGCTTGCGTGTACTGATAAAACGTAGCCATTGTGATCTGTTGTGGCGTTGTGAAAGTTTTAAGGGTTTGCTTTGCATGGTTGCTTTTTTTTTTGGTTCTTTTTTTAAGTGACTGTGATTTTAGATGGCCAGTCATTCTAAATGATCAACCTAAGGACCTCGCCATCTCACTCAAATTCCTTAAAATTCTATATTTTGTCTATTTGTTTTGATAAAATGAATATATATTTTAAATGTGAATATCACAGTCATTTATAAAACAAGAGAGAGCGAACAAAATGATAATATGAAAGGACCAATGCATAAGCAGTATATTTTTGATAACGTTGGGGTTGATGTGCCAAAGCTCTGCATTAAAATTTGTACTTTTAGAGGGACCTCAGTGACAGTTAACTGTGATTAGGAGTCATTCCTGTTATGTTGGACATTTAACTACTTCTGTTTAAAGGGATTAGATTTAGATGTATAGCTTATGCAACTTTACATCTCTGGGAATGAATCTATAATTAGATTTTCTTAAATGAAAGTAAAATACATAGGATTCATATACTACGAGACAGATGAAAAACCTCTTAGCATTATTTGCTAGAATAAGTCAGAGACTTAGTTTGAATATTGCAGACACTGAATCACAACTCAAAAGTTAAGATGAATCTGACGAATCCAAAATCAATTTCAGATGCAGGTGCACTCAACCTAATGGAAGCTTCAAAACTGATAGCAGAGCGTGAGATGGTACATCGTCCGTCATGTTTTTGACGTGTTCTGCATTTTGTGTCATGAACTCAAAGACATTAATGTTGTTCTGTGGAAACTGTAAATAATCTACATGATTATTTTTGTCGTGCCTCATATTTGTGTATGTGTACAGTATATAAATTTGCTTCTTGTATAAACTTATCTGTCTATAAAAGTCCTGTGTGTAAATGTTTTATCCTTTATGTGACTGTTCATAAAGCAACTTGGACCAGAATCTACTGATGGATGTTTAATTTTTACATGCTTTTAATTTTATATCGGTCACATTATGTGTATGATTTTTGTAATCTCTAATAAAATCATGCAAATCAACCTTTTGCAGTGAATAACTCAAGAATAACTATACCATGATGTTTTAATAATTAGCGGTAAACAGCATGCCTTAAATGATGATGAAACAATATAAATACACGTTTCCGTACCCATTAAAAATTCAGTTTAATATAAATTTACAAAATATAAATGTTAACAGCCCGAAACTACTAACCATATCTACAGCCTCACAGTCAGATTGAGATATTTCAATTAACACACTAAATTGAAATCCATTATAATAAGCTCCCTTATTTAATCTTATCTGACAGACCGCAGCAGCATTAATCAGACTGGAACCTCTCCAGAATCTCATCACTCGAGTCAATTACATTCACTCAGACAAAATTAAGGTTATGAATTATGAGGCGGGTATCAAGGTGCATCTGATCTTAACATGAGAAGGCTATTGGATCAGAGACCACATTAACTCACATGCAGGCTGCACTTATCAGCACACTCCATGACGTCCTTACAAATTTGGCTAGACCTGAGTAAGAAGAATGTAGAAGAAGTAATGAAGAAAAAGGTATTTAAAGGCATTGTTTAGCCAAAAATTTACATTTTGACTACTTACACTCATGTCTTTCCATACCTGTATGACTTAAATCCTTCTGTGGAGCACAAAAGGAGACATGTTCACACTTTTCCATATTAAGAAGGTGAATAGTTCCTTTAAAATGACCATTTAGGTTAAGAAAGCTAAAGGTAGAAGAAAAAAAACTGATCTTGATGCGATAGCTAATGGATCCAATTGAATGTTTTCTCACTTGAAGTCAAGATGTTTTATCATTATATAGCACTGAACTGGAACAGCAGGAAACAGAATAACGCTTTCCATAAATGACACGGATATAAGTGCTGATGGTTTCATTCTCCACTCATACCTGATGTATTAAGATGACTATACCAAACTAAAAACACAAACAGACTTTCTCTCTGAGGTTCACAATGGTGCAAGGAGTTCAAAAGGTTTTTCCCTGTACAGAACTGATAAAACAAAACACACAAAAATATAAAAGCAGGAACATATAGAGGCTTATATGAAAATAGTTTTCCTTCTTTCAATACAAGTTAAGAATAAAAAGTGTGTGTCATCAGTCTACTAAAAATGACAGTCCCTCAGTCTATTATGACAGCACAGTCCATTTGAGGATAGAGCTGAGAGTCTGTGGGGGTGGAGGCTAGTGCACTTGGACTGTATCCGCTGTGCTGTGACGGACAGCTGTTGCAGAGTCATCGGGCTCCTGAGACTGGAACATGGCGCTGAACTGGGCTTGAGCTTCATGTAACTGCTTGAGCATCACTGAGCAGCTCAGTCCACGTGCACAGTTCACACGCACCAAACCTGACTGCCCACCCGACAGGACCCAGTTGTACGCATCCATGTTTGGGTTAAAACGGACCTGGGAGGAGTATAAAAGCAGACTTCTTAAAGTAGATAGTTCGCATGTCTTGAATCATTCACATCACTTAAGTGGTGAGTAGCTCGCATTTGGCACTTGATTAATGCTTGGACCTCTATTTATAAACATACAGTGGGTACGAAAAGTATTGAGACCCCCTTACATTTTCACTGTTATATTGCAGTCATTTGATAAAATAATTGTATTATTTTATTTTAGATTTATTAAAATTGAAAAACTTAAATATCTCACAGTCCTAAGTATTCAGACCCTTTGCTCAGTATTTAGTAGAAGCACTCTTTTGATCTAATACAGCCATGAGTCCAGGTGTTTTTCACACCTGGATTTGGGGATCCTCTGCCATTCCTCCTTGCCGATCCTCTCCAGTTCTGTCAGGTGGGATGGTAAATGTTGGTGGACAGACAGTTTTAGGTCTCTCCAGAGAGGCTTAATTGGTTTTAAGTCAGAGTCAGGCTGGACCATTCAAGAACAATAATGGAGTTGTTGTGAAGCCACTCCTTCATTATTTTAACTGTGTGCTTAGGGTCAATGTCTTGTTGGAAGGTAAACCTTCAGCTCAGTCTGAGGTCCTGAACACTCTGGAGAAGGTTTTGATCCAGGTTATCCCTGTACTTGGCCACATTTATCTTTCCCTCGATTGCAATCAGTCGTCCTGTCCCTGCAGCTGAAAAACACCCCCAGAGCATGATCCTGCCCCCACCATGCTTCACTGTTGGGACTGTATTGCAGTGATGGTTAACTTTCTACAACTCTCTCCAATCTCCCGACTGCATCTCTGGAGCTCAGCCACAGTGATCTTTGGGTTCTTCTTTACCTCTCTCATCAAGGCTCTTAGATAATTCAGTTTGGCCAGACGGTCAGCTCTAGGAAGGGTTCTGGTCATCCCAAACATCTTCCATTTAAGGATTATGGAGGCCACTGTGCTCTTAGGAACCTTAAGTGCAGCAGATTTTTTTTGGCCTTTTTTTTATCCTTGTTATTTTTTAATAAATCCGCAAAAATGGCAACAATTATGTATTTTTCAGTCTGGGTTCTCTGTGTACATTAATGAGGGGTAAAATATAACTTAAATAATTTTAGCAAATGGCTGCAATATAACAAAGAGTGAACGATTTAAGAATACTTTTCATACCCACTATATGTCTCCTGAAGATTAAGTGTTGCAACAAATCAGCAAACAAATCAACAAAACAGACTTGCCGCTAAACTCCAGCAATACCATGAATGTGTTGAGGGTAAATAGTTGGAAGATATTTGAATGATTTAATAATACAAAAGTGTTTTTGAGTCCACATTGCAGAGATAAATTCCCTGACTAGCCATCTCCTCATAGACGCGCCTTAGAGAGAAGTCAACGTTACGGATTAAGATTAGGCTATTTTTGTATAATGAAAGTTGGTATTATACCTTATATTCCTATCATATACTGTTGTGACCCAACATTAACATTAACTTTGGGAGCAGGGATGTTGCTGCTGCCAGCAGTGTTCATCAAAGTCTGCGGTCACGTTGAGCCTTTTGACAAGAGACAAGCTTTATGTGTTACATCCACACCAGGCTCCACCCTCACTTCCACTCAAAAATCACAATCCCCGGAATACTAACTAGCCACACCTGCTCTAGCACCTGTCAGCAAGCAAACACACCATACTTAAGAGAAACTCACTCGCACAGTCACTGTCCAAGCTCGTTATTTCGTAAGTGGACTCATCCTATGTTCTCCTCTATTGATATACTTACCCTTGTGCTTACCCGTTCTCCTCCAGTGTGGTCCGTGATCCTCCGTGTCTCCTTCCAAGTACCCGTGATTCCTCTCCTCCTCCTGGTTCGTCGAAGTGGTGTGTGATTGTGGTCTTCTGTCGTGTGTGCTCCGTCAAATCATCTATCAAAGAAAAGAAAGGACTTTCAGTTTGTTTGCTATATTGTTTGGATTGGATTCTCTATGTTTCACTTACCTTTGATTTTGCTGTCTGCGAAGAACCTGTGCTAATAAACCTTTGTTATACTTTTACATCTGTGTCCGTCCGCTTCCTTAACATTATGAGCTAATCAAAGCTAATGATTGTAGTTCCTAAACTGTAATTCTAAACATCAGAGCTATGTGAGATGCAATACCAAAATAAAACAATAAGAGGCTGTCTAATAGGCGGCCATTAATCTGCACGCCAAGAAAGTCCGTGGCCGGCTGTTAAAATAGTTCAGTTTTGTGTGTAATGGCAAAATTATTATATTTTGTTTCGGGTTTTTTTTTTGTTCAGTTAATTTAGAAAAAATGTTTGGAGTATTTGTTTTGTTCATCAAATATAAGTTTTTGTTTTTTTTAAAGTAGGCTAATGACCAAGCGGCCATCAGCAGACTGATCATAAACTATGCCCCTGGTCACAAGTAGCACAGTCTTCTCTGTTTATGGAGATGTATATGAAGCATTTCACTATATTGTGGATGCGGCAATGGTTGTAATAATCATACTCTGCGTGCAAGTTTCCAACCAAAGAGACACAACTGTATCTGAGCATTACGATGCCTGAAACCCTGTCTTACGAAAGCTGTAATTATTTAATGTAGCCTACTATATTCAGCAAAGTTTTGCATGTTTGGCAGTATTTTCTCACAATTTTTGTGCAGTAAAAAATTATTATTATAGTTTTTAAATTTAAAAATGAGAAAAAGAGAAATCGGGGGAAGGAGAGAGAGAGAGTATATTTTGTCCAAACACTCAGCGGTAAATCAGCAGTCAGTAAACTGGGCCAGTTCTATTGTTGGTGCCTTGCAGCAGAAAACAGAGTCACTCTTCGCATTAGTATTCAGGACTGGACTCATTACAATTCAGACAGTTTTCTTGCCTTCTGCATGTCTGCCTTTACACTATAAATGAATGACTAACTTTACAAAACCCAGATATCACAGATCTAATGACTAAACACTAAATTTGGAATAGGTTTATACATACATGCATAAGATAAACAGTCAAAAATTGAGTTGAATGAGTAGACAAATACTATTAATTTTAACAGACACTTTGGGAACAGAATAAATGAACCATGGGGTGACAAATATACAGCATATTTCTCATTTGGGCCAACAAAGAATAAAACAAAAATAGTGCACCTTTAAATTATTGGTTAATAAGCATACATACAGTACATGCAGGTGTTTGTTTGCTTTTTAAAGCTTGTAAATGACTATCTGAGTATTCAAAAAGAGTGAGCTTTATTTCCTGGGAAAGCAAGGTTTTTAAAAGCTACATGCTTTTGGCAAACTTCCTCATGCAATGCTTTTAACGTAATGGGCCTTAGTAGGGGAAGTTGTAAGTTAGCAAAAAGCAATTTTGTGAGCTTCCTCAGAGGTGCTAAATTCTGCATTAGACTCGGATTTCTTCATGAAAAACTACAAAAAAACTTTAAGCAAACTTGATCATTTTTCTTTGTACGGCTGCCTTGTATCTCAAGCATCACGTTTGACATCAAACAGAGCTATAATGTGTTTTTTTAAATGCACTTTCAGACACCGATGTTCCTTTTCTTTCTTTTATACATACAGCAAGGTCAGCGTGAGTTTACATTTATGTTCTTAGCAGATGCTTTCAGACCAAAGTGACTTAAAATAAAGTACACAAATCATGGTAATGGTTATTTCCATGACAGATAATTGCCATTCATGTGATTTGTGCACTTCGTTGTAAGTCGCTTGCTTTCCCAAAATTGCGTCACAGGCTGGTTAATCTCAGGTCTCGACTCAAAGTAACACACCATTACCTGCCAACACCTGCTGTCCTTCTCTTCCTGAACTCTCTACCCCGTGAGAGTTCAGTTCACGCTCACCTACATTCGCTCTAATGCATAATGCATTACTCCTTATGCCCTTTAAAAAACTCATTTATTAACCATCCACAGCATGCAAGCTTATTTCACTCTCACAACCTGATAACTTGGTCTCTTGAAGTTAATATCGATCTCTAGTCATCTGTATCATTCATTGATTGTTCTCTGTTGCTTTGATATCTGAAGAGCTTAATTAATTCTCTTTTTAAAGCTTTCTTTTTATGATTGGCTTTCAAGTACAGGTTTAACCTTTTCTTGTTACTTTTTTTAGTACTCATCAAATCTGAACGTAATTACAATTTAACTACAGTTAGATTTTTCTTGTAGTTTATGTTTTAACCAATTTATGTTTAGGTTTCGCTCGTGACTACGTTGGGTTTTGAAGACTTGCAATACAGTGCAAGAGTCAAATGAAGAATATTTTTAGGAATGTTTATGGTTTAATTAATGAGAAATTCTAATCATGTTGTCTTTGTTCGCTGAACGTTTTTGCCCCTATTAAGTTAATCCCTGGATTGCTATTATAATGTATGTTTGCCTCTAATTATGTTAGTACATAACATTTTATCTTTTTATAAGTCGTGTTTTGTGTACTTTATGTGCATGTAGTTTTTATGGGAACATTGGTACATTTTACCTATTCAATCTTTGAATCTTTTCAGTTCAACACGTACTAATCGTTCTATTTGAACGGGATTAAAATTGTCATATTAACAATAAGCAAATTTCCAGAGCACATTCACGTGCACAGTCTTTGATCATATTCTGAATTAGAAAAACATTATGCAGTAACAGTTTTGAGAACATTCATGATTGAGACTGTCCTCCAACACAAAAATGACCCTATAGGTAAGTACCTTATTACGACCTATATTCACATTAGGGTTAGAGGTACCTAGTTAAAGGTAAGCGGCCTATAGTGGGCGTAAAAATAATGACATTGCGTCTGTGGTCATGAAATGATGTATGACTCTCTTTACCAATCAAAATGTGTGTTTTGTTTAATGCCGTGTGTGGACTTTTCACACTGATCTCACTGTGAATAAAACATATTTGAGTAGGTGTTATTCATACGAATGAGCACACTAACCCAACCCTAAACCTACCTGTTACGTTTGATTTTTAGGGGTTTCACCAATGCCGAGTTCAGACTGCATGATTTTCAAAGTAGTCGCGTCACAGATATTTTCACACTGCATGACTATCTGGGGTAGCATTCAGTTGCTGCTGTGTTCACACTGCATGATGGATCGGCGACAGGGGGTTTCACACTACATGACTTTACAATAGGAAGAATCGGCGACAACTTTGTCCAGGGGCCTGTTCAATAAACCAAGATTAGAGTATAAGCCAGTCTTATTTCAGTTAGTCTGACTTATTGCCAGTTAATTTGTATTAAAATAAGTAAGACTATCTGCCAGAAGCCTGGCTTATTTGGTAAACTTGTTTTATGGAACAGGCCCCAGGTCCGCAAACTACCAACCAAACACACGCGAGAAGTGACACGGAAACAACACGAGGTCATGTGTGCAAGACCGGAGTTCTCACGTGAGAATGGGATTATTATTAAAAATGGTAGCGCGCAAGAAGCAAATTGCATGTGCGCTCATTTGCAATGAAAAGAAGATTACGGAGGAGGATATTACCTTCTATACTTTCGTAACTCCTCCCCCAACATCCCGCTGCCCAGATGTTGCTCTCTCATTGGCTGTAAGTCATTCCCGATGTTATTTTCAGTCAGAACACATTTCACACGGCATGATTTTGATTTTCCGACAGGTCCAGATATTTAGCCAAATATCTCACGGGTGTCTGCGACTCCTCTGCGATTTTCTTTTTTAATAGTTCACACTGTGTGACTGTCACTCATGTGAACGAGCACCGATTTGCGTTTGATTTCAGGCATTTGTCACCAACCACAGTGTAAGTATAGTATCTACAGCTGTAATATTTCTGTAACTAAACACATGTAGCAACCCTCAGAATGGTATGTGTAAGTACAAATGTGTAACAGGACATTTATAACAACACTTTTTCTACTTTAAGTACTTGTGTAAAAGAAATGTATAAGAGCAACAACATTTATAAGAGTAACTGGAATCATTTGATCCAGGGGATTTAGATGGGTAGGTATTGGGGTATGTCAAATGGGAGGAGTTGGGTTGTTATATGTGTGTTACGCAAACATTATAGCTGTAGATGTGTACTTACACTGTGTTTACATACACATCTGGTTATAAGTGTACAGCTATTAGGGACACTTAATATAAAAATTATTATTAAATTATTAAATTCACATTTTTATAGTTATCTGATGAATTCTGATAGAATTTGCGTGCTAGCAATCACAGATTCTTTTATGAATCAGTTGAAACAGTTCACACATTTCTCTGAATGATTAATTGATGAATCAGTTTGAATAAAAAGTTTGCTTAAAATCCTTATTTGCTAAACTATTGGAAAGGAAGCATTATGGAAATTCAAAAGTGTTGGGTGTCTGACAACTGACATGAGAGTGAATAAATTGTGACAGATTTTTCATTTTTCAATGAACTTAACCTCCCAGACTCTTTTGTTTCCTGTCAGTGTTGATATCTTATCCTTTATAGCTCATGCAGAAAGCACCCCCGCAATATGCTCTGCTGTCAGGTGTGTCTGGACAAGTGTATGTGTGTGTGTGTGTGTATTGTACAAAGAGCAGTAGTATGCCTGAACGCTCTGTCTGTGGTCTACGGGATGATTCAGCTTTCCATATGGATCCTCTGCCAGACACATTAGCTTCAATCTGCTGGGAATCTCATCACATGCTTCTTGGCTTTATGATGGCATGCTGCTCATCAGAACCAGCGCTGCTCCACTGCTGGTTGTAAAAACCTTCATCAAAAAGGTTTGAGTTTAGAAACATCCCACATACCTCTATAGCTGCTCTGTTGAAGAGTGTGTCATGTTGTCAGCGACAGTTCAAAAGGGGCCAAACCCTGGATATGCAGAAATGATTGATGGGAAGGTCTGATTGATCCTTGGTGCTGAGCATTATGTGCAGCCACCAAAGCTGTCAATCATTTTTTCATCCAAGAATTTGAAGCGTATTTGGCTATGAGGGAATTCTGAAACATTGACATTTGTCGCTGTTAACGCCCTATGAAATGATCCTGTCATCACCAATACTGTAAACAACTCTACAGTAACTAAGAAAGTAAGTTAATGCTTGTCCTTTATGAAAAGGAGGAGCATGCATGGTCAAAAACCTGTATGTCATACAGTAATATTAAAGTTTATTGGTTAAAGGTTTATTGCACTAAATCTTTTTATGTAATGAAGCACCATTAAATCTTAGATCTTTTTTATCACATACATCTTTATCATATACCCATTACCCATCATTTGTTTGGCTATAACCTGACTTGTTTCTGACCCAGTTTCTGGGTTTTTTCTGTGGTTGCAGACTCAAAAGTGGAGACAGATGAATGCAAGCTAGATAAACATGACTAAACGTTTGCAAAAGCATGAAATGCCAATATGCATATTTATGCCCCCACTAAAAACCAAAAAGAGTGTTTGTTTGTTTTTTTGGATGACTCAAAATGACACAATTTGCATCATCTGGCTGACATTTGCAGATAAATAAACATGGAATTCTGGGTGCAGGTAAAACATAGATAGACTAAACATTGTTCATTTACATATAACATTGTAAAATTACAAATCTGCACATTTAAAATGTATTAAAATGTAAGGCACAAAACGTTTTATAGGCTTTTCAAACAATAATGATCTTTCCTGCAACCAACAACCTGACAACCATCCTAGCCTATAAATAAAATCTAGATAACTTAATTATTCCAAATGTCTTGCAGCCACCCTCTCTAGGTTCCAGACTTGAAGGTCAACACCAGCAAGTCTGCTGACCCACTTTTCGATGAGGCACCAGAAGGAGTGCCCAGCCAATAACTGGAAGGCATTCTGCAGTGCACCATCTGTGCACATGGATAGGTCAAATGTCAGCATGCTTGCTGAATCACACCTGGGAAAATTCCTAAAATGTGATGGATTAGAGAGAATCGCTTAAAGCATGCATTAGGAGACCATCATGTTGAATGGACGGAAGAGGTTCATCAATGTAAACTATGCTAAAATTACTTTCCTTATCAGCTGACGTCACCAATGCCTCTAATTTTTTAACAAACCATCTACTTTTTAAGATCCATGATATCTCAACAGATAAAATCAGGTTTAGAATCTTCAATGAAAAATAAAATGAAAAATGTGATGGATCACACTTTATTTTTCATTGATGATTCTGTTCTTGTTGGAAATGTTTCATATTGGATTGGTTGTGGATGCCAGACAGTTAACTTAAAAACATGCTTTACTTGGATATTTAACTGATATGTGAGTAAAATTTGGGGGTTTATTTGAGCGATTCTAGAGTTTTGAGTGTGGAAAAACTGTGCAATTTGATTATGTAAATCAGATGTGGGAAAGCCATTGGATGCGGAGAGAAACTATGGGTGGCTGGAACAGGCCGGTTGTGGGGAACAGGCCTCCATCCAAGCCTCTTAATGACAGTCATTGACCCCCTTCTGTCTACGACTTTTTGAGAATAAAACCACAAAAATGCTCACATTCCTACATTTGTACTGCATAAACAGATGGACAATGTAAGATATTCTGCTGCAAAAGGTAGGATCTTTTACCTAATACCATGAAGAGGCAATCTTTTACACCCTGGAATTTGCTTACACATAAATTTGTGAAGAAAGGTTATCTCGAATCTCCTGTTGTTCTTACCATGATGTTCTGGGTTAGATTTTGTATTATGGTCTGTGTCATTCATCCGTTCATTCTTTATCGCACTTCTGTGAGTAATCTGAGATTTCCATCTCTGCTGGAAATAACCTTAACTACTTCTGATGTGTTGCGAATGTGTGCAGGTGCAGGTACTCAAGCGTAAAATACGATTCTTTTTGCTTTATGGGCATGAAACACTTCGCTCCAACTCACATAATGTAGACCAGTGGATCTTTTCCAAATACAGAACATTCATACTTCACACACACACACACACACACACACACACACATCCTCAAGATCATAGGTGCTCAGTAGGGAACTGGCAAAATGTCTTCTTTTCCCAGATAAGGTTACCAAAGTTGAAATCACGTGCACATATGACCGGAAATGTGAAAGTTAGCCATCCGTGACTCATACAAGCCAGATCTGTCAAATTCAATTTGGAGAGTAATCACTGAAAGACATCCAAAAGGCCTCGGTTTTCCAACCTCTGTTAAAGGTCAGTATGCAGTTATTCACTAAAGTTCATTAATAATGGGTCTGCGTGATGTTCGAAATCAAAATGTGAAATCAAAAGTGAAGGCGTGTGTTTTTTTTTTCTGGTACAAGCTGGCTGACTTGCAACCTTTTTGCTATAGTGAATGACTTTAGCTTTCATTAATGCCTCAATAATGCCATGTTTTAATTTTGCACAAAGAACCCTTCTCCTTAAGCGGTCTGTTATTGACATGGCATTTTCAATTGAGCATTATCTTCTGAGATTTGAAAATTGTCTTGCTAAAGGTCAGCATAAATTTCTATCTCTTCAAACACTGATGGGAAGTTAATAACAAAAATGCATTGTGAAAGAAAAGACAGCAGAAATGCAATATTGTGTACAATTGCAGCCTATGGCTCCAAGCCTGCAGCCATGAATGAATAATGAAGGAGCAAATATATCAATCACAAGTGTCACTTGTTTTTATCTTACCATGTCAAATACGCCACCCAGGTTCTCCTATTCATCACATCCTCCTACATTATCATTTCATTTCAAGGCAGAATGATTTAATATCACTTATGTGGTTGAAGGCAACTTTAAGAGTGTTTAACGGTAGACATGTGATCTTGTGGTTTCCCTTGTGGCTGTTATTCGTTAAATATAACAGTTCTGAGGGCATAGATGGACACGGAGGGGGTGAAGCTTTGAAAAGAGATGAATATAAAAGTACAAAGAAAGTACACACTTTGAAAGAAATCCTATGTTGTAGTGTATTTGCTTTAGTGAAGAAAAAATATTGTGTCTAAAATGTACTTAAAATTAACCACAAAGCAATATCACACTCGCAGTCATGTTGGTAAATCATGTGGATTATTGTGCTGTTTTTATAGTCTGATTGTATTCTTGTTCGGACCGCACCCATTCACAACAGGGCAAGTGATTTTGCTAAATTTCTCCAAATTTGTTGATATGAAGAAACCCATACATCTCAGATAGCCTAAGTATGTTTTCAGCATATGTTCATTTTTGGGTAAACTATTCCTTTAAATGCATTTCCCCAATCCAAAAAAGACCCTCTATTGAAACAGAACTACAAAAACGGCTCCGTCATTTAACAATATATGGTAAACCACAGATCAAGGGCCCTCATAAATTTTCAAAACATATTTATGAAGCATATAATGCATTAAAAAGGGCTGGTTGTAAATATAAATAAGTATAGGAAACTGGGTTTAAAAGCTATACAGTATGTAAATAGCAGGCTGTTCGCTTTAGAGTGATGGAGGTTTTTCCACACACCGGAAACAGATTATTAGAAAATCATACAAATTTGACAATGACAAATGACATGCACAAATAATATGTGTACAAGAGGGATTACACCTATTTCATATACAGGAATTTGATATTATACTTGATGTAATGACATTTCAGCATGCTACATTAAACGTACATCAAACTTACATGGTATATAATTCTTCATAAGCTTAACGTGTTAGCCATAAGCAAACAATACGTAGGCTTTTGAGCTCTTCATTGTGAACTCAAACAAACCATTTATACTTTCAAATGTGAAGTGCGCCATGTAATTTGTAGCTGCCCCTGCGCTGCAGATGAATTTGAGGGGCCACGTACTTCACTGTGTTCTGCTTTAAAAGATTTTTTGTGGGATTTCAGACTGTGCTAAGCCTAAATTTGTGGGTCGTAGTTTAAAAACTGCCCTTATCTATGTAGAATTATCACAGGAATTCGGAGGTTTCCGTCACAGAAATTGTTTGCAGATCTGATACGTGGTATATCCAAAATGTAGAATTTGGGAAACATAGAACCTACTAATTTAGAAAAAAACGGTAAAACTGGAATTATACCACTGTAACGTTTATGAACACTTTTAATTTGTGAAAATGAAAAACAACACAGCTAACATTATAAATGTAAAACGCTCTTTTGGTGCTGTGTGTACAGAATTATCTCAAATTAAGCCATGCGGTCAGGAGGGAGGAAAATAGTAATTACAGTTTCAGAAAAAAACAAAAGGTTGTCTAGCGGCACACCCATTCCTATAAGACAAATTCAGTAAAAATCCATCGAGTCTGTTACAGTGAGGAAGGGTCAGTTCCTGTGATTCCTTCAGTTCTGTAATAGATTACATCATAGCATCCTGCTGTTCTGTGAATGGCCACATTGAATACTGTCTAAGTAGCCTGGGTCTCGCTATTGAACTAGAATTACATCAATATTCACTGGACCATAGAGCACTCTTTGTGTCCTCAGCAACTACAAGATTGATTCTTTCTCTCTTCCTCAGTTTCTTTTCTTCAATTTCTCAAGTCTTCAAAGGGATCCGAATGCTCCCTGCTGTTTGAAGAAAGCAGTACATATTACCCATAAAGCCTGCCTAAATTGTATGACTTCTGCTAAATGAAAAATATGTGTAGGTTAAAGACCTGATTATAGGAGCAATTCATTCGAAAAGACAGTGTTTTCCCACTTTTGCCAAAGACAAAGCATGTTTTCTGAATGTGGGCCCTCTACTGGATGTTTTAAAATTCAACTCATTAAGGATTGCATGCATATATAAAGACTTGATATTTTTATATGTATGGCTGTTTTTATTAATAACAATAACTGACCTGGTTTTAACAGGAACTGGGTGCTTGCAGCCCTAAAACAACTGATTGCAACACCAGCTTTAAATTCAACTAGTCAAAATATTAATTTTGTGCCTTAATGGTCTGTGTATCATCTGCATAAACACAAAATGACTCCCTTTTGAATTTTCACTTTCTTGACTAGGATGCATTTTTAGCACATTTTAAATTTGCGCCGCTATATTTGTGACATAAGAGCAAAGATAATGGATAGCAAAGATGAATCTTGATATTCTTGATTGCATACCTGTTAAAAAGATCCAATTGCTCAAACATTACATATGTTTCCTTATTAAAAATGTATCCAAATGTATTGCACAAAATGACTGGTTTATTTATATCATAAGGAACACCCCCGAACAGTGTTATTCAAAATGTTTTATTTGACTAAAAACGTGCAAGAAAAGTGAATCTAATATTTTGTAAACATTTCAGAATGCGTGCAGTAGAGGGTTAAGCCAGACCGTGTGTATGTGTATACATACCCAGGAGGAGGGGTTGTACGCATGCGCACTGGAGACACTAACCACACGCGGCTCAATCACGACATTTATTCGGCGTCCACTATGCATCATCTCAACACTCTCGGTGTAAGGACGTCCAAACACAGTCGAGCGTACTGTAAATACTGTATGTGCACCATCCACTCCAGCCTACGGGATTCTCTCCGCAAATAACATGGGTTAAGAGGAGGATGTCTGGATAATTCATTTCAACACTTTGCAAGGATGGGGACTCGGATATTGTCTTTTGGCAGAGGCATTTTGACAAAGACGAAGAGAGAAATCAAAGAAGGGCTGTAATATCATCCTTCCACTCTTTCATTTCCTTTCCTTCTTTTCTTTTTGAGAGATGATCGCAGAGTTGGTGTGCAGCGCCGTGGCACTGCTCCTGTATGTCAACACACTGGACGCCGATTTCTGCTACGATGACAGGTATGCCAGTGAATGAACCTGATACATCCGCACGTTCTTGATCGTCGTAGTGAGTTCACCGGTTTCGTAGCAACCGGAGAACGTTGAGCCGAATGTAGAAGCGGCGGCTTTTGTTCTTTTCATTCTGTTACATGTTGCGACAGCGCATGGAATGGCGGCGCGAGCATGACAACTGTCAGCGGATAAACAGAGCCAGTCGTGCAACTTTGAAACATTAAGTCTTGAGCGTGTGTTGCTAGGTTTTTTTATTTATTTTTATTATTGGAATGCACTCAAGGACTCGAATCACGTACTGTCTATTTGTGATGGTCGGGAAAGTGATGATGCCTAAGAATATCGCACTCTGCTCGCTAATTTTTATCAGGGGCATTGTCAGCCCGGGGGGAACTGACCGTGTTTGAGCCTGGCAATTTAGAATTAGAGTCAGACGGTGATATTTGGGGATGGGAAGTGTGTTTCGGTTCCTTTTATGATGCTTTGAGCACTTTTAAGGGGAAGGGGTGAGATTCGCGTGGCATGCATTTACTGCCCTATTTGCCAAAATAATGAGAGAGTCATGTAGTCTTATCCACAAAACCGATAAAGTCTAACACATCAAAAATAATGGTAAAGTTTGAAGCAAACTTTTTAAAGACTTCTTAAAGGGGCGGTATAAATGAGAACTGAATGCAGCCTATTGTAAATAATAGCTACAATCTCGGAACATATTTAATACATAGAATATTCATACAATACTCATATGTATGTTTAACTGCGCATTTTCATATTAAAGCTTATTAGTTGAAGTCTCACGACCCTTAAGTAGGCTACAGTTAATTTTGGATCGACGTTAATTTGCGGATAAGCACGCGAGTCGGATCAATTAAGAAACCATTTAGACTGATTCATAACGTTACTTGTATTCCAGTCGCACTGTATGAGAAGAACCACATCAACTTCAATATCGTGAAAATATGATGAATCTCAGTTGCTAGCCTTATAATAATACGCGTCGTAGGACAAATATCTCAGCACTTGGTCTCGCCACTTTCTAACGGACGGAAAAGCCACATGTCTATCAGTTCTCTCGCTTGGAGAACGGTAGCTTTTCATAATCGTTTTACTCCTCTACCCCATTGGGATGACACATTTATTTTCCTAATTGGCGTTAGGGCACGTTATAATAACATTAAAGAAAACTAGAGCTGCACGACAGTTACGCGCCGTTGAGAAGCAATAATCCAGAGAGCAAGCAAGCGACGAGAGCGTCCACTGTCGAAGGTTGTGAAATGAATGTGTCTCCAGGGTTAAGTTCCTACATTTACAGTGACTAATTTATTTAATTAGACGCCTTACTGACGTTCCTATGCTATATAAACCGTATAAGCTTAACATGTTTTTCTTTCTTGCCTATCTCAAAAATGTGTTTAATCTTAAAAATGGGGTTTCTCATTTTCCCCAGGTTGTCAAGACATGCATTTCTCTGCCGTTTTCCTCAAAGCATGATTATTAGAGCAAGTATGAGTTATCAGGGCAGTAAAACCAAAGTTTGGAGATTGCGGACTGCATTGGGTTTATTGTGTAAACTGCAGTCTGAGGAGATTTGTCAAGCAGTGCCTTCTGTTTTCAAATGCCTCATGTTTGTAATTAGTAGCAGGCTTCATTTAAAACTAGAAATGACATTTCGTCTCACGGCGTTCCCTGAGGTGGAAAGGACTGCAGAAACAAGTGTCAGGCAAGTCCTGGGCAGTGTTACGCCTCCTGTGCTGGTTATCATTTAATTTGCGTTGAGAAAAAGCAGATGTGACGTGGCGTGGTAGAGAAGCCGTTTTTTTTCGTTAGGAGTCCTGATATCATACATGTAAATGAAAACGGTCTCTTAAATCACTGAACTGACCTCTATTATTCAACCAAAGGCTTGTGAGGACCAGGGTTGGTAACATTTAAGTGAGCACTATCAGATATCCTTAGTCGTATAAGGGCTTTATTAAAAACGGGAGGTTGGCATTTGATTTTGGAGCATAATAAAAGCGTTGAGGAATGGGGGTTATGATTTTTTAATGTGGAGACAGGAAACGGAGCACTTAGCAAAGTGGTTCTGCGCATATATATATTGCGACCAGAGTAATGCACAAAACATGCACTTCAAAATGCTGGCTAAAAAGCTTCCAAAAATGAAAAATATGAAATTTTGATCGCAAAGGCAGCATGCGTTATACATCAACATTACATTATATGTCTGGATTGCTTAGTCACTTTTTAAGAAATGACATTTGGTTCCTTTTTCAGGCAACTCATGGATGTTTCGTGTTGGAAGAATTTCTCAACAGGAATTATTGTCTTAAGGATTATAACAGAATTCTAAGTGAAAAAGCATATTCCCGATTTAAATAAGTTGCTTTTTAAAAGTGCATCTGCGTCTCTTGTGGTTTTATGCATGATGCACTGCTAAATCCATTTGTGAAATGACTGTTACTGTAAATCTAAAGGGAAATTGCCCTCTAATACTACAAGAAGCTAAACTTTCTGTCGCTTCCTCATTAAAAACTTCAGCTGCTTCCTCTTCTGTAATCCGTGTACCGTTTATGCTGTTGAGACACACCATCACTCAGGTCTATTAGGAGCTCAGGAAGCTTGACTTTAGTGCTGCGTGTCCAGCTTTCCCTAGGGAGCCCTCTGTATCTGCTCTCGGTCTCCAAATCACACTCGACCCTGACACCTGCACTACAGAGTGGAGGCCATAACTTGTGGAGCTCAAATCTGATGCTATAATCCCCACACCCAGAGCAGAGATGGAGAAAAGAGTGGATAGATGCCAGGGTTGAGTTATAGCCTCATCTCCGTGGCCTGCTGTGAACCTGTCCAGAGGCCTGATAGATGAACTCGCTTGAGGAATCGTCGTCATTCACCTGAAATTGAGGGCAAACCCATTGCCGTTTCAAGTTCTCGCGGGCTTTATTTATTTGGGGTTTGTGGTTTTGGAAAGAGAAGGCTTTGAGTCGGATGAATGAGTTCCTAAGATGGGTAATTTTTCTTTTTTCTTTTTGCATGTCGAGTTGATTCAGATACGTTTTGAATACTTCCTCCACAAGTACTTATAAAGACAGCATGAAATGGCATTTGCAATGCATTCATCTTCCATAATGTGACAGTTTTCAGAGTGTAGAAGAATATGGAGCTAAAAATAATGCAATATGGGATTTGTCTGGACCGTGAAAAGTGGACCATGGTACACTAAGATATTATTGGTTAATATTTTTTGACTTTCTGTGCAACCATGGCTATGTAAGGAGAAATTATAAAATATTTATGTAAATTATGTGGATATGGAAAAAAGAAGTGTTTGAATTGGACAAATAGATTTTTTTTATCATTTTAAATTCATTTTTTATGTCAATTAAATTTAGATCTTTAGAAAAAATATGGTAACGTGTACTGCATAATTTGAAGGATTTCTATATATATATATGTATATATGTATATGTGTATATGTATGTATGTATGTATGTATATATGTATGTATATGTATATATGTGTATATATATGTATATGTGTATATATGTGTATGTATGTATATATCTGTATGTGTATATATATATATATATATATATATATATTTTTTTTTTTTTTATAATTTTACATTGCACTGTTTTAAAATTAAAGGGTAGTAAACTGCCTTTTTTTGGGTTATTTTAATGATTTATATTAGTGCTGGGCAAAAATTGTGATTTAATTGTATTCAAAACAAAAGCTTTTAGATACTATATTTATAATGTATATATAACTACATACACATGCATGTATATGTTTACGAAAAACATTTTTTATGTATTAGATAAATGCATATATAATAAAGATTATATAAATATATATGGATGTTCATGTAAATATTTTATGTAAGGGATAATGTACAGGCAGCCGGTAGTTATCGCAGAAATAAGCC
>JAUCMU010000036.1:18237698-18253493 GCA_032275025.1 Enteromius treurensis
TTCGGTTGTCGATAACGAGGGGTTCAAGTATTTACTCAGTGTGCTCGAGCCCCGTTATCTATTACCAAGCCGGGCGCGTTTCTATTTATATTGTTTTTAATAGTTTTTTTTGTCCCACCCCCCAGGAAAAAAAATTGTGATACGAACCGAATCGTGGGTTTGGTGTATCGTTACAGCCCTAATTTTTATTAAATAAATGTGTATAAATGGATGGTATTTCTAAAGATCATGATCTTGCACAAACTGAGAAATACAGCTTTTTTTGAACTGTTTTGGTTCTTGCTAATAGTAGTGTCAACATAAGGAGACGTTTAGTGGTTTGGCATGTGCGGCTTAAGTCACATTTTTAGCAGTTTGTGAACAGCTTTTTCGAATTTAGTTTAATTGATCATTTTTAAAGACCCTTCATTTTGCCAAAATTCAGAGATGTTCCTTTTGACAGATTGTGTTTGTATGAAAATAAAAGACAGAGGAGGTGAGCCAGAGCATGCTGGTATATTCATGCTGCTAGTCTGTCCTAGCATATGCCCTCAAATTTGTGAGACTCTAAAATGCAAGTGTATGTCCTTTCAGTGGCCTTTCACGCCTTTTTGTGATAATCGCTAAAATGCTTTTTGTTTTTTGTTTTTTTTTTCACAGAGACCAGACATTTCTTGTGGCATGAACAGAGTCTCTTCTTACAGTCCTTCTGGGAAGTCTGTTACCGTCTATGAAAGTGTTACAGGGCAGATGTGTAGGGTGTAACTTATGCTTTCTGATCCCTTTTGGCCCAAGCCGCCTATGTAACTAGTTAAAGCTATAGACTTCTTCTTTCTTCCGTTATCTGATTACTAGAGTTCATCTGCCATGTAATGATGTTCTCATAGTAAAGCAATTGGCCTAATAGTAAGATCTGTAAAAGCTGTTTTTCCCAAGAGGGGCTGCGTGATATAATGAAAAGCGGTGGTCGCTTTTTCACCA
Source organism: Enteromius treurensis (assembly GCA_032275025.1). Taxonomy (NCBI): domain Eukaryota; kingdom Metazoa; phylum Chordata; class Actinopteri; order Cypriniformes; family Cyprinidae; genus Enteromius; species Enteromius treurensis. The sequence goes on from JAUCMU010000036.1 coordinate 18,238,659, forward strand.
TGCTAATTTAGTAGTCAATGTGCTGAGTGGGCTTTTTTTCTTTCTTTCTTTTTGTCAATAAAGCCTAAATGGAAATGGCGCTTTCATTGATTTCCCATTAGCGGACAATTGATTCATACATGCGGGTAAAAAAAAAAAAAAGTTGAAATGGATGCTGATGTGTGCACATTATTTTTTCGAAAAAGGCTCAAAGATGAAAGTTCCATAAATTGTACAGTATAATATATATATAATACTTTTTTTTTTTTGAAAAGTCCACACCCATTCTCTTTTTGCTTTGACATGGTTGCAAACTAGATAATGTGGCTATTGTGGCGTTTAGATCAACAATGTCCAGCCATGACCATGTTGATTTCATGGTGGCCCGAGATGGTTTGTTCCGACTGCAGAGCCCCCGACCCTTTCAATGTGTGTCTGCTTCACTGTTTGTCGAAGCCCACCGACTGAAAGCCTTTAGTCTCACTCTGTCTGACCCTAATTCAATAATACACCAGCTGACATTTTGACTAACTTGCCAGACTGACATATTAAAATACATTGACTTAGTTTAACGTGCTATCGATTTTCTGTTGTTGAACAAGGAACGGTTCAAAGTGTCAAATCTATTAGTTATTATCTTAAGACAGAGCCCTTTGTGCCTCACTCATTATTTGACATTACGTGGGTGTAAATTGGTGATGCATTTTGTGACTTTGAAATGTCAATAAATGATTTTTCCTTCCAGCTGTATCAAATGATTTGTAATGGTTCGAGTCCCAGGTCCGGCAGGGATTGCGGGTGGGGTTAGTGAATAACCAGCCCTCTCTCCACCTTCAGTACCCTGACTGAGGTGAGACCCTTAAGCAAGGCACCGTTCCCCCAACTGCTCCCCGGGCGCCACAGCAACGGCTGCCTGGTTCTTCCCTTCTCACTGCTGTGTGTGTGTGCACTTGGATGGGTTGAATGCAGAGCACAAATTCCAAGTATGGGAAACCATACCTGGTCACATGTCACATCCTATTTAAATTATTTATTTATGCAAATAGATTTTTTTATTTCCCGTTTCAAGGAAGCTGTGATGCGGCAAGACCTTTAGATATGATTTACAGCATGACCCAGTGCTCTTCCAGCAGTGACCTCTTGATTAAGAACATTATTTCGTATTCCCATTGATTTTACATGTCGAGCACAAGCTCCACTTTCTTTAGTTTATTTTAGTAATATGACTAATAATCATTTGTTTAGTACTGTTCAGTTTGGTATTTGTTGAATGCATGAATGCAAAAATAACAAATGAACGCCAAATAATGAGTAAGTGAATGAATGAATGAATGCAAAAGAATTCTCAAATGCAGTATGAATGGATGAATTCATTTAATGAAAAAACTAATGCAAAAGATTATCAGTGAATGAAATAACAAAAGAGCAACTGATAGAAAGAGCGAGTGAATGAATAAAAGAATAACTGAAAGAATGAAAGACGTTTGTGTGAGCTGCTCAACTTGGATTGTGTGTCCTCAACAGTTCAGTTCTTTATTCTGACAAATTAATTGATTTCCCTCTTTTATAGCCCATACAGCTTTTCTTCATGAAACTGCACAATAGAACAAGGCTGTTGTCCCTGAGAGCTCTTCTCGCATAAGCACCACATAAGGGGAAGGTATTCTGTTATTGACCTGCAGACATTCTCATGGGAAGAAACCATAGACAAAAGCCCAGGCAGGAGAGCAGAGTGGACAGACCGGACGGCCTCTCTGTAGGCACTCTCAAAATATGACTGCGGCCCTTTCAGACACTGAAGCCGGGTGATGACACATACTTGGCAGACCGAAAAACACATCTCCCTACTGCCTGTGCTCGCAACCCCCCTTTTCACTTGCTGGCACAAATAGGACACAATTGTGCATTGTCTCAAACTTTTCAGAAGAATATCTGGAACCTTTTTTTGGCTGTATTGAAGGGAGCTATGTTAGTTTCGTTAAAGCGCATTAGACTCTGGATGTACTTGCAGTATATGAACGGCTGCTGATGTTCATGCACTTTGGCAGAAAGAATTTCCTCTGTGCGCTAAGCTAATCACGCGTCGAAACGAAGTATCCATCCGATTCGTAAAAAAGGAAAGGCAATCCATGGAAAACGCTCACTGCGTAGTAGGTTACTTGTTGCTTTTTGATTCCAGAGACCGGCATAAATCTTGCTCCCAGTCTGAGGCAACTGGGCTCTAGATTACACAGGACTTATTTTGGATTTCACTTCTCATTAGAGCTGTGGTCAGCCAAAACGTAACAACGTGCCAGTCACGGCAGGGATAGAGCGATAAGCAAACATTCTTTGACAGATGTGGTCACAGTATCCCCGGCACGCTGATTAGACTCTAGATGAAGCAAAGTGGCCAGTTTCTGGATCGCGTGATACCACTGATCCCCTGAGAGTTGTCAAGAGTAAGAACTCACACTTGCATGTAAAAAAAGCTTCTCTGCTTTCTTTTATAGTAGAGAAGGATCTGCCCATGCCAGAGATTGGCTTTCACGTTATTTGTCTCACTAACACCAATTACAGTCATTTTAGGGAGTCAGACTTCCTCAGGGTGCTGTCAAGCCAAATCAGGCAGTGGCTCAAGAATTTACACACTGGTCATGCAACCCGAGAGCTTCCACTGTTACTGATATTCAGTTACCATTCACCGCCAGAGCTCCAAGTGTTCGTTTTTGGTTCACACTTCATGTGAAAGCCGATCTCGGAAGCCCCTGCCTGCCGGGCCTGGCACAGAGTTTGTTGTCATGTCTGGGCTTCTGGGTGTCGAGTCTTCAGGCGGTGGTGTTTGTTTTCTCTGGCTCACCAATATATCCAGTAAATTGGCACCTCCTTCCAAATGATTCAGAGGTGTAATTGAACCACAATGGCTCTCGTGTTATCCTTTTGTTCAGAAGGATGAAGATCTAATTTGACGAATGACTTGGAGAAAATAAAGAAGGTACACCTGAGGGGGAAGAAATCGTGATATTCTGCCAAGAAAGTGAGTGATTCAAAGTCGAGGCAGGGAATTGAAATGTGTCTGATGACGGAGAGCTTTATCTCACGGAGCAATGTAGTTCTCAGAGCATCTGTTTTTCTTGTGGACTCTTACAAGGCAATCGTTGCAATTTCAACACGTCTTGTTGAAAATTTCCCCCAAGACAACCAAGACGTTGAAGCATGTCCTGAACTAGTTCTTTTTGGCAGTTTGGTCTGTCGTAACATCTCCTCGTTTTTTTCCCCAGTTCCATCTGTTCTCATGGGCGACTGGTCGATAGGCGTTCGCTGCTGGCGACTGTGCAAGTAGCAAATGATCAAAGACATTGGCTCGCTCTACAGCCAGGGATCCGTTGCTCTTTTTGCATCATATCTTTCTTTAGTAAACATGTTTCCATTAAACCTTTTGTCTCCATTCTGTGTTAATTGCATGTTCTTGGCGCCACTGCTGTGACGGCTGATTATTCCTTTGTGCTGATGGCGCGTTATCGCACTTGTCACGTATTTCCCGATGCATGTTTTAATTACAGCTTATGTCATTGCATGCGCTCTCTATGGAGACTAATTACGGTTTGACGGTTCAGCAGCATCTTCTTGTGCTGAGGCACACATTCACGATCACAGGAGGTAGAGGGGGTTTGTTTCACAGCAAGATACCACAACCGCCTTGGGTTTGAATGACATGGATTTTGGCATGGATGACTGGATATGGAATAACGTAACTGCCTAGTTGCTTTGTTTACACATGTTTGTGTTGTTTGATTGCCTTGAGGGCTTTCTCTGTCTTGTTGGGCGGTGCAATGCAGGCAGACAGCGTGGGCACAGTGTGTGTCTGTGGCCCTCAGAGCATATCCCACCCTACCTCCTCCCGTTCCCTGAACAAACTCTACGCTTTTACAAGATCTTCGTCAGACATATTTAGAGTCCCAAAGCCGCTTCCTAGGGAGTAAACTGCGCATTTATCCTTCCACTCACTCATTCCCTTCTACATTGGCCATCTTCATGCATTTTTCATTCCCCTTAGCTTTTTGTCTCTGTTTCTTAGGAATAGCCAGTAGATGGTTTCTTTCACAGTTAAGTTGGTTTGATTGACAGTTTTTTGCTACCACTTTGTGCTTGCTTAGAGCTCAATGGAGGTCCCTGTCTTTCTGTTGAGCTTTTATTTGTTTTTAGTCAAGGGTGCAACACATGTCCTCACTTTCTAAACTTTGAGGAAAGTCAGAATCCATCTTAATCCCTCATCTTAATGTGCCCCAGTCAAACCTCACAGACTTGACTTTAAGGAAATTTTTGTGTGAGGAATGTTAAATGAATTGTTTTAGCTGACTTTTGAAGAGAATATCGCGGAAGAATATTCTTATTTTATATATCTTATCTTATATTTGTTGTTAAATATGGAGTCCTGCCATTCATTGATGTCTGCAACACAAATGGTCCAGGTTGAGTTACATACCAAGTTTAATGCTTTTGTTCAAGTTTGGAAAAAAACAAAACAATTGTAGTGATTCTTGCCTGACTGAATGATTTTGACAAAGCTGCAAGATTTTGTCAATGTTCAGTTTACACTTTCTTAGTCATGCCCTCTCATGATCTTTTGTAGAAAGTTATAGATATAGTTCATTTGTTCTTTAAACAGAGCGAGCATCAAATGCGCTTTAATGGTGTGTAGTAAACGAAACATTTACACAGAGCATACACAATTCATATTGCATTTATTAATTCAAAATTAGGCAAATATACTGTAAATTCCAATGTTTATGACTGGATTCCGAGACTTTGTTTGCGTTTTCTGTATCTTGGAAATTGTAGAACCCTATATTATCCTATCCTATTATCCCTAAATTACCCTATCTTTTCTACAATTAATTAGGTTTGAATCTAAAACGCTTTCTTTTTCTCCACACAGCCGTGCTATCAAGACCAACCAGGACCTTCTCCCTGAAACGCCATGGATCAACATCTTCTACGATGACTTCTGGGGGACACTTCTCACCCACAGCGGTAGCCACAAGTCCTACCGCCCACTCTGCACGCTCTCCTTTCGACTCAACTACGCCCTGGGTGGCTTAGATCCCTGGGGTTACCACCTGGTCAATGTGGTTCTACACTGCACCACGACCGCCCTGTTCTCTAGCCTCTCAAGCCTGCTGTTGGGGTCGGGTTGCTGGAGCCTGCTGGCTGGGCTTCTATTTGCCGCTCACCCCATCCACACCGAGGCTGTGGCGGGCATCGTTGGCCGGGCAGACGTAGGAGCCGCCCTCTTCTTCCTTCTGGCCATGAGCTGCTACATACGCCACTGCTCACTGAGGAAGAGTGGTGCCTATGGACGGAGCTGGACGTGGTTCTTGGGCACCTTGGCGTGTGCTTCCTGTAGCATGCTTTGGAAGGAGCAAGGAGTGACAGTGCTGGCCATAGCTGGCATGTACGACGTGTTTGTCTTCAACAGGTTGAAGCTGCAGCAGGTTCCCGCGCTCTTCCAAAAGGTAAACAGCCTTTATCCACCATTTGGAGCACCAGCTGTGTTTTTATACGCGTGTATCAGATTTCCTAAACTCTTGCTGTGTTTGTGCTGAGCCCAGTGATGTGTGGATGGATTGCGCATGTGTGTGCTGGTGGATAATTTGTATAAAAGTTCATGTATGGTTTTTGCTTTCCATCAGGATGAAATAAAAAAAAAATTGGCATGTATGTTCAACTGAGTGAACCGCAACAAACCGTATAATTTTTTGTCTTCGGAACACACTAGAAAAATGCAAGAGCAGATGGCAATCAAATGAAAATGGGTGTTTATTTGGTGTATTTACATACATACATCTGGCCAGAGATGTTTGTGATTTTGCTTGGCAGCACACAGTGACCAGTAATTGCGAGAAAATGTTTCTGCACCACATCAAATTTCGGCAACCTTATTGCAGCTATGTTCACCTCTTTGATTTGGAGTTTGCTGAAGGCCGGCTTTTTAAATTTAAATGACCCGTTCCGCTTTCTCAAACTACTGTTCATCCGAACCCGTCACGGGTGAAGTCAGTCCCCAGTAAACTCCTGTTTTTAATGAACCCTTTATAATTGGAAAATTTTTGAGAGAGGCCGGAAAGGCCTGGCTAACGTTCTGAATTTGTTTTATTAACGACCAGAGTGCAATCGTAACAAATGCTCCTTTAATGACGTCTAATGATGTGGATGTATTGTGTTTACAGGAGAACAGTAATTAGCGTGGTAATCACTCATAAACAGCAGCAGTCAATGAGTGTGTAAGATGAGGTATGGTGGAGAAAGAAAGGACAGGAAAATCAATGATGTTAGAAGGACTGCACGCAGTGATGCCTTGCTCCTTAGTGTGCAGATCTCTGCTCTTTCAAGCAACTGACCATCAGGTTGACTTTTGCTTAAACCTGGCTTGTCAAGAGGATTTACTATCGACCGTCAAAACACACTGACATTCATAACCATAAGACAGTCAGCACAAACCAAATTGACGTGTGGACAAATGGGATTGAGAATTACAGACCCATTGAACTCTCATTCTGGAGTGTAAAGATTTTGTACAAAATAATGTGTGCATAGTGAATGGTCGCTATTGACTATTTAATTGCTCATGCTTTTTTTATTTCGTTTATTTAGATTTCCCTCAAGTAACACATATTTAAAAGGATAAAATGGAAATTTTGCCTTGTTAAATTAAACCCTTTTTGTTCTAAATTTGATTTTTTATTTTTTTTTATTTTTTTTATGTTTTTATAAGATATTTTGAAGAATTTTGCTAAGCGTGCAGATGTTGGTAGCTATTGACTTCTATAGTATTTTCTTCCCTACTATGGAAGTCAATGACTACCAGAAACTGTCAAAAATATCTTTGAAATATCTTTTTATGTCTAGCAGAAAAATGAATCTCCTACAGGCTTGAAATAACTTAAGGTTTGCATTCTCCAGGTATTTACCTGTCATCCTTGTTCATCTGTCTGTATTGTTTAAAAATTTAACCGTTTAAGGTTGAGTATATGATGACAGAATTCCATTTTTGGGGTGAGCTAAAAAATACTGCTAAATAAATAAATATGCATTTTTTAAATTTATTTAATTAATTAATCCAATTTAATTAATTATTTAATTTATTTTTTTATTTTCAATCTGTAACTTTAACCATTTAGATAAAATACTAGTTTATTCTTTACAATATTAAATAATATTGTTGAGAGATTACTTAATTTATTCTTTTCAAAATGTGTTCAAAATAAATAGATCTTAATGGCTCTTAAATTTTATTTCTAGCACTGTTCATTTTTCATGATTTGCGCTTACAAGAGTATTTTGAACCAGTATTGCTTCACTTCTCATCACAATAGCCTGTGACATGTCAGAGGGAGGCCAGTCTGTGATGCTGTCTGCCTCTGGCTTATTCATAGACTGCAGCAGACAGGCCTTATGATGGCACATCACTTCAGCCTGGGTAGTCTGGCCTGTAGGTGACAAAAGAGCATGATCTCTCATATCTGACAGCTCTCTGCGCTCTGATTGACCATCTCCTCATCAATCATCAGCTGTTCTATCAGCCGCAGCTGTCATTTAAACTATATTAAGCCGTTCAGTAGAAATGCTTCGCCCCACAGAGTGCCAGAGAGCATTCGTTTGTCCGCGAACCCATGTGCTTCACATATCCTTTCCGCATCAGGGCCCGGCTGTGTTTTCACATCGCTGTCATCCAGTTCAACGGTATTAGCACGTTGTCAGAGGCAAATAATTCCAGATTTTTCTCTTTGAGGGGAGACCGTGTCACTCTGACTTACGACAGCTTAGCGTAAAGTAGAGTCGAAGGGGAAGCCAGAATTACTGTGTAAACATATAAGCATCAAGACGTTTACGATCCGCAAACCCAAGGACAAATACCTCTCATCTGCCAGGCTGCAGTGCGGCGATTATTCCAGAGATGAAAGCTGGATGGGTTTTAGCAAAGACAAACTGCATCGTACATCCAAAGGCCTGAAGACTCATTCGCTATAATGAGACGATAAACTAAATGTGGGGGAATAAACTAAAAAGCACCAGCGTTTAGATGTTAGAGCGCATTCGTCAATGTGGCATAATAAACACATCTATAATTCTCTTTGCCTGGTGCTGTGCTTTTGGTCTGTGGACTTGCTTAATGTATGAGGCGTAGAGACAAATTAATGGCCGTTCCTCGTCCATCCATATTAAATGTGTAGGCTTGGATGAGAATAGCGACGTGATCGTAAATTGGGCCTCTTATCTGATTGTGGTATGCGGTTTATGACATCATCCCATAGCTTTATATCAATGCTAAATCATAATGTCTGCTATAAGTAAATGCTCTCTGGGCAGCTGGTCTGGACTCAGGATGATCACTTATAGAGATAGATGGCGCATTCGATTCAATTATCTCAGGTTTAAGAGGGTCTGGTCATTGTGAGGCTTCTAAACTGCATTAAAGTGTTTCTTAGAATCTCCCTGGTCTGCTCAGAATGCTCAATTTATTTCCCATCTTCTCTTGGATGCCACATTTAATTTGATGTGTGAAAATGAGGCTGGAAGAAATGGAAGTCGGTCTGTTTACCATGGGATATTGTTTGTAGTCAATCTTTAGTGGTTCTTCATCTGAAAATGTCACTTCAAGGCAAAAAAAGATTGTGGTTTTCATAAGAAAAAAAACCCTACACACACACATATATATATATATATCGCGCGCAATAACGGCCCACCACTAATACATATATATGTATATGTATGTATATTTTTATCCTGCCAATTCAAAAATGGCAAGTAGGCATCCAGACTCAACTTCAAGTAGCATTTTTCATCCTCTTAAATTGTAACCCAGTGTTACAAAGTCTTTTTCCATATCATGATGATCATTCACATGCTAACGCTCTTTTTGCCTGGATCTGAGTGTAATGGTCTGGCTACACATTCCTCACACCTCTGCTGTCTCTCTACCGTAATGATGGCCAGACAGGCATATCTGCTGTGAATGCATAATGAGCTCTTTCCTCTCTTTCCATTAGAGCCATGGTTCCATTACCCCTGCAAGCAGTTGTATTCTTCTCTCCTTTTGTGGCTGTAAAAAGGCCTTATTTTTGGGAAAAACACTTTCATTTCAGAAAATCAAGAAACGTCTTGGGTAGCATTTTACTGGCATGTTGAAAGTAATTTAAGGCTCTGTTTTAAAACCTAATGACCGTTGGCATCCTAACTATCACAGAGCCTCCTAAATGACCAATTTAAACACTATTTGAATAGACAGCACGCCTGTGTGGCACTTAAATAAAGCTCCTTACGGTATATTTGACTCACATCATTTAATTCAATATCATGATGAGTAAATACAATGTATCTTAGGAGGCAGCATATAATTAAGATGCCTGCCTATGCTTAAAATGCAGTCTAGGTAGTCAGCCTGCTTGGTTTTAGAGCTGAACGTAAGTGTGCGCATGCGTATGAACATGAAAAAGTGAGAGAAGGATTTAAGCACATGAGCACATGTTGAGTTAACAGGGAGCTGAGATCTAAGCCCCTTTGGCAGCGTCTCCCTCCAAAGCTCTTGGGGGATTTTTATTGAGAGTCCTGGTAGAGCTCTAGGATGCTTTTGGTCATTGCTCACCCTTTTAAAAAAGCCTCCACACTCACAGCCAATCAAAGTGGATTTGCAAACTTTATCTGTAACCTTTGGTCTAAAATTAAAAGAATTTTTAGAGTAGGTCTAATGAATGTAGGTTTTTAACATTTAGCATTCACATATAACATTGTTGGCACCAGCAGCAATTGCATTTATGGTGTAATCAGTTTATCTTTATGTGGAAAATGCCGTTTTATTAGTTCATTTTCTGGAACAAGTTAATAGGCTCATTTTCAGTTACAGATACTGAAGTTAGATACAATTAGCAGCACACCACGTTTGGTAAACTCACCTTTCAGAATGAGATCACAATGTTTATTCATCAACATTAAGCTGTAAAATGTCTTTCCTGAGGACTTGGCAATTTTATCGTTTTTCCACAGTACTAACGGCATTGTTGGTAAGCTAATTAAGTAAACATGTGAGAAGCATTGTGACAGAATTTTGCATTGGTTTGTGCAATACAAGGGTCTAGTCAAGTTTATTTGTTGTTCTTGTTTTTTTATTTGTGTTTTAATTTTGTGAATGGTTAATTTGGAATGCAAAATTTGATCAGATCATCAAATCATCCAGTCATAGTCTGGAGGTCAGCGAACAGCGTCCGGCTCGAACTCTGCTTGCCCCACCCGGCAGGAAGACGCAAAATGAGGCGGAGAAGGGGTGGAGGCGGGGTGGGTAACGAGATATGGAAGGGTTACAGGAAGGTTAAAGAATTTGATTGGACAGGACGGAATTAGGTTGATTAGGAAACGTGGTTCCAGCCGTGACTAATCATGCATACACACTCCTTTCGAAACTTATTTATCAAAATCACATATATGAAATATGATTTTCAAAGTCAAATTATGAGATAAAAAGTTCATGATGCGAAGTCATTATGCAAAATCTGAGAAAAAGTCAAATATGGCTTGAAATTGAGATACAGAGTCCTAATTTTCATAATCAAAATGATGAGATTTAAAATTGAAATAGAGATGCTAATTAAAAATGATGAGATTTTAGGATGAAATTAAGAAACTGAAACATTTAATAATGTTGAAATTGATATTAAATATCTAATTATAACAAGTAATTTATCTTAATATGGAAGTTTTTAATCTAATAAAGAGATTAAAGCATAAAAAATTAGGTTATTTGACCTGTCATAATCGTTTTTTCTCTTCATTATGATTGTCATGAGATGACATGCGACAAATGAGATGCATTAAAATGCAAAGATTTTCATGCAACAAGGTCATTTTTACATTAAGTCATTTGTGACATGACCCTTACGTTGCCGAAATTGGCATCCATAAAAAGTTATATCATAACATAATTTAACAAAAAAAATTCCAATTACACATAATTATTAAATTTGTTACATATATTATTAAAACAATAAAACTAAAACAACTAAGAAAATCATGGTTATTCCAAAGTCCTTGAATTGACCTTACTGTACCACCACCAAGTAAAGGCAGTGCGAATTATGTTGTCATTAGGCAAGTCTTCTGTAAGAGCATTGTGGTATTCGATAAGTCAAGTGGTTTACCGTGTGGGTGGTTCAGTTGGAAGGAAGCTCTGGCATGTCAATGAAGCATGCTCTGGGTGTGTGTGGCTGTGTTTAAGGGAACAGGTGTGAATTTATGACATGGCCTTGTGTACACATGGACACGTATGCACACATACACAAACGCAGATGGTGTATGTATGCTCTAATGCCTTCTGTCAGTGTATGATGAAGTGATGCTCTATAGGCATCATCACGCACAGGAGCACCTGCCCACCAGGAGCACATTTATATTGCTCTGTATAGCTACTTCAATACTCAAAACGTCGGCAAATCAAATTCTTTTGTCTGTTTTTGTGTTTTTCCGTTTTCTGGTTTCTTTTTACATCAGAATTTCAATTAGAGAAGACGATATGTGCAATTTTTTTTATTTTGTTTCGTTTAAACAATTTAGAGCTCTGCTTTATGGCTAAATGATGTCATCCAAAATAAAGTAGTTTCAGCCATTTAATAATAATATCTCTGTGTATCTTTTTTTTTATTTTTAAGAAAACATTTAGAGCTTGTAAACCTTGAGGGGCTGAAATATAAGTAATGTCACCCAAAAAATAGTTTCAAAGCTAAAGCGGTTGAAAATATTTTGGTAGGAGATGCTAAGATGACTTGGAGAGGAAAAATAAGATGATGTGAAAGCAGAACGTTTGAGATTTGACGAGAACTATCTCTTTTGTACATATTGAAATGTGTCCTGCATCTCTGCCTTTTTCTTGTCCGCTTTAATTTATGTTTTTTCAGATGCTGTTTAGTTTGCGGAGAGACGCGTGAGAAGCGCTGTGAGCCTTCATTGTTTGTTTTTCCCAGAGTTGTACGTAAAAGCTCAGTGAATCCAGTGAACTGTCACAGCTCCTCTATATATAGTGCTCTGCGGTTACTGTGTCTCAGCGGCTCTCCTCTGCTGTCTACCTTCAGACTTGAGTTAATGCATCTGGAAACATGAGACTCGCTCTTCCCACACAAACACACGGCAGTGTAGCTGATCTGTGGATAATCTAGAGATATCTAGTATGATACAGATGATCATGTGATCGGCTGAACCTGGATATCTGAAACGCTTGCTTTACCTTTGAGCGTTGCAATAAACACATAATATAGCATTGGCTTTGTTATAACTAGGGATGCACCGATCCAGATCGGCCGATCTGTAATGCGCGTTTTGTCAGTAAAGCCGGTCCTGTAATCAACGGTAAATGCCATCAGGTGCGTGATTTCACATCGAGCCGTATATACTACACACAGCCGTTGTTCACTGATGAGCTGCGCAAATCCATGCTGATAATGAACATGGTTTTGATTACAGAACTGGGTTTACTGACAAAACGCGCAAATAGATCGGCCGATCTGGATCGGTGCATTGTAATATCTGACTCAATTTTGTTTGTTTTTGTACTCTGTAATGCATGCAGGAGTTTATAATGTGTGTATTTCTGAAAGAATGTGCTAAACTACTTTAGCAAAAAGCTATTTATCTCCTACTAGAGGTGTATCTAATTAATCTAGCGACTGCAAATAAATGAGCTAATTTGATTGTTTCTGCTCATAATTTCTCACTCCCTAATTATCAATTAGCATTATGCTCAGCCGACTCGCCCACTCATGTAATTACTCCTTCAGCGAGCAGAGCATCTGGAGGTTGAAATTAGATTTGTGACCTTCATCTAAAAACCTGCACGACGAATCAAGGCCATGCTGATGTGATGCTAACTGTGAAATGTTTCTATCTTTATTGATCGTGCGCTGCATTGCTCTGCAAATCCTGATGGTCCTTTAGGTGGCGTTTTAAAGGGCATTTCTCACACACAGCATCTTCCTAAAAAAGCACAGTCCTCCTGAGGCGGTGCTGCCATTTTACATTTCTTGCTTTAGCTAAATGGCACGATCGTTGGACCATGCATCCATTTGGCTGCATTCAAGGGAAACATGTTCAGGGGGTTCACTTTAGTTTGCTGTTTTTTTTTTTTTTCTGGCTTTAAACTGCTTTTAGGAGTTTGTTTACTCGTAAAGAGGCCACATGCTGCACTTTTGTTTTTTTAATTCAATATTTTTCCCTAAAATCCTCTTATAATGTTAGTGAAGGTTCTTGCACAACAAAAACAATCCTGTTGTACATGACTATACCTTGATATATGTTTCCACATTCACACAGCAGCAGAAAAGAGTTGTCAATCCTATATTTGAGTCCTTAATGCGGTTATGTTCACACACAGTTCGGGTATTTACGGGTACAGCAACTGCATTTGGTAACCAAACACTACTAGGACTCACCACAATGTCAGAACACACATGCTGTGGGACCGGAACAGGAGTCAGCTTTCCACTGCATTTTTGTGCGCAATATAAATGCTCCGCCCTCCACCCAAATTTGAAAGCTGCTGTCGGTTAATGAAGGTTTGAGAGTAACTCAGAAACTTTCAGTTTAATGGACGCCGCCATCTTTGATATTACTTTGGTCACTGTCGCTATGGTTACTGGTTAGGAGTACGGGCTTGACTCCCGTTGCACGTTCATACAGACAGAATTCTACACACAGCTGTAAGCTGCTGTGTAAACGAGTAAATTTAGAGACTCACGCCAGGAAAGAAAATACGGTTGTCATTCCCAAATAAAGGACTGGCAACCGTATTCTGCTGCTGTGTGAACTTGGCATATATTATTTAACCAACAAATTAGCATGCTACAATCTTTTCTGAAGGATCACATGTCACTGGTGACTGAAGTAATGGTGCAGAAAATGGGGGAGGAAGCTTCAAGTTTCGAATTCTATGTATAGCTAGCTACAGAGTAATTGTGAACTATTTCAAAGGAGCAAAATAAATCCTGGTTTTAAATTTGATGTCCTCTTTAATACAAAGACCTTCATCACTGCAGCAGCAATCAAAACCTACAGGATGATCTAACCTAAGTGATCTTTGAGTGTGTGTGTGTGTGTGTGTGTGTAAACTAAAAGGTTTCACTGAACAATTGCTAAAGGTTCAGATTAAGGCCTTTTGATACTTAGGGCTCCACAGATCTCTTAGCTACGCTAAGCACTCATTTCTGTAAAACCAAGAGGGAGAGGCGAAATATGAATTTGTGTTCATTATCATAACAAAGAGGCAGTTTAAGCAGTGTGATTAATGATCACAGGGACGTCTGCGGGGTAAACCCACTCTCTTTCATTTCACGTGTGTATATTTTGCCGTTTATGCTAATGTGCACAAGAAGAGGTTGTATTCTCTACAGCTGTTTTCTCTTCTCTTTCTCCAGCCCTTCTCTAGCTCTCACAGCATTATTATAGTCTTTTTAATCTTTTTTTCGAGATTTGTGTCCTTCTCAATATAGATGTGTCCCAATCGCTTGCTTCATAAAACCATATGTAATAAAGAGGAAGCTTCTGCAGTTGCCAAACAGTATCTTTCATTTATCTTGTTGTTAACCATTTTGGTTATGAAGAGCACCTTTAAAGTTGTCCAAATGAAGATCTTATCAATGCATATTACTACTCAAAAAATTAGGTTTTAATATATTTTCGGTAAGAAATTGACTAAATACCTTCATGGAACATGATATTTACGTACTGTCCTAAGAATTTCTGGCAAAAATGAAAAATTCATTATTTTGACCCATACAATGTATTTTTGGCTATTGCTACAAATATACCCCAGCGACTTAAGACTGGTTTTGTGGTCCA
>JAUCMU010000036.1:18260439-18281368 GCA_032275025.1 Enteromius treurensis
ACTGCTGTGTGTGTGCACTTTGGATGGGTTAAATGCAGAGCACAAATTCCAAGTATGGGTCACCATACCTGGCCACATGTCACGTCAATAGAAACATGACAACATAAGAAAAAACATGATTCTTGACATTTTGTTTAACAGAGTATATAGTATATTCATATATAGTTTGAGAAAAGTAACAGTGACTTTTTTCTTTTTACCTTTTCTCATTTAATAAATCTCATAAAATAGAAAAAACATGCTTTTTTTCTTTCTTTTTTTTTGACAAAATCCAGAGATGATTGGATTTTTGGCAAGCTTCTTTCTATCCCAAATGTCCTGGAAAAAAATTGCTGCCAAAAAATGGGTTTTCTTTCTTTCACTTTTCTTTTGAATTGGTCTGTTGTGTGCTTTATCTCCACGGATGTTATCCTCATATGCCTGTTTCTAGTAGTTTCATTTCAAACTGATGGAGGGGAACTGACAATGGGAGGAATGGAGAAAGCCTCCATCCCTCCTACCGGGCAGTGTTAAACCACTTATTTCAAGACAAACTGGATTATAGACAAAAAAAGACAAAAGCTATATTCCACATTGGGCTGCTGAAGGCCTGAGATTGAAAACGGAGGCCGTATTATAAAGATGGACACGTCTTGTTTATGTGGGAGATCTGTGAATGGTGGTCGTTCTCTAAGGGTTTGGTTTCATCTGATTTTGTTCTGCCTTTCTATTTGGTTTTCAGACTTCATGTTTTGTTCTATTCTCCAGCTTAGGCTCTAGAGAAGAGAATTCCATGTCAGGAAGATAAACATTGTGTGCAGAGAATTTTTATTTATTTATTTTTACTGAGTGATAGTGCTTAGAGTCTTTCTTTTATGGTGACACATCTCTGCGTAGACAGTCAAAAAGCAATGTCTTCAGCGTGCACACATGGACGGGGTTAAGTCCACTGTGCCAGATACCAGACAGACTAGAAGTGACAATTGTTGTTTGTCTGATGGCCAGGTAGTGTGAATAAGAGAGTTTTACTATGTGTTTGTGTTCTTAAATTCTCTTTTCTGTGTTTTTCCACACAGCCTGAGGACGTTTTTGCTTGGTTAAACACTGCCACATTTAGTCCAGCATTGTGCATCAGTACATTTCAGATACAAAACAGATGACCGCTTTCTTAAATATGGTTGGAGGATTTTTCCCAAATAGAAAAGTCACCATGAAACAGTGTTTTGGAAGGTTTTTAATTGAGTAATGTGGCTTATTTTAGAGTGAAACTGGATATTCATTGAGGCAAAAAGATGTAGAACTTAATTTTATCCACTGGGAGTGAAAAGTTTGCATTCCATATACCTGAATGTAGGTTTGCAACAATGTGCAAGTAGCCAAAAAATTGGTAAACAATATCCATTTATTTTACACGAAAGAAACATTTCTGTGGAAATCAAGTTTTTTTCAGTTTTATTTGATGTACTGATTATGTATATTGATTATGTATAATAATTATGATGCTTTATGTAATTATATAAATATAAGTTGTGTTCAAAAAGATGGGTATGTTAACAAATTTGACTTCGCAACAGGGTCAATTTAGATTTTTCTCTATATATTTTCTCTAATAAACAACACAAAATGGCATTATCAGCATATTTCACTGCCATCATTTGACATATTTTAAGTAAAACCCTGTATTACAATTGTGTACACAATATATTTCATCACCCATATGGCAAAAAATGTGTGAATTTAAAACAAGAGAAAGTTTTTGTTTTGATTAAATAATAAAAAATAAAAAAGCATGCTGTTTTTGAATAACAAGCTAAGTAATCTGTGAGTATTCAGTAATCTGTGATATTAAAAAGTTATTTACAGCTTTTATGTATTCACCCTTATTTTTTACATTTTTGCTTACATTTTAAAGGCTTAGTTCACACTGCAGGCTAAAGTGGCCCAAATCCGACTTTTTTCTTATGACAGTCTGAAAAGCACAAATCCTATGTTTTCAAATCAGGCCCAGGCCATACGTGGTTTTAAATCAGATACATATCCGATGTTTTGCAATGCGACTTGAATGACTTGAGTGTCGCATTTGCGGTCATAGAGCAAAAAAAACAAACAAAACAGACCCGCAGTGTGAAGTAAGTATTTAATTTTGAGCTTTTTTTCCCATTAACACTTTTTATTTTAGTTTAATGATAATAACCTTACCAGGTACATTTTATTTTGAAATACAGTATTTTCTACATGCATAATATCTCCTGAGCATGCATGCACACACACACACTCACAGATTGAAACCTACACAAATCCCAGGGTCTATGTGTTTTGGCTCCAAACCTGCAAGTGCTAAAAAACCCTGCTGGTTCTCGAGAGCCTGTGCAGTCCCAAACCTGCAGCCGCCTCATAAATCCAGCGAGAATCCTGTGTGCAAGCATTCACACTCCCGCATGACCTCACTGACACATCTTCAGCCTCCGCAATCCTTCTCTCTCGTGCCATCTCACCCCCACTGGGCTTAAGCTCCGTTAAACCTCTGGTAATTTGTATAGAGTTGAGTTTTTATTTATTTCTATATTTATGTGTGTGCGTGCAGAAAACAGTCCACATTTACAGGTTTTTGGTGAGATTGGCTGACAGGGTCATGTGGAGTTCAGTTATTCGCTCTTATGTGCACTAAAATGACAGATGCGTCCACATCACAGCACTTATTTTGCAGAGATTTATACCTGTTGAAATGTACGAATGTCTATCATACTTCCATCCGTTTGAATTCACAGTCCTTCAATGCTAGATGATTTAGTGCATCACCCCAAAGCTCTCCTGGCCTCTTTGAAAATCCCATATCTATGAAGAGAAACATTCAGAAGAGAAGTGTCATTAGATGTGAAGACATATTGAAAGCCTTTTCCTGGTATGAATTCCTTGAGTCAAAGGATGTAATTATGCCTTTACGCTGTGTGATCGGCGCTCTCTTACTGGTGTAGTTCACTAATTAGGGACAGGAACTGCCTCTGTACTAAAGATGTAGTGAAGTATGCGAGGACTTTCAAGTATAACCAAAAGGAAATAGCAGAATTTGCAAGAAGAAAAAAAAAAAAAGGTGTTACAGCTTTGCTTTTTGTACAAATTAAATGCTGCAGGAAAGTAGTTGTTGGCGCTGTCATGAAACATGGCAGGCGTCTTGTTGTTCTGTGTGAAGACAACTAGTGCTGGTTGAATAAATGAATAAATAAAGAAGACCTATTGCAATTATTTATGCAATTATGCGCAGGTAGATGTGAAGCTTTCATATATGAACACTTTACGGCTAACTTACAGACTTTGTTTACTTTTTTTTTATATAAACTCATTTTAATTTCTTTTTTAGTCAAATTGATTAATTGATTTATATTGGTAAATATTTTAATTACACAATTTACGAAAGTAATAAAGTATTTAATATTTTACTATACTACCGTATATATATACTGTATATAACTTAACATAATCAACCAATTTTTTTATTTTTTTAGCTAAATTCTAAACACACCCAAGTCATGAATTAAATTTTCTCAACATTAGTTGTTTTAAGAATCAATACCAAATTGTTTATTCAAGAACATTTTAATTGTTCTTTTCAGAAAGCTGTACTTACTGCATTATTTTCTCCAGATATACTTTAGATCTCTACATTTTAGAGATATACAGTATGTGGGCATTAGTGACCTTCATACCAGTACAGCTTAGGTTCAGACCTGCCTGAATGTAGTTCTGTGTTTCTCTTTAGTCAGACCGT
Source organism: Enteromius treurensis (assembly GCA_032275025.1). Lineage (NCBI taxonomy): Eukaryota > Metazoa > Chordata > Actinopteri > Cypriniformes > Cyprinidae > Enteromius > Enteromius treurensis. The sequence continues at coordinate 18,264,185 of JAUCMU010000036.1, forward strand.
TCCGCTCGGCCTCTGTAGCCTGCTGCTTCAAGACTCCTGTGGGACGGCCCCTTTACGACCTCTTCTCTTCAGCCTACAGTTTACTCCGCTGGGACGTGCGTTTTCCACCTGAAACAGCCAGCTGTACTGTATGCACAGAATCAAAATGCCTTTAGATCTGATCAATATATTTATTATGCAAACCATTTTTTATTACAATATTTATTTTGTTAATATCTAACTGCACTTACATTTTAAATGTATTATTGTTGTAGTTCTATTGTTGTAGTATTCATCTTTTGTGATCGTTAATACGCCCATCATGCCTTCGTTCAGTAAACTTAAACAGATGTCACAGGAACCGAGAGACACAGGCTGTTAACTTGATGTTGTCCAAGACTTTAATTGGTGACAGATTGACATGTGTTACAGACATTGTTTTCATTAAGTGTGCTGCAAAACAAAAGAGCCAGCCATTTTAAATAGCACTTACTAGCTTTTAATTGATTTAATTTGATGTGTGTTATATGCATTTATTAATTTATTCATTAGTGGGAAATCATTTACAGCAAAAAAAATGATATGTTAAAAAAATACATTTAAAAAAATATATATATATGTACTTTTTATTCAATATAAAATATTATCTTTCTTTTTTTTAATTTTATTTATTATTCTTCGCTTGGAGGCACATAGCTCTTTCCTGTGTTATCATATCACAGATTCAGAGCTGTGTGCCTGTCAGGTCTTACAGTAAAGTTTATGTCATTCGGGACATGCTCTATACATCTGTGCTACATAACATGATTACATGGGAAGTGGCCTGTTACAGACATTTCCCCTGTGAGTAATAATGTGCTCTTTGTCTAAAGCAGAGATGACCAAAACCAGGACAAAAAAATCTATACTGTATAAAGCAGCTGGACATTAATGCAGAACACATACTCACAGTCTCACAGTCATTCTGTTAGTGAGTCAGCTGGGAAGAGGAGTATTTCACTGTAAGATACAATAAATGCTGTTCTGGACTGACAAAATGGTTCGCAAATAATCATTAGGGAATGCTTTCCAACATGAATCTTAAAATATGAGTGTTTTCCAAACATGAAATAAAAATGAAAATTTTCATGATTTACTTACATTGTTCCAAAACTTTGGAATACAAAATGAGATTTGTTCTGTTCTTTTCCATGCATTTAAAATGAACAGGGACGAATGCTTTAAGACTTGTGCCATGTCTCTGACTTCCTTCACTTTTTTTTAAGCAGTGTTAACATCCTGCCTAACATTTCCGTTTGTTTTGTGCAGGAGGAGGAAAGTCATAAAAGTTTGGAAAGACATGGAAAAAAAAGAGAATTACATAATGTTCATTTTTGTGTGAACTATCCATTTAATGGTGATTGACGAAGACCTTGAAGGAATCATTTATGTGTTTGTTTGCTGTCTGTACCGAATGAGTTCCTTGTTTGGAGGAAGTCATAAAATTGCTTGAGGGTGTCCACGATCCAAAATCAACACAAAAGGAAAGCGTACTGAACTTTGCAGCTGCTCTACCAGGAACTGGTCAATATTCCCTCCTTTTACTTAATGTGTAAAATATTCAAACACTCCATAAATACCCTGAAATCATTTTCCTGCAGGAGTGTTTAATATCAGCGCTGCAGTATGATGGATTGGCACCTTTATGAGGCCATATCTTGTTTGTTTTATATAGTCTGTAAAAGCTGGCTGTATGAGGCCGAGATGAATGCGGCGCTGCCTTGTGTCGTGATGTCAAGCTGTACTCGCTGACCAGCAGTCAGTGACGCTATGTTTATAATTCTGGCCTCTTTGAAAAATGTGTCTACTTTTGGGCAAGAGTTTTACATTATTTGCTGTGACTGGAGATGCAAAGGGCTGATTCTCGTTAGCCATCACAGACCTCACAAAGATTGATGTCATAGTGAAACCGTAGTATGTGCATGTGGTACAGTATGTATTGAATAACTCTTAAGACTCTAACAAATTGCTTATGAAGGATGCTTGAGTGTTCCAAATTGTGCTCCAGCGTTTATTTTTCCGGTCTCAATTTACTTACTTTTGGATCTGTTGCCTTTTTTCTCATTTTTTATTTAATATTTAATATGTTGGTCAATCTTGGTAGTTGTAATAAGACCTGGTCCAGATGTAAGCAGGGGGTGAAAAAAACCAAAAGTCATACAGGAAAAAAAAAAAATATTCTACCATATCCTTTTTGAGATATTCCAGTCTCACCTTTTTTTTTTTGTTCTTATTTTGTTTTCTTTGGTTTTGCTTCTCAGAGAAAACCTACATGGTACAGTATGTGTTCCTTAAAATGTCATGTATTTGTAAAAATCAATACAAAATCAGCCCAAACTGCAATGCAGTTGTGTTTTGTTTTTATTGTGATGTTTTATTTTGTTTCACTTTTACATTTTGTTTTGTGTTTGTTTTCTTTTTGTTTTGTTTCACTTTTACATTTTGTTTTTGTTTCAGTTTTACTTTTTTTATGATGTTTTCTTTTTGTTTTGTTTCACTTTTACATTTTGTTTTGTTTTGTTTCACTTTTACATTTTGTTTTGTTTTGTTTCACTTTTACATTTTGTTTTGTTTTATTTCACTTTTACATTTTGTTTTGTTTTTGTTTCACTTTTACTTTTTTATGTTTTCTTTTTGTTTTGTTTTACATTTTGTTTTGTTTCACTTTTACATTTTGTTTTGTTTTTGTTTCACTTTTACATTTTGTTTTGTTTTTGTTTCACTTTTACTTTTTTTATGTTTTCTTTTTGTTTTGTTTTACATTTTGTTTTCTTTTTGTTTCACTTTTACTTTTTTTATGTTTTCTTTTTGTTTTGTTTCACTTTTACATTTTGTTTTGTTTTGTTTCACTTTTACATTTTTGTTTTTGTTATGATGTTTACTTTTACATTTTGTTTTGTTTTTGTTATGATGTTTTCTTTTTGTTTTGTTTCACTTTTACATTTTGTTTTGTTTTTATTGTGATGTTTTCTTTTGTTTCACTTTTACATTTCGTTTTGTTTGTCTTTTCTTTTGTTTTTGTTTTGATAGTGTTTTACTTCATTTATTTATTCATTTTTATTTTTGGTTTATGTTGTGTACATTATGCTTTTATTTGCATACCTATCTATTTTTTTCTATGTACTGTAGGTTGGATTTGCCCAGCCTACTTTATTTTATGAATTTGAATATGTTTGTTTCTGCTGCATCCTCTTTGAAATCCCTGTAATTTTATCTGTTGATCAATCTTCTTTTTCTGTTTCTGTTTCTCAGAAGAAGAACCTCCGCCTGCTGTTGAGCGTGTTTCTGCTGGGCATCTGGGGTGTCATCCTTTTGGCTTGCCGTCTTTACTGGATGGGAAACAAACCTCCAAACTTCTCCAACTCGGACAACCCAGCAGCAGACTGTCCTTGTTTCCTAACTAGGGCACTAACGTTCTTTTTTCTCCCTGCCATGAACGTTTGGCTCCTCCTGTGCCCTGACATGCTAAGTTTTGATTGGTCAATGGATGCACTGCCTCTTGTGAGGAGCCTTGCAGATTGGAGAAACCTCCACACAGTGGCCTTCTACGTCTCTCTTCTAGCGCTGGCATGGTTCGGGCTTTGCCATTACCCTGCCAAAAGCAAGGAGATCAACGGGAAAGCACATCATGTAGCAAACGGGAAGTCCACAAACGGACACAGTTGTAGCTCTGATTATGAACACCCAACGGTTTACTCAAACTCAGTCCATATGAATGGAACAAATGGTATTGCAAAACATTATACATCGTCTTTGCCCACCACAGAGAGCTTGGTAGTCTTCTCATTGGGTCTTTTGGCCATTCCTTTCATCCCTGCCACAAATCTATTCTTCTACGTAGGCTTCGTGGTGGCAGAGCGAGTACTGTACATCCCTAGTATGGGCTTCTGCCTGTTGGTAGCAGTGGGGATGAGAGCTTTATATGTCAGATTAAGGAGGAAGTCCTCCAGAACTTTGGTGCTAGGTTGCTCAGCGGCCCTGGTCCTTCTTTTTGGGATTAAGACGATGTTGAGGAACCATGACTGGCAGAATGAGGAGATGCTATACAAGTCAGGAATATCTGTGAACCCTGCTAAAGGTAATTTTAACCCCAAGGGGATTTTTGGGGCCCCTGAGATGTTTTGAAATGGTCTGATTTATAATTTATATTTCAGCCACTTATAACATTTAACGTAGTTCCAGTAATTATGTAGATTCTACCTCCCTAGTATTGAATGACATTTCTACGTGTTTTTTATATTAGTATAATTGAAATAATTTTGTTTTCAGTAATATTTAGAATTTTTTCAGTTTTAATCATTTAATAATTTTGCAAACCAAAAATTAACGTTATTCTTGAAAAGTTTTGAGCATTGATGGTTTATGTATCAAGTTTCCTCAACCTCTCTTTATATCTTTACAGATTTTTTGTCTGTGGCTCAGATATTTAGAAATAAAAATCTAAAACATTTACTTTTTTACTACATCATTTTTAAGTAAGTGATAATGACCTTTACAAAGTGTGAACTGGCATAAAAAAACAAAAGCACCAATTCCTTTTTTAAGTACGAACTTCCATTAGCGCAGAGACTTTCTTAATTAACTGTAAGCACAAGATGATGATTTAATACATTAGAATCATTACAAGTTCCCCCAGTTTATCAGTCACATGGATTCATGCACCAAATTCATTTTGTGTGTGTGGAGCAGAGCTACTGAACTGTTAAATCATGGTCCTCTAGATGAATTCCATCTATTAACAACAGCCCGTTATCTTCATTTGTTAAATGTCTTAAATTGATTGTCACAATTTTATTTAAATCATTTATCAAGCCAGACTGCATCAATATGATTTCGTAATTACGTCTCGTGATCAAATTTTACAGGCTGTGGTATTCTCGCGCTTTTCATGGCACAGATACTATGCATGGGTAGCATCTCAAATTGCATTATTATAATGTAATTTACTATTTTTCCTTGCTTTTGCCTCCCATAAGCCTTTATGAATTTCCGATTCTGTATCAAGTTTACTGTGTGACTTGAAAACGCAAAACGTTCACAAAGTCTCTCATTGTTGCACTATGATGTAACCTAACTAACCAAAATGCAACATTGTGAAATTTTATGAAAATGTTCTGGAGACCATATCAAAGATACCAATAATGTTGCAAGGAAGGACACACAATTTGGTTACATATTTGGTTTACCAGAAATAGAATGTCGTAGAAATATTGTGACTACAGTCTAAGAAATAAAGGTACAAAAAGCTGTCACTGGGGCGGTGCCTTTTCAAAATTAGGTTAAAATATGTACACATTATTATTTATTTATTTATTTATTTTTGACAATGGATAATTATTTTTAGATGTATTGTGTTTTCTGACTTATGCTTTATTCTTCTTTCTCAGCTTGGGGTAACTTGGGAAACGTCCTCAAGAACCAGGGAAAAGTGATGGAGGCCGAGCGAGCCTACCGGAACGCTCTGTACTACCGGAGGAACATGGCTGACATGTTGTATAACCTGTGAGTGAGCGAACTTCCTGCTAACAGCCGACTTTATTGATCTGTCCTAGTAAAGCTGAGGAAACCTCCTGAGAGTTCAGACTATAACTGTCCCCAGATTCATCAGCCTTCCAGAGAACAGTGTCAGGGACCTCCCCAGACACATTAACCCCCACAGTCAGGGCGTGAAGGCACTTCCTACATAATTCATATACCGCACACATTTCGGCTGTTCTCAGTTATCCATTTAAAGCAGTGGGGATGGGAATCCTTAGGCTTCTCACAATCCGATTTGATTTTAATTCAGGGAGTTGTGATCTGATTACAAAACCATCTAATTTTTCAACAAGAGTGTACCCAGTGTGCGGGTTTAGAGTGATAGGTTTTGCACAGTGCATGGGATGTTTTCCTGCATATGATTAATCACATTATATTAATTATAATAATAATTAGCATGGAAACCAAAAAGTATTCATTTAATGCTATTATAATGCTATTTAATGCAGAAAGTAGCTGAATTTAATGCTATTATAATCTGATTTCTAATTTTTAAAAATCATTCCTGTTGCTTTGTTTCTTCTGAATAATTAGTTCATTTTTTCATTTAGCCTTGTAAAATAAGTACAAACACAGGGCTTTGAGCTCGTTTATGTTCTCTGGAAGTTGATTTCATAGTTTAAACTTTAACTCAATTGAATATTACTGAAAATATAAATGATGTGAATAAAATGGTTTGTTTTTGTCTTTTTTTTCATTTGAATGAATTGTGTTACCCATACTTTGTAACTGTTCTTGTTCTAATTTTTCCTTCCTTTTGCATTGCAGGGGTCTGTTGCTCCAGGAAAACAACAGATTCTCAGAGGCCCTCCACTACTATAAGCTGGCCATTGGGAGCAGGCCAACGCTGGCTTGTAAGTACAGCTCCTCTTTTTATGAACAATTTCAAGCCTCCTCAGTCTTCTCTGTGTCCAGGCAACTACAAATTAAAAGGTCTGCGTGTGTGTGTGCTTGGACTAAGTCCAGCATTAAAAGAAATAACGATGATTTCAAGGCCTACACAGTCACTCTGTTTCCACTCTTGTCGAGGAGTGATTGACGTTTGATTCGATTTCAACAGAAAAAAGAATGCAGGCCAAAATCCTTTAATACTATCTGGCCCAGTGTGCATGCATTCGCTTGCCTCTTGTCCAAATGAAATGCATGTGCTATTTTTGGCCGTTTTAAGGTTTCTCATAGAATTTGCCTTGTTATTTTTAGTGTCATGGGAGGAAATTATTGCTGCTCTGCTTGAATGACTGGATTTGCCCAGAGAGACAATTATCATGATGTGTGCAGCGGGGTCTGGGGATTTTTGAGTCAAATTTTGCTTTACACAAGGACAAGACAATCTGTAAAACGTTCTGTGAGACATTTAGAATCAACTAGCTGGTCAGTCAGTGTATAATAAGTATAGTTAAAGGTCAAGTCTACCGTACCGCAGGAGATGGTAGATAGTTTACTAAGAAATGCTATTATTACACTGTCTTGCATATTTACAGATTAAAATTGTAATGAGAGTAAATATTAATATTAGTAAATGTTATTTAATATTAAATACACTGCCGTCTAAGCATATTAGAATGACTTCTGACTTATGTAACAATGAAGGCTGGAGTAATGGCTGCTGAATTTTTTATTTTTTTTGTGACGAATATTAAAAAAAAAAGTATATTAAAATAGTCATTTTAAATTGTAAGTGTCACAATTGTACTGTTTCTACTTATACATTTACAAATAAATGTAGCATTGGTGAGGATAGGCTTCTTTCAAAAACATACAAATGATTCAATTTATGATTGAATTTCAATTTGTGAAAGAATTCTGATTAAAGTCGAAAGTTTCAAGAATGAATCCCTGAATTTTAAAGCAAAAAGGTCTCCTCACTTGCTGTTTCCCTCACATGCTACTTTAGTGCAGTAGCGTTTCCTCCCACGTTAATGTGTTGTGAGACATCTGTAAGAGATCTGTAATAGTTTGAGATCAGAGCACGCGCATACTGCAGCTCTGAGGAGAGTGATGGATGTCTACTTTCCCAGAGTCCCTGCTGCAGGAGTCCTGATAGATTGTGCTGTCCTGTGATATAAACTCATTTAAATCTGTGGTTCTGTGTGTGTATGTATGGACTATTAAGAGCATCAGAATGAAGCCTGCAGCTGGAGTGGATATTCCCCTGCTGATTTAGATTTGATTCTGGCCGGGTGGATAGTGAATATGTATTGGCACCTTATCGACTACACTGCAGGCCGCTGATCTGCATAAATCAACTAGTTGATTCCTGCAGCCCCAGTGGAGGTCTTTCTCTGAGCCTCAATAAGCCTCATTACCTTTTGCACTGAAATTCACCCCCTTTCTTCTCTCTTTCAGCCGCCTACTTGAACACAGGGATTGTCCTGATGAACCAGGGCCGTCTAGAGGAGGCCAAGCGCACTTTTGTGACTTGTGCCGATATCCCAGATGAAAACCTGAAGGATCCTCATGCACACAAGAGCTCAGTCACCAGCTGCCTGTATAACCTGGGAAAGCTTCTTCATGAGCAGGGCCACCAGGAGGTGAAATCCTCTCTAGCGCAGCCTTTAGATTTCAATTCTGCACACAGCTGATGTGATGTAATGAATATTTATGAAAGTCAGTTTTCACACTACAAATTTTCACACCAGTGCTTTAGGAAATGAAGTGTGCAATTTCAAATTGATTTCCCAAGGAATGTATCACGTGATTTAATTGGATTTTTAAAATAATACTAGGCAAGCTTTTTATTCAGAAAATATATTAATAAAAGCTGAAAGCCTCTCTATAATTGTTCTTATCACTTTTGTTTTTGTTATTTTTTTTATTCCATGTATGTTTTTGCATATTTGTACTGTATATTTTCGAACTAAATTGGTATGTAGTTGTTAAAAAATTGTTATAAAATTATATATACAACTGAATTGTGAAATTGAAATGTTTCCTCTTGCCATGAATATACGATTGTTGCTGACATGGCATTGATTCATAAATAAATACATAAATCATTGGATTTTTTTATGTTTGTGAAAATTATGGCTTAGTATGAATAGACTTTTACCTGCTTATAATTGTGTTTTGTTTGTTTTTTTAATAAATGAATGGTGTATTCTGGTTTTAGGAGGCCATATCTGTATATAAAGAAGCGATACAGAAGATGCCCAGGCAGTTTGCCCCACAGAGCCTTTATAATATGATGGGTAAGTTTGACGCTCTCTACAATGCTTCGTTCCAAAATCATATATGACTGTAATTAAAAATAAATTGTTCCATTACATCATTCTTTAGTGTCAAATAATTCTGAAATCATTTTAATGTACGGATTTAGAGCTCAAAAAATATTTCACCTTATGTTGAAAGCAATTGTGCTGCTTGTTATTTTTGAGGAAACAATATTTTTTTGTCTTTGATGTATAGAAAGTTCCAAAAGAGAACATTTATTTCAGATTTTGTAAAATGACACGTGTTTACCGTTACTTTTAATCAATTTTATTCATCCTTGATGAATTCAGGTATTTGTTTAAAAATATATAAATGATTAAATAAATAGACATTGTTAAAAAAAACAACTTCATTTTAATATTGTTGCGGTGTTTGTTTTGTTTCTAGGTCTGTGTTGAGACTTTAAGCTATCTACAAGATAATAAAACTGACAAGATAAGCTAGTCTACACAGTAATAAAATAATTTCAACTCAAATCAGTATTTCATGTCTATATATCTATTTGGTAAGCAGTCAAGTAATAAATGATATTATGTATCGTCTACAGGCCAATATTACAAAATGAACCCCTTCAGGGTGATCCTCGCTGTCAGTCCTAGTTTTTTTAATAATGTACATTATTCCTTACCTACTGTATCTCTGTTGTTTTTATCTTGTCTCACTCGTGGCTTTGTAATTGTAATGGTGCCTTTTCTGGTGAACCCACTTCCAGTGCGTTCTTTAATCTATAGAATTGATTTTGTCAGATCGAGTCAACAGCTTTACAAACAAGATCAGAGGCTTTGTGCAATACAGAGAGCGTGAGAATCATTCTGTTTTATTCAGAGCATGGGAGCAAACAGTTAGATTGTAATATCTTATGCAACACACCAACCCACAGCTTTCAGCCTTTCCCTCCCATCTCATTTTCTCACAATTATCTCTGTATTTTGTCCTTTCCCATCGTAATTCTTTTTGTCTTTTCCCCATGTTCTTTGCTTTCCAAATTTTTGGGGGGTTGTGTTCTTTTGTTTGTTGTCACTGTTTCAACTGTATTGACCTCGTTCTAACAGCCAAAACCGACAGCTGTCATCTCTGACCAGCTGAGCCAAATACAGCTTGACTGAGGATGTCAGATTGTATCTGTTAAACAATCCCTTTAAATTGCTAAATATACCAGCATTTTAATGTTTTCTACACTGTCTTTACCATTCATACTGTATGGTTTTTTATATATATACATTTTAATGCTTTAGAGGTCTTACCAATGCTGATTTGATCATTAAAAAACAATTTTATTAAAAATTTTTAATATGCTACATAAAAAGTAATTTATATATCAATTCCTGTGGTGAAAAGTTGAATTTTTAGCAGCATTATTCCAGTCTTCAGTCTTTTATTATTACCATTATTGCTAAATTCCTGATCATACTCTTGCTGTTAGGACTCTTCAGTAACCCCTTTTTTTCTACTGCACATAACAAATGTGTGACGAATGAGGAACTGTGTTTGTTTAAGATTTGTTAAATGAGTCATAGTTTCTTTATTTCTTCGAAATCTGCGTTTCCAAAGCAAATGAATTTACAAACATGGCGAGAGTTTTGTGTGACATCATCATTTTTTTATCTTAAAATAATAGCTGAAAATGTCAGTGTTATTTGACTTGAGGCTGCTTTAATGACCCTCATTTGACACCAACGCGACACCGGTGTGGACAGACGTGTACTGAGACTGGCAGGTCATGTGAAACCCCGGTCTAGTCACATACCCTCTGCTTATGTTATTTTAGCTTTAATTACATTACATTAACATTGTTTAGGCTGTGTTATCTCAGTGAAGTAGCTGTGATACGCTCTTCTGTAATAATCTGAGCGCGAGGAGCGTGTGTGTTATTGCAGGTGGGTGGGAGCTGGAGGCTGGCTGAGGTATTAGATGATGTTTAAAGGATAGGAGTGTGTGTTTATACTCGTGTCATAAGGAGTCAGCTTTTACGTCTGGTTTCTAAGAGTAGGGTTGGCGCTGGGACAGACATGGCTTAAGAATTGCTGCACTGAAGACCGGAGGATAGTAATTTTAGAAGAGTATGCATAGTTTTTTTGTGTGTTTTTTTTATGCATTTATTTATTTATCTTAAAATAATTGGTAATCAATTAAAAAATTTGTTTTAAGTGCACGTTGTTTTGCTCAGGATGTATTTGCAATTTTTTATTTATCTATCTGTTTGTCTATCTATCTGTCTATCTTCATTTTAAATTAATTACATTTAATTAATTAATTAATGTTCATCAAAAATAATAAAACTGATCAAACGTGACAGTGAGAAATTTCATTATGAAAGATTTCTGATACAAATAAGTACTGTTTGAACTTTTTATTTGATTTCTGAAGTTTAAAATGTAATTTTTTAATAAAATACCAATATTTTTTCTGTAACAAGAAATATATTGGTAAATGCAACCTTAATGAACATGAAATCCTTATATATATATATATATATATATATATATAAAATCTAAAATAAAAAATTGCATAATGATCAAACATATATTTTCAAATAAAATCTAATAAATGACTGAATGTTCGCTGGTCTGTAATCCTCAGGGACTTTATATTGGTTTCCCTCTGTGCTCATTTTACGTAAATGCTCCCGTATCACATTTCATCCACTGTCTGAATTTTTGTGGGTCATTTTTTTGTTGACTGCCTTTATTTCTGCTGTGGGATTAACCACAGCGAGGGGGTTGGATATGTGCTTCCTTAACTTCTGACCTTTTGACCTGACCTCTGTCTCCTCCCCTCGCAGGAGAGGCCTACATGAGGCTGAACAAACTGACGGAGGCAGAACACTGGTATAAGGAATCTCTCAGAGTCAAACCGGACCATATACCTGCGCACCTCACTTACGGCAAGCTCCTGGCAATGACGGTAAACTCACTCTCTAATGGACAATGACTGGGATTGAGTTGGCTAGTTGATAAATATTTAGGCTAGTAAACAATTTGAACACAAGCAAAGGACATCCAAGGTCAGGATATTGGTAGTTTATGCTTAAATGAAAAAAGTATTCAAATTTAAGATCGTTTGCATTGTTCCAAACCTGTATGAGTTTTGCTCTGCTGTGGAAAACAGAAGAAAACATAGTTATCCATATAATAAAAGTCAGTGAGTCCCCAAACTAATGTTTTATAGACAAAAAATGACACAGAGGCATGAGTTGATTTAACTAATTAGTAGCTAAAACATGATTGTCTGGTGGACAAATCTTGAACATTAAATACCCTTTAGGCATAACAAAGCTTGGGTACACATTGGCTTTCTGTGTCTAAGAGGAGCTACCATTATATAAAGAAACCTTTTTTTATCCATAAATCTAAACCGAGAAGTCTTCCCTTAAGACCAAACGCATTCTTTCTTTCTCCTCTGTTCTTGAAACTTAAAACTGGAGAAAGTGAACCAGCTAAAACAGAAGACTGAATTTCTGGCACGTATTCTCTGGGTCTGAATTCACTCAGCAGAAATCCGTGTGGACAGATAAGAGAGGAGATGTGTTAAAAAGGGTTGAGAGGAGATGATGGCTCTGAGAGTTCCTGCTCTGCAGCAGAGCAGATTGTCTCAGGTTTACCTGTGTCTGTCTCCTTTCATTTCCACTCTGGCCATATGGTCCTCTTCAGGCCTTTCACATTCATGTGACCACCACCAGCTGATTATGTAAATAAAACACAGAGCGTCTTAATTTACCATCTTTGAAAGCTCAAAAGGAAAGCAGTGTGTTTTTGAAAGAGGGATTGTGCTGAGGGCGTCTAGCAGAAATGGAGCTTCATGATTAAGCTAGGATGACAAGAAAATCAAATGAAAGGTGTGATGGGATCTCCACTATATAGCAGTATCGTTTAAAGTCAACAGTAACCCTTTTTACTTTCTTAATATGGGTTCCTGTTTTCATTGCGAAGGATTCAATGCACTCTATTCTAATGAAGGTTTTTTTTTTTAATCCTACTGTGAATTAGCAGTTTGACGTGCTCATATAAGAAATCTCATTTATTATCTCTCTCTGTCCAAAAAAAAAAGGGCGGAGCAGCAATTACTATATATATATATATATATATATATATATTAGGGGTGGCATGGTTCACAAAACCCACGGTTCGGTTCGGTTCATGGTTTTTGTTAATTTTTTCTTTTAAACTTTAACACTCCAGAAATGTAGGCTACTTCAGCATATGATATATAGCCTAATTATCCACAATTTAGGATACAGTAATAAAAAAGTTATATCATGACATGTAATCATACATAAACTGAATTTGACTTGACTTAAAGCACATTATTGGGAACATCTCTGAGGAAAGCCAAATAGTCCATGTGACATCAGTAGTTCATCCGTAATCTTATGAAACTATGTGATATTGTCAATAATGGCTACGTAGACTGACCTGTAAGAGAAGAAATTATTGAATAAAATAATTTTACACTGAATGCTTTATAAAATTACGAATGAGCCACTGATGTCGCATGGACTATTTTAGCAATGTTCTAACTATGTTCTACTAACGTGTTGCATTGCCATCTATGCAAGGACTGAGAGCTCTCAGATTTCTTCAGAAATATATTAAAGGTCCCCTATTATGGGTTATGAAAGGTTCATATTTTGGTTCATATTTGCTGGTCCCCAACAACAGGCTGACATGCATGCAAGGTCCAAAAACATTTCATTGTCTTATAATATGCATTTATTTTTTTTACCTTATCATTGATTCCCAAACCATTCGTTCAACAATTTATTTTTCCAAACCCCTCTGGTGATTGGTCGATTTTATTTAGAGTAGTGTTTGTGAGCTTTTACTGCTCCAAAAGCGGCACACACTGCATGAAAGCTCATTCTCAGGGGCACTTTACTTGAGTTCTGAAGATGAACTATATGATGTAATTAATGACAGATTTTTTTTTTCTTTTTGTGTGAACTAACTTTTTTTATTTTCTATTAATCATACAGAATTGGCACAATACATTTACAGGGGTAGTGTTTCCTCTTTATTTGTTTTTAACATGTATATATTTTTCTTCTATTTCTGTAATTACAGGGACTTTAGTGAGTTCTTGCGGAGCCATTATTTCTGTAAGTACCAGATCGAGGTGCTGACCAGTGGTTCTGTGTTCCTGGCGGACATCCTGTTTTGCGAGTCAGCCCTCTTCTACTTCTCTGAGGTAAGGGGCACTCACTTCAGCCTCTGTTTAAAAGGAAATTACAGCATTAATACAATTTTAAATATAGTTGTACAGTACTTTTGCAGCTTAACTTGAATAACCCAAATTTCCCTGTAGATTATCTTTCTTATATGCACTTTTAATTATATAAGTATAGATGTTGAATTATATGTAATGTTCTTTACTTTTTGAATGTGCTTTAAAATTGGATTTAATTGTTTTATGAGTCCAGATATTATGTGTCTTGTTAGAAGACACGTTCAAGTTGCATTTTAGTTGAATTTATGCACAGAGCTGTATAAGCACATGAAATATGCTGAGCTCAACAATCTGCCCAAAACCTGTTTCTAAATGGCAGAATGCACCAAAAGTGCAAGTGTGCGTATAAATTGATGGATTTCTGATCCAAGTACATTTGAAGTGTTGAGGGATTATAAAGTAGGCATGAAACCTAATTCAAAGTGTGTGTGCGTGTGTCAATATAGTACATGGAGAAGGAGGATGCAATGAATGTGCTGCAGTTCTGGCTGGCTGCAGAAAACTTTCAAGATCAGTTGGCTGCCAAGAAAGGCCAGTACGATGGACAGGAAGCCCAGAATGATGCCATGATTCTCTATGACAAGTATGTTCATTTTAATGTTTATTATTTCAGTCTGCTATACTGCTATTATTTCTGCTATTAAGTTCTGTCAACCTCTGAAAATTCAGTTTTTTTGCCATTTTATGTGTTTTTTCCCCCCTCAGTAAATATTGTAATACTAAAATTACCCTGTTTTTAATTTTTTTTATTTTTATACAATAACATTTAAAATGGAGTTGGTCTTTTGTACTCGTATACTCACCAAAGATGCATTTGTGTGATCAGAAACAGTAATATGTGAAATATATTATAACAACTTTTCTTTAATGTATGTTTAACATATTTTAAGATGTAATTTATTCATATACCTATTGTCAAAACTGAATTGTCAGCAGCTATTACTTCAGTGACAGTGTCACATGATCCTTCAGATATCATTCTAATATCCTGATTTGCTGCTCAAGAAGCATGCCTTATTGGGGAGAAAAACAATTAAGAAAATAAATTCAGCTTTTTAAAATATTTGGAGGAATATTGTTTTCAGAATGCTGTAATGAAAACAACTTGAAACAAACACCATTTTCTTTTTATAACAGTGCTCTTTTGTAACATTTATAAATGTTTTTTACTGACACTTTCAATCATTTTAATGCATCCTTGTTGAAAATCATACTTACCCCAGACTTAAAGATGTAAACATGTCTGTATGGTTTCTGGTGGACATAAGTATTTTAACCATTACTTTCGGTAGACAGAAGACGTGACGGTTTATTTGATCTGCTTAGGTATTTTTCACTCCAAGCCACAAACCCATTGGGTTTTGGTGACTCTGTACGGATGGAGATCGAATCCAATATCTGTCGAGAAGGCGGACCTCTCCCAGACTGCTTCAACACTCCACTAAGACAGGCCTGGACCACCATGGAGAAGGTGGGTTATGTTGCCACAACTTTTTTTTTTTTTTATATACAAAAAATGATGAAGGGGGGGGGGCCTGTTATTTAGGAGGAAAAATCCTTCTGACGTTTTCTTGTTTTCTTAACCACAGGTTTACATGCCAGGCTTTCTGTCGAGCAACCTTTACTATAAGTATTTGAGCGACCTTATCAACTCTGTACGGGTGGATGAGTTTATTGGAGGAAATGCCAACACTCCGAGCCAGGGTTGGACCCCAGAAGTCGACCGCAACTCAAGTGTCTCAGAAGGGTCACAAACCCAGGTGCTTTGCACTTGCTACACTGCACTTGTTTTTTTGTAATAATAAAAGGATTCTTTAAGAATATGTAAAGCTAACTTTGTCCGGATCTTCAGTTTCAGCAAGGTACTAAAAAAGCAGCAGTCAAGATCCTGAAGAACTTTGATGAGGCGATAACGGTAGACATCGCCAGTCTGGACCCCGAGTCTCTCTACCAGAGACCATATGCTGGGTGAGTCAGGGTTTGAAACCTTCATGCTACACTTCCCTTCATGGGACCTCAGATCTTTAGTGTTCGTCAAAAAGGATGGTTCAAAGCCATCGCTACATTAAACATTCATTGATCATGGATATGTTTTTATTCCTTATAAAGTTTGAACATTTTATACATCTTGGTAATACATTTCTCTCACTGGCTGACCCGGATGAAAGAGAAAATACCTACTTTTTTTGGCACCTAAAAATCTTTTTTTTTGTGTGGTCTTCCTGGACCAGCAGAAAAATGATTCTTATTATTGAAGCTTGGTATTATGCACAAACACTGGATCCAGATTCAGCTTTTCTTGCTTTCATCTCAGAAGAATGACCTTTGGGAAGGTGAATGAGCTGGGCCAGTTCATCAGAGAGGCTGAGCCAGAGCCAGATGTGAAGAAATCCAAGGGTAGGACACTCACACACAACTTTTTTCTCCTCTCTCTCACTAGTACACACTAGCACATGTTTTGTATTGTGCAAGATGGCTCTTAGTTATGACTTACGCTGAAGTGCTCTTGATGTCTTCTTCAGTTTGAGTGCAGAGAGAGTGTTGCCATGGCGATTTGTAGCCGGTGATGTGGGGTGATTGTGTTGAAGAGCAGTGAAAAGCAGGAATCTCTGCTCCATCCAGCTCACTTACTTTTATTTCCTTTCTATCAGGTTCCATGTTTTCTCAAGCAATGAAGAAATGGGTGCAAGGAAACTCAGATGAGGTGTGCACCTGCTTAATTCATTCAAATTACATTTTTATCTTTTTTCAGGTTTTTATTAAGTGGAAATAGATTTAAGGCGGTCATAGGTGATGATATGTATTATACTGTTTATGGTGTGCAGGCACAGGAAGAGATGGCATGGAAGATTGCAAAAATGATCGTCAATGATGTCATGCAGCAAGGACACCAGGGAAGCCCTGAAGTAAAGGCAACAAAAGTACATCTTTGCATTCATAAAGATTTGTTTCTTAAACTTAATCCAAAAATGAAAATTCTGTCATTTATTCAAGTTGCTCCAAACCCAGACCTGCTTTTAGCGGAGCACAACAAGTAGTTTTAATCAAATTGTTTAAATTTAGCAGAAAAACCAAAAAAAAAAATTCAGTTATCAATTTTTTTTAGATTTTTTAAAAAACTATTAAATATCTAACTGACCCCAAATTTTTGAACGGTAGTGTGTGTGTGTGTGTGTGTGTGTGTGTACATACACA
>JAUCMU010000036.1:18281468-18304640 GCA_032275025.1 Enteromius treurensis
TGAAGAAACTAGAATATAAAAGATGTTTTCAGTTATTTCACCTTTTTTTGTTAAGTACATAACTCCACATGTGTTCAGTCATAGTTTTGATGCCTTCAGTGAGAATCTACTAATGTAAATGGTCATGAAAATAAAGAAAACACATTGAATGAGAAGTTGTGTCCAAACTTTTGGCCTGTACTGTGTGTATATATTCTATATATATTGTGTATATTTTACGACTTTTTGGTAAACTATCATAGAGAAATGTGTACAGGGTTAGAAAATGTAAAATTATAAATATATAAAATATCATAAGATTTTTTTTTTTTCACTTACACTTACCAACACAGCATTTATTTGCTTACAAATACATTAAAAACAGCAATATCATGAAATATTGTTACAATTTGAAATAACTGTTTTTTTTTTATAATTTCAAATACAATTTATTCCTTTTATGTCAAAGCTGAAATTTTAGCATTATTATTCCAGTCTTTACTGTCACATGATAATTCAAAAATCATTATAATATGTTGATATGGTGCTCATTTATTATTATCAATGTTGAAAGCAGTTTTGCTGCTTTTGTGTGAAACAGTTTTTTAGGATCTTAAAAACTGCATTTATTTAAAATAATGTATCCTAAATGGTGTATTATTTCACGCACGCACACAAATACATGTCGGTCAAATATAATTATAAAGTCATCAATTAAACATACTTTTAAAGCTTTTTTTTTAATAAAACTTGAACTCGTTTTTATTTTGTTTGTTTAGGTGTTTTTGACAGTGTCGTAAACCTTGGTGCAAGTAACAAAAACAGTGTAATATTTATAGCATGATTTTCATAAACAGTTTATATTAACCACACATTTCCGGCAGTTACATCATTTCACACAGCCAAGAGTAAGCAATGTCAGATGAAAGGGTTCTGTGTCTCTGTCCCTCTCTTTCATTGTCATTCTTGTTCTCGTCTCAGTCGTCTAAATCCCCAAGATGAGCTGTCCTCAAATATTTCCATCCAGGGACTCGTACAGTAACCAAAGAAAGCAAGTAAACCAAGAAACTTCCTGAATAAAGCCATTGGAAAAGGCCAGAACGAGTCAGTCCACCAGAGACAAAGTCGATCCATCACAGAGCTGTACTGCTGTGAAGAAACTCACTCAAGTGAGAGCAAATTCAAAAGGTGTTGTCTTCACTTCAGAGCCGAAATTGATAAAAAAAATAAATAAATAAAAAAGTTTTCAGCTCAAATCTCCCAGGTTCTTGCGGTTTCCGCTTGCTTAATGCAGAAACAGAGTAAAACATGAGTACCCATAATCCTTTGGGTGAAAATAAAGCTTCCTCAGGGGTGAGGGGCCCTGGGCAGTGATTTGATCAGTTCACTGACCTTGAATCAACTTGAATGGCTGAAAGGAAAAAGTTTGGTGCACTTCTGTGAGTTTGATCAAGTGTAGCGAGTATTCGTTGTTTAGAGAATGATGTGCTTTTGTAAGGATTGTAGTGTCTTTGCATAGCAGCATTCATTATTTGGATTATTTGAATGGTTTTAAATTGGTTGTAATATTCCATTTAATTTAAACAAACACATTGTTTGTTAAAAGCTTTGAAATCAGAAATGTAAGTTTTGGCCTCAGTATTAAACTGCATTTTCATAGCATAATCAATTTTGTATAGCTAATATAATCTCACGCATCCCTAGATATAATATTAGAATAAATTATATCTATCCCAGAGATATAAAAAACT
Organism: Enteromius treurensis; assembly: GCA_032275025.1. Lineage (NCBI taxonomy): Eukaryota > Metazoa > Chordata > Actinopteri > Cypriniformes > Cyprinidae > Enteromius > Enteromius treurensis. The sequence goes on from JAUCMU010000036.1 coordinate 18,283,199, forward strand.
AAATATATTTCTCATATCATGTGATGTAAAGCTGAATTTTCAGCATTATTACTCTGCTCTTCAGTGTCACATGATGCTTTAGAAATCTCTCTAATGTGCAGACTTGGTGCAAAAGAATAATTACTATAGAATTTGTGCTGTTTTTTTTTTTTAATTGTGAATATACAGTTCAAAAGAACATTCTATTTGAAATAGAATTACTACAAAAAAAAAAGCCTTCACCATCATCTTAACGTCATTAATTCATCTAAAAATATGAATTAATGCTAAAATATTGTTCCTCCTGTCAGCATCACATTGTCCCGGCATCATTTCCAGGTGAGGAAAAGGGAAATCTTCACGGTCGGGGGTCGAATGCAGGAGACATGATGAAACTCATTCCTTTCCCCTGCTGTGCTGACCTTCCCTGACCTCCCTTCACAAACTCACTGGGTCAAAGAGCCCAACCCCAGGGATGCAAGTGTGTGTGTGAGTGTTTCATTGCGTTATTGAATTCTCTCATTTCCGTCACTAATCAGGCTCAGAATCCGTTGACGAACACCACGGAGACGTTGGAACAGCAATGTGTCTGTTGTCTCTCTGATGTCATGCTCAGATTAAGGGGGTCGGGGGTCCGGCCTAGGGGTGTGTGTGTTCAGAGGAGAGGGGGTAAAGCAGGAAATTGCTTTGAAGTGATAACACGACCTCAGCGGATGTCACAGAGCCGTGTGTTTGTCAGGAATTGACAATGCTTATCCTTGTGCTGAAACTTTACTTATTGAAGCAAAGATATGCATTTTTCATGTGCAACCCTAAAACTACACTAGCGTTCAAAAGATCGCTGTCAATAAAATGCTTTCTATAGAAATCTATATATTTATTCAGCATGGGTACCAAACTGATCAAAGTATAACTGACAGTTTAACTGACAGTAAAGATATCCGTTTCATTCTTAAACAAAAATAAAACACAAAAATATTAAGCAGCAAAACAGTTTGATAATCATAGGAAATATTTCTTGAGGAGCAAACCGGCATATTAGAATGGTTTCTGAAGGATCATGTGACACTGAAGATACTGACACTGATTTTACCATCACATAAAACAATCAATTTAAAAAAAAAAAAAGTTATTTTAAATTGTTATATGTTTTTGTAATTTATTTGCAAGTTTCTAGTTCAAGTGAGTGTTTCTTTATTCTTCTCAGACTCTTGACATGGTGTAAGTTTGCAAACATCCATGTCTAACATTAAACAGCGCTGGCTCTAACAAGTGTAGGCATAGCTGGAAGTGCAATGCATTGTTTTAAAGCTACACATCGCTGCGCTGGGGATTTAAATTATACAGTGTAAATAAAAATATATCACTGTTTTGCATCTGGTCTGCAGATAAATCCATGCACGGTTAATCAAGTGAGAACAGGGCATGATAATACGTCTCAGACTGGAACCAGTATGGAAACGTCCGGTTTTAAGATTCAGTTTTTAACACTCAGTTCTCTGGAATATTTTTGTGTAATGAACACTAAATATTCTCCTGATATTTTTTCATTTATCATTTTGGAAAACTCTTTGCATAAAATAAACTTTTGATTGAAGAAATAATTGTATTACTAATTAATTCATGAATTCATTCATTCAGTTGGATACTATACAGTTATCATGCGTGCATGCAATCCTATTTCATTAAAAATAAAGTATTTTGTGAACTTTGTGTGCTGTGCTTACCATAATGCAAAACTATTTGTTGATGTTTTGGTCTATTTTTTCATTTAAAGATAACTCATGGAATAATGCAGTCACCGAGTGCAATTATAAGCAGTTTTAGGGGCTGACATTTCCTGTTGCTGTAGTGAACATCATTTATCAGGTCAAAAGATAAAAATGAAAAATGAAAGTTTCCATGAAAACCTCGCCCTTAAGAAATTCCTGATATGCTTTGTTTATTTTCATTTCAGGGTCAGAAAACGGAAGCGGAGAAGTTCTTTCTCAAGGCGATCGAGCTCGACCCCACTAAAGGAAACTGCTATATGCATTATGGTTCGTATTATTTTATTTCTCCTCAACTTGCATGCATGGGCTGAAACAACATTAGCTAGTCATCCAGTAATGCAGAGATAATGAGGTATATGAATCCACACACTGCATCTACTCTAGCTTTGCTGACATAGTGAAATACGTGAAATACTTCATGACATCTTGTGTGGTTTCTCCCCAGCTCCATATTGGCCACAATTGTTAGCATTTTATTCGTTAGCCAACGTTTGTCTTGCAATTGAGGTTACATTTATAGGCTCTTCCGCTGCAAGATAGATGGTTTCGTGCAGGAAGTCATTGTTTCAGTGTTATCTGAAGCGTACCTGGTATACAGATGTTATTCCAGTGAGAACGAAACCACCCACGCCTCAGCGAACAGAGAGAGATAACGAGGCCTTATTTCTCCAAGGAAAAAGCATACGAGTTTTCATGCGTGTCTGCATGAATGTGATTTAGCCAAATTATAGCCTGTGGCCATTTTCTCCAACTGAGACTCAGATTTTTGGAGCTCAATTTACTTCCCAGGGATTATTTTTCCTCCCTCTCTCTCTCTCTGTTTTTTTTTTTTTTTTTTGAGATGATTCTTTTTGTACGTTGCATCATTATTTTCCGTCTTTTAGGGATATTTTACAAATAAAAATTCTGTCATTAAATATTCAGCCTCATGTTGTTTCAAACTCATAAAACCTTTATTCATATCCAGAACACAAATTTATCAAATATTTTTTTGTTGATGAAAACCAAGCGCTTTCATATACAGCAACACAACTGACACGCTCCAGGCCCAGTAAAGTGATAAGGACATTGTTAAAATAGTTAATGTGACCTCAGCGGTTTAACTGTAATTTTATGTGCAGGAGCTATAAGAATACCTTTTATGTGCAAAGAAAACCGAAATAATGAATTTATTTAATGATTTCTTCTCTCCCACATCAGTCTTCGATGCACATTTCTCAAGTTAAATTGTGAAAAATGGCAAAAACAAAAAAATCATACTGTAAAAACCAAATTTTTTTTTTTTTTTTATGTTAAGGATATTTTTAATGCATTATTATATTATTGTACAGTTTGCTGTCATATTTTTAGTTTTCAATAAAAAAATATAAGTACACGTACAATAACTGTTACAATTTATTAAGATCCTAAAAATGTTTCTTTTTTGTTTCTACAAATCTTCCGTGCTTTTCCTTAGATCCTAGGTTTATATGGTTGACCTGTCCCTGGATGCTCCCATGTATGGATTTAGTCCAGATAAACAGAGCATCACAGGCTAACCCCAACAATATGTTTTCCACTCGATCGCTGCCAAGGCATCTGCGTAATATAATTTAGTACGTGTCTGATCAGACATCTTCAGAACACGTACTATCCAAAGGCCATAAGGATGATCTTGTACTTCCTTCTATTGTTCTCTAGTGCATAAAAACTGTATCGGGGAACGTGGTGGCTTTTTTTGTATTTTCCGTTTCACGTGACAGCGTTCTAGCTATCTTCACTTTTAATTACATCGCTTCTTAGGTTTCCACTTTGGTCAGTTCTTTTTGGGAAAAAATGTTTTGTTTTGGCCAACAGTGTTCAGAAGTGTGAATAGCCATTTTGCCAAATAGAAACAGGCTATTTATTTCACTTCAGTCTTGACCGATGCCTCTAGCAACGATACTGCAGAGGTTTGAGGTGCCTGTCAGTTCTCTTAAAGGAGTAAGCGTTTAATTTGTCACGGAAACATGCCTATCGGAGAAATCTGAATTGGACAAATGGTCTGTCAGATGGTTTGCGCGGTGTGCAGCACCCTTGCTATCTCGTGTTTCACAGAATCATTGAGAGGGCAGACCAAACTATCCGTCCCACATCCAAAGGAAATATTTTACATTTGTCTTTCTGAGGGAGGAAAAGCAAATATAAAATGTAATTTCCCTGCTTTTTATTTATTTTTTTCTCAGGTCAGTTTTTGCTGGAGGAGTCACGGCTTTTGGAGGCCGCTGAAAAGGCAGAGAAAGCTGCCCAGTTGGACAGTGAAGAATTTGACGTGGTTTTTAGTGCAGCTCACATGCTCAGGTGAGGAGGACACGCTAACAGTATATATATATATATATATATATTTACAGTTAGATAAAATAAATACAGAGAGATGGTTATAACTAATTTATAGGTTTCATTAATAAATACATTTATTTATTTATAATAAAACTCTTTAAAAAAACTGACAATCTTTATATTTATAATTAAAAACAAAAAAACTATTTAAATGCAAGAAATTATTGCAAATCCAGAAGTTTATTCAATTTCAATAAAGAATGGTGCCTTTTTGTTGTTGTTTTTATTTTATAATATTTTTCACTGTATTAAGTTAACACCTTGATGTCCATTGTTAAGTCTGGATTCTGAAGCATAACCTTTTTTTTTCTCTTTTTTTTTTTTTTACTTCTTCAACCTCCTCATTTGCATGGACGCTTTCTTTCTGTTGCAGCGCTCCTCAGGACATGTAATGGAAAGCCTGCATTAATACCCTTGCCTCAAGGTTTCTGTTGAATACACTTCTCATAATTGCTACATGGAGTTCACATGGTATATAGTTACACATTACCTCAAAAGTATTCTAACCCTAAAGCAGATTTTGCATGGTGCTTTATGCTACAAGAACACTTGGTTGTTAATTGCAGTCTTAGACTGTGTCCCTTGCCTTCGTGCTAGCTTGCGGTCCGGCTTATTTGAAGATCAGGTTCCTGGTGTGTTTGTCTTGGAAGGACTAGCAGAAGGGTCTCGGATGGGGGTGGATTTGGGTGGGTTGGGGAAGTACGAGGCTGCTTCAGATGTGCGGCTTTCAGGGGCCTGCCTGACAAGTTTACTTCCTTACTATCAGTTTCCTTGCTCTCTTCAAACGAGTGTTGGTTATTCGAAACCCTGGCCAAACTATGTCACTGCCACGCAACGTAAAATGCCACATTTTACAACTTCAAATAAAGCTCTACCTTATTGTTGTGCATGTTTGTCTGTGAAAGTATCATTTTTAGTTAATTATATTGGCTGCACTTTTTTTTTAGTATGCTAAGCTGCAGTACTTAAAAGCAATAGTTCAACCAAACATGAATTTTTTTTTATTATGTCACTATGCAGTGAATGGTTGCTGTCAGAATGAAGGAGAGAAATATGTTCAGGTCAAGCAAAAGCAGTCCTAAACACTTAATAAATATGGATTTTCATATGAGAGGACAACATAGATAGACTATTGTATATTGGCAAGAAGCTACAATTTGAAGTTAAATGGGCTTAATGGTGGATTAGTTTCTTACAATTACTCTGATTTTTACTTTACAAGATGTTTATTGATGGACTGGATTTGTGTTGATTACTTATGGATTATTGTGATGTTTTTATGAGCTGTTTGGACTCTAATTCTGACAGCACCCATTCACTGCAGAGGATTCATGGGTGAGCAAGTTTCATCTTTGGGTCAGCTATTCCTTAAAGGGATACATTTAAAAAGCATTTTTAGAGAGAATTTTAGCATTCTGACCATCGACTGCTTAAAGTCTCTCCTTAAAGTCTCAATGAATCTCTATTAAAGCACCGCTTTTGTTATTCACCTCCATATACTATAGATTTTGAGACTATTGCTTCCAGCCAGTGTTGCTCCTGTTATTAATCCATAATCCATAGCTCTCCATTTGTTTGTGATGAATTCTATAGCTTTGTACAATAAAAGCTTACCATTGAAGCTTTTGTGTGTTGCAGTCTTACATGGTTACATCAACGGGTCATGAATTATTTCATGCTTTTTCTCGGAAGGTTAGTGACCACTTTGGAATGAAATAATGAGTAGACTGCGGTGGGGTGGAGGAAATGTTTGGTTGCCAATAATTAAACATTTGGTTTATTGTATTTTGGAGGTTTATATCTGACTTGGGGAGGTCCAGCTGATGCTGTCTTTTAGATTTTCTCCATATATTGCAGTTGTGGTCGTGAAGACCCAACAGTCCTAACACAGTTTTGACTCTGCATTAAGGGTGGTCACTTTCCCACTGTTGATTATAACAGAATCCTTTGTCCCTGCAGACAATTGTGGTTATGATCAAGCCATTTTTATTACGTGCGTGTGAATGTGAAAATTACACAGACTCATCATTCAGGAGGAGAGGATTGTAAAACAGAGTTGTGGAGGGTGAACCGTAACACATGGTTTTGTTTAAATGCTTAAGTCCACTGTTGAGAACCAGTCATCCCACAGATTTTTACGTAACTTCTTTTTTTGTTTTTTTTATGCTAGCAGGTCATTTTTTAGCCATACATGTTCAGAAAAGGTCTGACCAGTTAAAACAGGAAGACAAATCATTTAGTTTCAAGATGGATGCATCTAAATGAGGGAATTTCAAACTTTTTGATGTAGGCCGCTATATATTTTAAGACTCATTCACAAAAAAAAAAAAAAGTCATTGTACTAAGTTTAATACAAAGCAACTCAAAATGCTTTGACCTAAGAATGCCGTCCTCTTACTGTACAAAGAGAAGGACAACACCATGCTTAACTGTTTGCTGTTAACTTTTCACCATGACCCCCATGCATTCTCCCACTCATCACTTTACTTTATTTTGGGCTTTTTTCTTCATAGAAATGATGTGAGAGAGATGAAATTGGGGGCTGCTGCAAGCTGAATTTAATCTTGTCATCCACATAAGCACAAGTGCATGTGTCCTTACACAACTTTTGTTGAATTAGCTCATGATATCTTTTGCTCTACTCGTAGAAATTTCCTCCTAAGCTTTATTTCAATCCATTGTCTTCATTTATCTTCTTCCTCGTTCATCTCTCTGTCAAGGTTAAGAAACTGGAATGTTTTCCACACGTATAATTTATCCATCATCTCACTGCTTGAATATTTCAAGTACAGTACACGCTGTTTTCCCTTAATAAAAAGCCATTTCTTGAAACGTTTAACCTTAGCTCTTTTCAGCAAAGAGTTTTGTTGAGGATGAAGGAGGGTTTATAAAACTGGCCAGTATAAGAAAGCGGTCATCTATCATAAATAAAGGAAATCTTCAGCTCTCTTTCATCATTACAACCCAGCCTTTTTTTGGCCGACGGTCATCATCTCCATGTTGAACTATCTTCAAAAAGAAGATATTGCTACCATCAGGTACAAGCAGCTAGAAGAGGGTTTTTTCCCGTGAAAAAAACCAAAACAGAGTTGTAAAGAAGTTAAAGATCTTCAAAGAGCATCCAGTAGGTTGTAGGTCACAACCTAAGAAATGAGGGCACAAAAGTTTTATAACCCTGTTTGTCTTCTGCTTGGTTTTCCATGGCATTAAAGTTGGTTAACAAACAGTCCACGGTTTAATGACCAGCGATAAACTTGTGCAACTGGATAATGTAACATGCAATGATTATTTGCTCTTTCAGGCAAGCCAGCCTCAATGATGCCGCTGAGAAGTACTACAGACAAGCAGCGAACCTGAGACCCAATGTAAGTACCCAAGCCGTGCTGCACGTGGGACATGTGCCATGCACACACACGGTGGTTGACTTCAAATGATTGGTGTGACTCAACTGCTCCCCATAAGTTGTATCGGTGACCAACTGTACAAGCTCTGTTGGCGGTTTTGGGGTTTGTTTTTAAAGCATCAGTCTCAAACTTTAAAGAGACGCGGTATGTCAGGGAAGTGTACTGTGAAGTTCGCAAAACACACAGTTGTTTGATTTCTTTGGACAATGTGGATACGTTTGATGTTCAGTGTGCAGCTGCCTGAAAGGAAGTTCCCCTGTTCATCAGACAGAATGGAAATGTAGAAAGTTAGAAATATTTTGGAAGGCTGGTATGAGGCCCAAGCCTGTGAAGTCAACTTTAGATTAAGAAAAACAAAAGGGGAATGAGTTTCAAATTAAGATTTTTCTTTACTTATAGGTATAATCATATGATTAAATGTTCAGCTGAAAGTAAATATATATTAAAAATTAGTATTAACATTATAAATTAATTATTTATTGCTAATTACTATAAATTACATTATTAATTTATTTATTCTGATTATCTTTATTTTATATAATAAATATATCTTACTGACTTTCTAATTATCTTTCTATTAAGTCTCTGTGTGAAAATACATTTAGATTTTTTTGAAGTATCTTGGCTTAAAATGTAAAAATTAAAAAAAAAGGTTTTACTTTATTTTTAGGGTCCCTTTAACACATTCTGTTGACTATAAGTAATGTTGCACTTACATATCTACTAACTCTCATTAGTGTGTTAGTAGAGCATTAGTAGATTGGAAGGGTTAGGGCTAAAATAAGTTGACTTGTGTTGGCAAAGTTACTTATAGTCAGCAGAATGTCTGTTGGGAGACCCACTGGTTAAACTAGCACTTCCATTGTATTTCACAGCATTTAGATGTAATATACCTGCATGCATCATTTGTTTTTATGGAGTATACAGGGCATATCATGACACACAGCGATTGTTAAATAAATGTACCCTATTAGTTCCTTTATGTTATTACTTTGAAGTGGACTCAAGGACTTTACTTCTTAAATTATTTGCGGTAAACCGTCATTATTTTGTTTTGTTTTACTTTTTTTCTAAAGGCCACCTTTATTTCAGTGTTGTACAGTTTCTGGACTTTTTGTCTTCAGGGATGTTTGTCTCCTTAGCAGCTGTTTCAACAAAAGTCCCAAGATCCTTTCCACATCTGGTACTGCTGATGCTGTGACTGCATGCCAGGATGGTATTGTGAGGGAGAGCGTGCAGTTAGAGTGTAGGGTGAAGAGGAAGCAGGGAGGTCAGGAAACTTCTTGAGGCCTCAGCGGGGCAGATTCCCCTCCGTTGCTCACTTCCTCTCACCTGACATTATCTAGAAAGGCTCAATGTTGTCACGGTTATTTTTGGCTGGTAAAGAAATACAAGGCACAAGGAATACAAAAATGGACTTCTGCAAGATTTTTTTAAATGCAGATGTTAGGTGCTGTAATATAAAGCTGTTTTTACACTGACTTTTTTTACGAATATTATGTCAATCTTTTAACATTTTTCAAAGCAGCTTTGTTTTCTTTTTAATTTAATTTAATTTCTTTTATTTTAAAAATGTTATATAAAGTGTAGGTGAGTTAATTTCATTAAAGAATTTAACTGGATAATCACATTGCAGTTTAAACCAATGCATTTATTTATAGAGGAAAAATACCTATATTATGATTTACAATATCGCTTTATTGATTTAAAATAAATCATAGCATGATTTTGGGAGTTTTCTGGAAATATCAACCCCCAATTTTTCTTATAATCACTCAAAATTAAGTAAAATTAGGGTCCAGTTTATTGTTATGATGGATTTTTCCAAATGTATTTTTTCACGGGTGTTTTTTTATTTTTTACTATTAAATCTCGCTTTGTGTTTTAGGGTGAAAGAACACATCTGTATGCTGAAAATGTCCTAAAAGAAGTACTTTTTCCATTTTCTATGGGTTTAGTTTTTTACTTGGATACTTGAAGCTAGTGAAAGTACTGCTGAATATGGCTTAGAATATATTTGGTATTGAGAGGAAGGTATATGTGTCACTCGAGTGCAGTTAATGCCACAGTTTGCAGTTCATTTGTCCCTCAGTCTCGTTTTGAGGTTTGACATCTCCGTGTTGGGTCAAATAGTGCTAATGGATTACTTATGTGTTGTGTAATTTTACAACGATTGTCTCCTTCTACATTTCCGTGTGGAAATCCATGGCAGCTGGCCTAAAAAGCCAGTTAGTGTTAGTTTTACTCTCGTGAGTGTTAGATAATATACGACTCTCTTCCTTCAGAGGTGGCAAGAGAAGCATGAAGCATGTCCAAAAATGGTTTTTAATTTATATCACATCACCTTCGTGCAATTAAATATTTTTTGACATATTAAATTCAGTCATGCCAGCCTGTGTTTCAGCCCCAAGTTCTGCAACAAATATGTTTTTGTACGTCCACGTCGGGACTCAAAGAATGTTGGGTTTAGTTTAGGTTCAGTTTGATTTACGAATCTATTGAAATCTCCTTATGTGAGAAGAATCAGGGTAGTCAACATATTGTTTCCATTGAAGCCTGATGCATTCAACATCGCTCATGTAACCCTGACATAAGTAAAACAGATGATGTGCGTCCAGGAGAGTTATAGACTGTAGAATAACAGAGAGATTCTGGTTAAATTTATGGACATGTGAACCTGAAAACATTTCAGAAATGCCAGTGATTCGCTGGAGAAAGAGCATGCTAAGGACATTATTTGCTTCCTTAAAGTGACTATTTGGTGTTTTTCTTCCACAGTATCCCGCAGCCCTCATGAACCTCGGAGCCATTCTCCATCTTAACGGCAAACTCCAAGAAGCGGAGGCCAATTACCTCCGAGCTTTGCAGCTAAAGCCAGACGATACCATCACTCAGTCCAACCTACGGAAGCTGTGGAACATCATGGAAAAACAGGGCTTGAGGACCATGGCTCCTTGACTTAGACATTTCTGATGGAGCACCTTCACTGAGGTTGTAAAGGAGATGTTCTCTCTGAGCTCTCGCTAATGAGGTAATTGACATCCTAGGGCTTTTACCTAGGACGCATTAGCATATGAGAGCAGCTACGTCAGGTAAAACCAAGACATTCTGGAACAATCTAGAACTGCGGAGCTCCTCCAGACGTGTCGGGAGTTGTTAACTTGAAGTGGCCCATAGATACATACTTGAAGTCTCATGATAAATTAGATTTTAATTAGTTAGTCAATGCTTAATAGTCTTGAAGGGCAATATTTGCCCTGAGGCTGTATGAAATTGAGAAGGAATGAGAGTGCTACAACCCCCATGAGGCTATACTCTGCATGTACAGTACATTTCTTCATTCATATGATTGGAATCATTAATATTTAATGAGTACATCATGGCTGATGGAAACGCAAAAAAATAAAATAAAAATCATACCATCGAAAAATCAACAAAATAATGAGACAAATTAACCAAACATGTCATAAAAGTTTCTCACTGTAAAAAAAACAAGCATTCATTGTGTCAACATGATCGATTTGTGTGGTTGTAGACTGTACATAGGAGCACGGACGATATGTGAAGTTTGTGGAATTTTTTTTACAAATGCATTTACCGTTCCATCAACGTTCCATCAACGTTCCATCGATTCAGACACGCCTGCCCACGACACTAGATAACTTCTGGGTTCAAGAAATTGGATCTATTTGATTAATCTTGCCAAAAACGACAGGAAAACAGGAAGGAACATTCTTTTAGCCTGAAGGAAATGTTGGAAATGGAACTTGCAAGCTCTCTTTGCCTTATTTTGGGAAAATCTGTTCTTTAACAGAAGGATCCAGTGAATTTTATTTACTTGTTGCATTACTAATATAGAAAGGGGATGGAAAATGTTCACTTGTTATAAAATCACATCCAGCAGTGTGTTAGTTCACTACCGTTCAAAAGTTTGGGGTCAGTACATCTTTATTATATTTTTATTATTATTACTTTTATTCAGCAAAAATGCAATACATTGATTGAAAATTACAGTAAAAATTAAAAGATTTCTAGAAAAATAATGCTGAGTTTTCTATTCCTCAGAGAGCCATTAAAAATGTATAATGTTTTTCATAGAAATATATGTATAAAGTCAACATTTGAAATGGATCAAAAAAAGTTTTTGATCCACTTCAAGTGCTAACTACTTTATATATATTTAAATACTGATTTTAAGATTGCTAATATAAGTAATGCTTCTTAAACACAAAATCAGCATCAAATTTATTAAACTTTTTCATAATATTTCACAATATTACTGTATTTTTGATCAAATAAATGCAGTCTTTGTGAGTACAGGAGACTGTTTTTTAAAACCATAAAATCCCATATTTTTGAAAAGTAGTGTTTATTAGATCTGAACATTTAGGACTGTGGACGTCAGTTAGTTCTGCTGGCAGTGTCCTTTGACTGAATTGGTTCAACAGACCGGTAGTTTAACTGCAAAGCTTTGACTGGTAACTTCTAACCAAATACAAATCCTCTCACTTGTTGCACTCATCTAACAATATACAGCCATAGTTTTGTAAGGGATTGTTTATATGTAATGTTGGTTTAATATTTTTCTTCTATGTTTGAGTGTATAAATGAAACCTAATATATAAAATGACACGTTACACAGTGTGATGATATTGCTCAAACACGGAAAACAGTGAGCCAGAATCATTATATACAATTACTTGTTTAGAGAATGGTTAACTTCATTCTGCATTTACTTTGTTTCATAATTGTCTTTGTTCATCCCTGTTTATGATTTCCAACTTTGTATATGTAGTGATTAGGAATAATGGGTGGTCCCACCAATGTTTTTTTTTTTTTTGTTTGTTTGTTTTTTTTTTTTGTTTTTTTTTTTGGAATATGAGCCTTCTCAATATCATTTTAAAACAATGAAGTGAAAATTTTGACCTACAAATAAATTTCTACATTTCTCACCCTCAAACTGAGAGGAATACATTTAAATTACCTTAAAATGGAAGCTTTTACGTTTCAAAAAGGATATACTATAGCTTTTAGTGATTAAATGAATATAAAAATGTCTTATAAACACCTTATTTGATGCTTTTGTGAAATTCCAATGCATTCATTGGAAATGTATTTGGAATGACATGAGGGTGAATAAATAACAGAATTTAAGTTTTTGGGTGAACAATCCTTTTACAGCTCTTGCTGTAAATGTCACATCGGATAGCTGAGTCAGTATTAACTTATTCCCTTTTGTGCTGTCTTGATGGAAAAAAAAAAGCAGCTGGCTCTGTGTTATATATCAAAAGTGTATAAAATATTTTTGATTCAAGATGCCCTTTTTCTTTTTTTTAAATATATTTTAAGCTGAACTAATTCATTATTTTTTTTCAATGTGTAATGGGAACATTTTCAAAGGGAATAAACCCTGAATTTGTCATGCATTTGTCAAGACGGTCTCTCAGACAAACCTGTTTTCACAAGTCTTCACATTCCTCTACTTCCATTCTGTTCTCTTTCCTCCCAAAGTTAATGAATCAAAATATTAGTCAATAGTCTGATCTTTCTAATGTTGTAATGATTAGAAAAGAGCATCTCTGCACATTATCACAGAATCATGCAGTATATTAAAAGTATAGTAACTTTTCATGTCATTCCAAAGCTGTTTTTTCCTGCTTAGGACAACATGAGTGAGTAAATGATAAAAGCTTTTTTCATTTTTGGATGAAGAATATACTTTTAAAGGGATAGTTCACCTGAAAAATGGAAATTTGTTAAAAACGATCTTGCACTCAGGCCATCCAAGAAGTAGTTTGTTTCTTCAACAGAAAGAAACTGAAAGAGAAATCACAAGTTAATCCAGTGTCTGTTAATTAATGTCTTGCGAAGCATGTTTGTAAAAATCAAATCCATCACTGAGATGTTTTTTTTTTTTTTTTACTTCAAAACTAATAAATATTCAGTCAAATATTTCATTTTCTCAGCTAAAATATTCCTTTAATGCACAAAAACACCACTGCAGTAGAAAAAGATTGGAATAAACCTCTCATGTTATGGTTGGTAGTAAACACTACTACTGTAGTTCCTCATAGTTAGCACATTACTGTACCTTAGTAAACCATTTGTAATTTTATTCAGTCTCAGTCGTAACGTGATTGTGTCTTGTCTGTCCTCCACAGTGTAAGTTATCAGCGTAGTTTCTAGTGCTATTAGTTGCTACTGCATCGATACTGTGCTGTTCTTAGCTGTACCCCATGTGTCTGTTTTCACATCGACTCACACAATGCAGACTTATATAACTTAGACACCTTCACCCGTGTACTGTAGGCATGAGTGTTGAAGTCTTTCCTCAGGGATTTGGAGAGGTGTTGATATCAAGGTTGGTGCTCTCAGAGCAGAGAAAGAGTTTACTTTTTTTTTTTTTTTGAACAGTGTTGCATTTGTATAAATTATCAAGATTTGTAGCCTTTCTTTCTGTTTTTGTATAAAGATGTGTGTGCCAGATAAGAATTTTCCCAATGTCACGTTTTTCCATAATAAAGTACCCAGTGTTCTGCTCTCTTCTCCAGACTCCGTATTGTTGAAATGCAAACATTTCTAAACTCTGTGATCCATTCCCTTTTGTTTTGTTTTCATTTAACGTCATTTAACTTGAGCTCCAGTTATGCTTTGTACAATGACTATAACAGGTAGCATTGAGTGTTATGGCTGCAGATCTTATGGTTATATAAATACTTTAAAATAGAACCAAGAATTCATGATCTCCATGGAAACCAGTCTTAAAGTGGGTCTTTTATGTAGGGCATTTATTGGCATTGCTATAAAAAAAGGGTAATTTTTTAGTTGCTGCATTAGGTATCACAGTTTACTGCAACAATCTGGGTTAGTGTTAATTTATTCATCTATTTTTGTTTTTTAAATTCACTTATTTTTGCTCATAACACATTCACTAATGTTAAATTAACAACTAGAAATGTTAAAATGTGTTAATATGTCCAACGTTACATTAACCTACATTAATAAATGCTGCTAAGCATAATTGTTGATTTTTAGTTTATGCTATTATATGTATGTTCCAGACTTGCTCTGTCATAACATCCTCATCATTGTTATTATGTAATACAATTAATCATTTTATCAATGCTACAAAAGTGGTAAAATTGATCAAAAGTGACAGTAAAGGCATTTTAACCAATATATATATATTTCAGAGACATGCTGTTCCTTTATATTTATCAAAGAATCTTAAGTATCAGGATTTCCACAAAAATATTTAACAGCTCAACTGTTTCAACTTAACATGATCAAACTTAGAATTTTGTCTTTACATTGAGCAACCAAGATCCCTTCATCAAAATGTGAATGTTGTTATAAGTTTAAGCTGCAAATTTATTAGATGTGTCGTTCATATCTGCTCCCTTTGGTCTCACTGCACAACTATGTAATGTAGATATTCACATTCATATCTGGGATGTGTGTTTCGCCCCTCCTCCTCCACACACACACACACACACGCTATCCCGTTGACAGCCAGAAGCCGTCCACCCTGAAAAGAAACTAAGCCATGTGTTGTATCTCACATGTTCTTCTCCGTGGCCCTTTCTCACGTCTGATCACACTATGGGGCCTTGTTGATTTAAAATGTGTGAGGCGTTTGTGTGCATGTCCGCTACATGTTTCTCCTCTCCTTTACAAAACACAGGTGTGTCGTATCTCATCGAGTGACAGTCAGACAGAAGACTGGTGTGAAAAGTGCTTCAACTGAAACAGTACAGTCTTTGAACCGCACAACTGTGTTTTCTTAAACATTGCTTTTCTTTCCAGACAGGATTTCAGGATTTTTCCAGAAAGCCTGTGATATATAGCTTCATCTACTTCACACGATATATATATTTAATACATTTACTCAGTGGTCTCATTCTGTGTTTTTAAGTATTTAAAATATATCTTATGAAATGTTTAGTCTTAAAATTAAAGCTCTGTTGAGAACAACATTTCTGAAATATATCTAAAGTATACTAAACAGACAACATAAATATTCTGCTCATAGGAATTTCCATATAGGTATTATTTCCTGTAATGCAATGCTCTAACTTGACCTTCCATGTTCAGGGTGACGGTGAGTGTGAATACCGTTTTCATAAGTCACTATTTAACTAAATTTATAGAAAAGTAAAGCACATTTGTACACAAATTAGAAATGCTAAATTATCCTTTTTCATAGACTTTTTTTCTTTAGCTTGTTTCATAATAGTTTAAAATGTTTTGCATACAAATATTTGAATGCAAAATAAAAAATGTACATTTATTTATTTTTTGGTATTTTTGAACAAAATTCTAAACAATTCTATAGGTAAACGTTTTTCTTTTTGTCGTAATGGTTATGCGAGAAACAATGTAGCTCAGATCTGTTTTAAAAAAGTTGAATACTGCTGCTATGCAAGCATAACCATTCAAGTTAGCACATATTTCCATGTTTTTAATTCTGTATATCTGAATGAAATTAGTTTTTACCCCAGTTTTTCACTTCATAGGCTACACATCACATCGCATTTAGGCCAATGCAGCAAGTGGGCTGTTTACTATAAATCCTGGCAGGGAGAAAATCTGAATACTCTGTAGTATACGTGATGTACTCTGCGGAAATAGTAGTTGGTATGTTTTTCAAAACAACTGCTTAAAGGGTTTGCAGATTTAGTTTTGTCTTTCCATAATTCCTCTGCAGGCTTTTGTTTTGCAGCTGTGCCTTCTCAACTAATCATTGTAATAATTAGCTATGATCCAGCTGCAATGAATGTACTAATACGATTCATTAGAGGGAAGTCTGTGTGATATTCATGACACAAATAAATATAAATGTTTCTGCTTGCAGCCAGAACAAGCCTCATGAAAGCATGCATGGAGCTGTTTTGCAGCATGCATTTATATGTTACTCATTTATTTAGAAACTGTTGGAATGTTGTTAGTATGTTCAAAACAGTTCATATCTGTCGAAAGTGAAGTTGCAATGGTACGGTGGCATCAACAAATGTGTTTTTATATCAGTAGGTTTAGGGTCGGATTTGATGTAGGACATATTTCCAACATGATAGAGCATTACATTTTAGTGACCGTCTTCGGATATCTCAATTTTGAACCACTGCAATACGTACCTATATCAACGTAATACAAATGTGCCAGGCTTCACATATTGTCTCTGTGTTTTAGCGCTGCTCAGTGGGCGAGTGAGGGGCCATGTTGGAAATTTATCTTAGCCCTTTCGGTTGAAGTGAGGTCCCGAAAAATCTTCGTTTCGAGGGCTATCTAGCCCTTCCCCTTAACCCTACCCCTCCAATCAAAGGAGAATTGAGACACCCCTACCCACGTGAACGCGCCACATGGAGGGTACGGGAAAGTGTAGGGGTAAGGGGTAGAATTGGGATTGGGCCTATATGTTCAAAATGAGTTGGCCTACACCTAATAAGAAAAAAAAAACATTTTACATTTTGAATAATTATGTTAATATAAATTTACATTTAAAATAGTTTTCTTTTAATTGCAATTAAAATGCCAAAATACAAACAATTTTCCCTCCTTTTCCTTTCACACCTAAGCGTGACTGTGAGCATTTACCTGTTTTGACAGTTCATCTGGCTCATAGCCCTGACCCAAGGTTCAGAGATCTTAATTTTGTGATAAATCTCACCCAAAATCTCATATGACACAGGCATCCATCACACGCGATATGATTTCCTGTCTCTCTCTATCAATAAGTGCACATTTTGATCTCTTTGATTAGGCATTAAGTCTCAGATACACCATGTCCAGCGATGGAGGAAATCAAAACATCTGTATCTTGTTTTCGTGACCCACTTCATCATTACAATATTGCCTTTCGCATAAAGAGACCTCTTTGGTAAAGGAGAGGAGCTTACTGTTTCCTTATGAGCGCCTTTTTCTTATTATGTTGTTATATAGAAAATATGCCAGCTGTTATCAAGCAAATATTGTTAGGAATGTCCAGACAACCTATTGGGCCTTTGATCTGGCTGGCCGGTTCCAGCAGCCTCGGGCAGAACCGCGGTATCTTTTGAGGGCAACGCGTTGCGTGACGCGTGGAAGTCTTCGCCTCTGGACCCAATAGCTGATGTTATTGCATGACAGATGGGGTATTAAGCAAGGGATTGTGTGCAAAATGCTAAACTCAACAATGTGGTATCAGCTCTTTCAGGCTTTTTAGAGTTTTCTGAAGCGTGAAGGAAATTAGATTTTTCTTCACTTTCTGTTGGAGATGACAGGTATGTAGTAGCCGAGCTGTATATTGAAAGGGTCAAGGTGTGACTGATAGTATGTAACACAATCTTATAATACAAGAAAATAGGAAAGTTATTTATTGTGCATTAGATTGCATCCAGGTTCCATACATACATAAACTAGATAAATGACTGAAGCAAGCATGATTATTATTATTGCTTATTCTTCAGTTTTTTCCTCAAGATGTTTACATGCTAGATGTTACAGGCCAAATGATTTTACACACACAGACACACACACACACATATATATATATATATATTAGTGCTGTCAAAACAATTAATTATTATTAATCAAATCAAAATAATTGAAATATTTTTTAGTTTTTCTTTAAAGAAGCCTATATACTGAATGTGAATGTGTATGTATTATGCATATATATATATAAAAAGTTGTGTATGTTGTATGTATATATTTAAATTCATAAAAATGTTAATATATTTAATATGTAAATGTAACATATAAATGTAACACATTTTAATATATAAATGTAACATAAATGTTTAAATATATACACAAATGTGTGTGTGTGTTTTTATATATATATATATATATATATACATATATATACACACACACATATATATATATATATATATATATATACACACACACATACTGTATATATAATACAGGACGCACACATACCGTACAAGCTAAAACATGTATTTAATAAAAAATTAAATAAAATTAATAATTATGAAATTGTTTGCTCTATAAGTATTTTTTTAAATACTTATAAAAGTATTTCAATTAAAAAATTCAATTAAATTTGCTGATATTTGTGTTTCTGACCAGTTTTATTACAGTATCATTCAAATTTTCCCTCTGCATTAAATAAGCCAGCACTTGTATAAATTTTGTGTAGCAACACTCATCCAAAAATACAATTACGGCTGTATGTCAAACCAAATACCCCAGTTATGAATTCTAATCACAGGGATGTTGATTTTGTCAGAGGAATCAATCATTATTACTGAGATGACAGTGTAATTTAGCTCCATGGAAACCAGTCATCCAGACACAGACTCAAAATCAAGGCAAAGCATGGCAAATATTGCATGTTTTTGTTTTCTGTTGGTATATTACATTTTATAGCACTTTATTCAATATGAATTTCTTTCAAAGCAACTTTTATTTTTCATTTATTTTTGCAGCTCATAAGTGTAAAGATGACTGTCTGTCCACTGGCTGCATGTTTAACAGGGAAGTCACATAAGCAGCTCCAGTGGTCTGCAATTCATCAAGTTGACGTCTTGATGCGCATGTAATTTTTCTCTCCAACTGAATATATGATGCAACATTTGAGCAAGCAACAGCACAGTAATGCTAATCTGATTCAACTGTATGATAATGCACTATGTTCTCTCCAGTGCACCATTATCACAAAAAAAAACTTGTTTCAAGTATTTCGAAAGAATACAAACTAATCTCCATACAGTTTGGCAAAAATGACCAAGTTTGATGGAATATTGATTCAGGTGTTGTTAAGGTTATTTGTAAAGAACTGGAAATGTTTGGGTCTATATGACCTATTTTGAGTGCATAAAATATCATTTGAAACCTCTTTTAAAGGCAAGGAAGTAATACAGTAAATAATCTTCAATTAAAGAAATTAAATAAATAAATTATTTAAATAAATTTTGGGGAATAAATAAAAAGAAAGAACAGTAAAAGTACAAGAAGAAAAAGTAATCAATTTACTGTTTGCAAATATGCACGCATTCAGTCGTGTTTATATGCCTAATACTTTATAGAATATAATTGTTGAAAAAAAAAAGCAAAAAAAAAAAAGAATAAAGTAGTTGTCAGATGTTTGTCTACAGTGCTTTATTTTTACCTCACACTTTTTTTCAGCGTTAAAAACTGAAAAGTGATGTTAAAATTCATTTGTTGGATTTGTCAACCCTTTTGCCATTTTGGAACAGTCACTCACACGAAACTAACACAATACAAGAAAACAAAGGCTTTAGCACAAACCAACACATTCGCCTGTGAAAGGTCATCCCATTATTTTGGGAAATGTCAGTGAATTTTCCAAGAAGTCAAAATTGTGCAGCTTCTGGTTGGAAAAAATTCCCAAAGAAATGGGATAACATTTTACAAGTGACTTACGAGTATTTGTTTGTGTTATGTGTGTGCGCGTCTGTTTTAACTCAGTATTACAGGTAGTTTAACTATTTTATCTTGTTAGCTACATTTCTAGTCATTTCAAACCTGTATGCTTTGATGAAAAAAACAAAGTTAAATATTTTTTTGAAGAATTGACCTTCATTGTTTGGACAAAAGGGTTACAGGTTACCATTTTAATTTTTGGGTGAACTATCCCTTTAAATTTTGCTTTGATTTCTAAACCTTAACACGCTCTTGAGATGTGATGGTTAAGATGGCCAGGACTTGAGTAAGTTGTACCTCACAGGTGATTCTGAGAGATACTGCAGTAGAGCATGTCTCAGCTGTCAGCAAGGCTTGTCTAACACCCTATTAAGGCAACAAACTGAATATCCCAAGGGTGGAATGGCTATATGTCACATCTTAATGCCCTACACTGGCAGTCGGCCTGAATGGTGTTGGACGGTGTAATCACACTGGGTGTGAAATGAGGAGTGAACGATATAACCCAGACCACTGTCATCCCATGAAGTCCATCTAAATTATAGCAAACATTCATCCTGCCAAAACTGGAGACTCTTTTTAAATAAGTTATAATCAGTTGATATAGTGGGCAAGGACAAAAAGGAGGAATGACAACCTTGTCAAACTAAATTGCTGTCTGCAACCTCACACTTTTTCTGTGTCATGTTATCTCTGGGTCTCACAGCTGGGATGCTTTGCATCTGTTCAGCGCAGTGCTTGTGTGGGCAGGTGGGTGTGTTGTGCATGTTTTTGGGTTTAATTAGTTACAGACTCACAAATGGATGCGGATATCTCAACAAGACAGGTGGAGATCAATTCAAAGAAAGATTGGATGTAGTCCAGGGACACTGCTGAGATAGATTTGTCCCTGGACACACGCTGCTTATTAACCTTTCAATCCAAACTCGGTGCACAATATAATAAGGTTTTCAACCAGTATTGACAGTAAATGGGATAGAAAATAAGGTATAGAGCTGGGGCACCTGTGCCTTTCTTCAAGGTTATATGTATACCTACTCATAGAAATAAGTTATAGAAATTAGAATAAAGGAAATAACAAGTAGATGTCTTGCGAAACTGCAAATATTTTACATTAATGTCTTTGTTTCACATATTACATTTGTAAAAATGTCTTATTTAAGAATCAACGATGTATAATAGTAAAAATATAAGAAGTTTCTCACCGAAGCTACATACATATTTGATTTGATTTTAAAACGAGTTTTTTATTTTTCTAGATTTTAAAATGTAATTTATACCTATGGGTCTGCAGCTTGATTGATTAGGTATAATAAAAATATGATTAGATGGTCTCCATCCTTTTTTTTTTTTTATCTGCTCATTTGATTTATTTTTTATTTATTTTCAGTGTTTTAAGTATATGTTTTGCGAAAAACAAGGTTTCGAGAGAATCGTGAACGCAGTAATCTCCCACATTAACCAAACACAGCCGGTAGCTAATTCCTAATCAAAATCCTCCAATCGAATCACTTCCTCCCACTATAAATTCATCCTAAA